>CM076574.1:627839288-628139752 GCA_034641835.2 Pinus albicaulis | reverse complement strand
TCGCAAGGTCGTAGGGTCGCATTTTTATCTTTTTCCACGATCCGCGACCTCGTGACCGAGCGACCTAGTCGCAAGGTCACAAGGTCGCGTCTCTTCAGTTTTTCCACCTTTTACGACCCCGCGACTCAGCGACCTAGTCGCAAGGTTGCGAGGTCGCATTTCTTCGGTTTTCCTCCTTTTTGCGACCCCGTGACCCAGCGACCTAGTCGCAAGGTCGCAAGGTCGCATGTGCATCTGTTTTCACGATCCGCGACCCAGCAATCTAGTCGCAAGGTCGCATGTGCATCTGTTTTCACGATCCATAACCCAGCAACCTAGTCGCAAGGTCGCAAGGTCGCACCTTGGACATTTTCTTACAACCCGCGACCTCGTGACCCAGTCAGGTCGCAGGTCGCAACGACAGCTCAGGTCGCGGGTCGTAAGAAAGACTGGGTTGCAAGGCAGCCCAACGGTCAAGAAGATGAAAAGTCAAGGAAGCCCAAAGGGTAGGTTTTGCATTATAAATACTCCTTCGGGAGCTTGTAGAAGGGATCTTTGGTTTGGGACTCGAGCTGTGTACATTGTATTACCAGTAGATTATACATTTAATGATGAATACAAGCATTTTGTAAAATCTCTTTGTGGATCTGGTGTTGTTTTATGTACGAGCACTCTTGAGTATTATATTTTCAGTTTCTGAACATCTTTAGATTAAGGGAACTGTATCTTTAATTCAGTTTACTAGTTACATAACAGTTTGCTGAGTATGTTAATGGTGGTTGAGTTATTTCACTTTCTCAGCGAATGCGGATGACTTTGTTTATCTGCGTTTGTGTTATCATTTAAAGATTTTAGGAAGTGAAAGGTGTTCTCGCCATGAGGAACTGTTTCTTTCATGGTCAGAACAGCTTACAGGCATGAACCTAATCAAGTGTTGCTAACAACACTTCCTTCAGTCCTCATGCTTTATTATTTTTCTCTTGCTACTCATAGTGTCGTATGTACATTTAATGCATCAAGCATATGTCTTGTATCAGTCAATTAGGTGTGTATTCACTGTTTTATCGAGTTTAAGCGAGACCCAAAGCAAAGGAGAAATCAGTGGTAGCCGGACCCACACCCCGGACGGGATCCCTAATCCAAATGGTTCAAGGTCTAATTGGGACCTTTTACCGGGGAGATCCCCTGCTGTTGGCCGGACAGATTTTCCCGTCAACAAGACTTTTATCAACTTTAGGGGAAATTCTAGGGATTTTAACTTCAAAAATAACATGGTAGATTGGGAGCATGATTTCATTACATATTTTGAACATATGGGAATAGTATTTTGATTCCCACAAGAAATCTAACTAGATAAAGATGGGGGTTACTACTTCCTCGATCCACTTCCATCCAAAGGAGGGGAATTCACAAGAAAAACAGATTGCATCCATTATATAAGAGCTCATGTAAAAAGGAGGAGTTGTATTGGTTTTAACATTCCGATTTTCCCTATAGGCTGTGATGATTCTAATCAAATTATCAGAAAGAATGGTTTCCCAATTTAGGATATACCCATCATAGGTTGCTTCTATCAATGGTTTCCAATTCTCTTTAAACTTACTAGTGTTTATAGACCCAAACAGATGACACATCATTGCAGCTATTTGAGAGTAAGGAATTTTAAGAGAAGCGACTGTATACATACCCTTATCATCACACTTATGTCAGTTAGGGTCATTTCTCCATTCTTTAATTATTGTTGCAAGATTGACGTTCACTTGCATGAACTTCCGAACGAATTGTGAATCATATCTCTTATGTGGCTATGGTAATTTGTACATCTTCTTTAAATCATATGGACTGATAGAACCAATGACAATTCTATTCTTGATAAAAAAAAAATCTATCTCGTATATCCACATTTTCTAACACCCATCTCACTAAGTCAGTGTATGGAAGTATTTTAGGACGAGCAGCAATTCTGTGAAGAAATGAATTAGCCACGTCTGACCAAGATTTTGAATCATTGGAAGAAGCATCATTAGCTACGGCTTGCCCGTCTGGAATTACTTGAAGTTTCTCATTCATGAAGAGTTGGTATAACCCTTCCTAGCCTGATTAAACAATGTTTGGAATGCATGTGGTATCTGATATTAAGGGATCTATTTCGTTGCTCTCCTCTTACTGCATAACTAACTGTGGCAGGGTGGCAGATTTCCTTCATGCTTTAATCAATCGTGACATGCTTCTATGCCTTGCGTTTTAGAATTATCATGTTCAAACAAACCAAAGATGATAAGCTCAAGTCACTTTGAAACATTGTTAACAATATTATCAATTGAATTCATGCGTAATAGGAATCCTTTGGTATTTAATTTTGAAACTAAAAATCAATTGAAAACCTCAAGATTACAAAATCGCATGAACGAACATGAAAGTATGGATCCACGTGATTCTGACAAGTGTCATTATATCAGGACGTTACATCAGTGATTTGATAGACGACATGCTTTAGTTTTTTTAAGAACTCTATGAAATGTGAAACTGTGAAACTGCAATAGCTATAAACACAATGTGATATTGGTATATGTTAGTTGACAGGATGCAATATTGGTATCTGTTGGATAACATATTTAGGTATTTCGGCACTGCAGGAATTCACTTACTTCACAATTCAGCGATTCGGCATTTCGGCTATTCGTGGGTTTGTAATTCAGTATTTCGCTTATTTGCTTGATCGCAATTTTTTTCCCGCTATATGCTTTTTGCTTTAAAGTTTTAGTTTTTAAAAGTATTTTTTAGTGACTTTCTTATTTATAAAGAGAAAATTAGAATCTTAACCTAATAAATTATTAATTTGGGTTTTATTTCTAAGAATTTAATATTAATTCTACAAAATTTAAAGGATCCCCATTATTCTTTCTAAGTTACTATCTAGGATAATGGGGATTTCTTGTAATATCACAACAATTGGCAACACATTGGATGAATCTAGAATCTCTGACAAATATTAATACTTAGAGATATTTTTAGGAAATTTATAAATAATCGAAATATGTTTTTTGATATAGATAAATTTAAATTTAAATAACCTCGTTGTACTTGAAAGACTTCCCCATACTTCTGCAAATGAAATTTATCTTTAAATAAATCAAATCTGAATAATTTGAAAAGATAAGTAAAAATTTATTTGAATCTTGGCTATTAGCTAAACTTATTAGTCACTAATAGAGCCACTGCTTCCAGCAAGCGTTCATAGCCTCGATGGGGTTACTATTTAACCAAAATGAACCAGTATCCCATTCATAACATAATAAATACCTTCAGAGGTAACATGATAACTTATTTTATTATTTTCTTTTAAAATCTTTTCCTTTTTGGTTACTTTAAAATCATTATCTTGGTTTGGTAGCCAGAAATGATAATGTCATTCACTAGTTATAATAAATTTGAACAAGTTGACTAGTTATGAGATCCCTTGTCTCAAGGTTTTTAGACCATGAGCCACTATCTTGATTTGGTAGCCAATTGATAATGTCAAGTTTATTAGTTTCCTATGAACATGATGAATCGACTCGTGATGAGATCTCTCAACTTTAAAGTTTTTATATTTTTGAATTACACTCTGAATAATATCTAATATATAAATGAATGGGGAGGTTATCATTTTTCTCTTTATGAGCTTTTGGATGACCGCTTGAGTTAAAGATGCTAATGCTTCAATATAATTTCCCACTTTGTAAAAATAACATTTTTGAACTTCATTCATGTCAAAAATAAAATTTCAACTTACATAGGTTGGAATAATTCTTCTTTCTATTGGCTATTCAAATCATTTTTTTTCTAAAGAAATAAAGAATTCAATTTATGTTTTATTTCCTTGTTTATACCTCTAAGGATTAATACTTTCATGTTCTTTAATAAATACGAAGTGTTTCACCTCTTGTGTAATAATGCAAAAACTTAAATTAGTTGAATTAAAATATATGCATATTAATACAAAAGAAGAGTTTCCTTCTTCCCTTATAAGTCTTGCAAAATTAAAGTTGATGGACCTATTTTTTCAATTATTTGAAAAGGGCTAAGCCGGAGCTTTTGTAATTTAGTATGTTTTCCTTTATCTTCATGCATTTTATCCCATTTCAATACTAAATCTCCCATCTCAAATTGTTTATCTTTGAATGTATTTGAATCAAACAAAGTTTTCACCAATTGGTTATGATGACTATGTACCATTTTAGCCTTTCCTCTTTCTTCTTCCATTTTAATTATTTGGGACATTCTTAATTTTAATAATAAAATAAAATAAAACAAAATTTAATAAAACAAAATTTAATAAAATAAGATAAAATTTAATTTAATTTCTTATTCTAGTCAAACTAGCCGTTATTTTACAATGGCTAGTTGGAGCTTTCTTTGTCTATTTAAACAGATTCCTTGATCAAATTTCTCATCTTTTCCTGATGATGAACCACACTGGCTGGTTCGAAACGCGTCGACAAAATTTTCTTATATGTGATTTTCACCGAAAGTTTTTATACACATTTTATGTATCACAAAAGCAAAATTCCTAAAAGAGAATGGTTGTTCATTAATAAATTGGACTAGGGCTACTGATGGGATAACTATATTTAAAGGTAAAACTGCCTCTTTTCCATATACTAATCGAAAAGGGGAAGTTCCTATTGAAGCTTTTTTAGTCACCCTATCTGCCCATAATGCAAAGGTTAAGGCTTTGTGCCAATTCTTTTGATTTTGATCAATGTTTCATTTAATTATTCTTATGAGGTTTTTGATTTTTTATTCTGTTAAGCCATTCTCTAGAGGGTATAATTTGCAGAATATTTTAATTTAAACCCTCTTTTCAAGGAAAATTCAGTCATGGAATTTCCAGATAAATAAGAAGCAGTGTCAAATACGAGAGCGTTAGGAACACTAAACCTTGTGATAATGAATTGGTCAATAAACTCAATAATGTTTTCGGAATTGGCAGTCTTAAGAGGTATTGCTTCTACCCACTTTGTAAAATAATCTATAATAGTCAATATATATTTATGTTGTTTAGAAGAATAAGGAATGATCTCACCTATTATTTCAAGTCCCGATTGTTCGAAAGGTTGTTCCATATTGACTAGTTGTAGTGGCATTGATGCTCTTCTTTGTCTTCCTGCTGCGGTTTGACAGATTTCACAATTTCTGACATAATTATGTGCATCTTTAAATAAAGTTGGCCAATAATATCCAGCATGTAAAATTTTATGAGTTGTAGTGTCTCCACCAAAGTGTCCGCCTGCTAGTCCATCATGGAGTTCCTGGAGCACATTGGGTATTTCAGTTTTTTCTAAGCATCTTAGAAATACATAATCATAATTATTTCTGAATAACACATCATTGACTAACTGTTATTGAATAGATTTCAATCTTAATGCTCTTTTACTTTTAAAATTCAGGTTCAATGGAGCACAACCATTTTTTAAATAGAAGATTAAATCAGCGTATTGAGATTGAGGATCGATCATCAATACCTCTGTAAACTGTTCAATACTAGTTGTTACCTCATCAGGTGGTGTGTCATTCATTCCTATAATAAAGCTGCAAAAACCTTGACCTCTTACAAATTTAGCAAGTCTTATTTTTAAGTCATATTCTTGCATTGTTATTACCCAATTGGCTCTCTTTTCACCTAGTTCCTTTGAATGAGTATTTGTCTGACTGTTGAGAAAGGAACTATCACTTTGACATGAGCTTTTAAGAGAAAAGGTAGACAGTGTATAACCGCCTTATAAACTGTAAATGCTTGTTTTTCAGCTGCTATGTAGTTTAATTCTGCTCCTTGAAAATTATAACTAAAGAATGCAATTGGGGTTTCGAGTTTTTTATCATCTAGTTGAGTTAACACTGCTGCATATGACAGATTAGAAGCAAAAGTATATAGAATGAAATTATTGGAAAAATTAGGAGTTGAAAGAGAAGGAGCGTTGGCAATTGATTGGTTGATGATTTGAAATGCTTCCTTTTCTTCTTCTCCCCATTTAAACAATGCATCTTTCTTGATCATCTTTTGTAGTGGAAGAACAATATGTGAAAAATCTGGAACGAATATTTTGACAAAGTTTATCTGCCCTAAAAAGGATTGCATTGATTTTTTGTTATGGGGTAGGGGAGTTTTGGAAATTGTTTAATATTGTCTGGATCGATACAAATTCCATTCTTTGAGACAATAAAACCCAAGATTTTTCCTTCATTTAAAGAAAAGACTGACTTCTTTGGGTTAAGAGAAATTCAAAATCTCCTGCATCTTTCAAAGATTTTCCTTAAGTCCTGCAAGTGATTGTTTTTAACTTTTGAATATATGGTTATATCATCGATATATACTACCATTGTTTTATTTATCAATCCTTTAAATGCAATATCCATGTCTCTTTGAAAGGTGGCTCCTGCATTCATTAATCCGAAGGGAATTTTTTGGTATGCATAAGTTCCCCATTTAGTTCAGAATGTAGTTTTCAACCGATCTTTAGGATCAACCAAAATTTGATTATATCCCGAAAATCCATCTAGAAAGGACATTAACTCAAAACCTGAAACTGATTATAAATCTTGTTCTATTGATGGTAAAGGAAAATTATCCTTTTGACATGCCTTATTCAAGTTTCTAAAGTCAATGCAAATTCAAATATCTCCATTATTTTTCCTAACTGGTACCAGATTAGAAACCCATTTCGAATGTCTAACAGGAAAAATGATCTTGGCTCTCAATAGTTTATTTAACTCATATTTTATTTGTGTTTCCAAGTTTGGATGAATTTTCTTGAGCTTTTGCTGGATAGGTTTAACTTCAAGCAGCATAGGAGTAGTATTTTGAATGACAGAAGGGTTAAAAGTTTTAAAATCTTGGTAATTCCATGCAAAAATATCTTTGTAGTTCTTCAATAATGAAAGGAATGCATTTATTTCTTAAGATGAAATGCTAAGCCCTAAATTTATATCTTGATGTAGATCGTCAGATCCTAGGTTGTCTAATTCAAAATTTAGAGTAGAACTCTGCAGTTTGCAATTGTTGATTTTCTTGAATCTGTCTTTCAAATCATATAAATCTTCAAGTTTGACCATAGATTTTGGTACAATATTTTTATCATTTTATCGTTTGATATGATTATCATGCTCATCTTCTTCCATAATTTGATCATCATATGATTTCTCGGAATTAAGAAAACTTAAGATATCACTATCATCATTAAAAACTCGCCAACTAGTAACATTATTTGGTATAGATGGTCGAAAAATAAATTCGATAGAAAATGTATCGGGACTAAAATCCTCTAGAGGAATAAGCTTGGAAGCAACATTACCTAAAAGTTCTACGTTGGCATTTTGTAATCTAGGAATAGGAGAGATATTGAATGCTACAAAATGAGATATAAGGTATTGAACTAGAGATTGGTAATGTTTCAAGTGATTTGAGAGATAATGAATAGTATTTCTTACTTTTCTTACAACAATCTTTGAATCTCCAAACACCTGAATATTTTTTATATCAAGACTAATTGCTTTACGAAGGCCTTGAACCAGTGCTTCTTATTCAGCAATATTATTAGTGCATTCAAATTCTAACCTACAAGCTAGCATGGTTTTTTCGCCTTTTGAGCTAATGAGTACACATCCTGCTCATGCACCATCATTGGATCTTGATCCATTGAAATAAAGTTTCCAAAATAGACATTGAATTACAGTTTCTTCCTCAAAATTGAAGCATCTAATGGAATCTACCTGAGAGTAATTTTCCACTTGTGAATTAACAGAGTTGATTGGAAAATGATTCTACAAATTAATTGCCCAGAATATTGTTGTTAAATGATATAGGCACATTTTCTTCCCGAAGGTCTGTGACTGAGTATTTCATATGTTTTTCAAGGTCAAATATAATTTTATTAGGCTTTCCATTATATGGAAGCCACATGTGAGACCAGATCGTTGCAAAATATCCATGTAATTTTTCATACCAATCTCTACTAAGAACTAAACCGTAAAATTCAAGAATATTTTCAATCAGTATATCGATGACTTGAGCGACTTTTGAATTTGATGACAAACTAATACTTACCGAATTGATCTCTCCTAAGACCTTGACCTTTATTCTATCTAATTGAACTGTATTAATTGATGTCTTCTGGGGTGTGATATTCAATTTTCCGCAGATTGAATATGGCATTATATTGGATGAGGCCCCAGAATCAATTAAACAGTTATGAACATTCTTATTGTAGATCTCATAGGTCAAAATAAAAGGAGGTGTGTGGGAAACCAATCAAGATAGAATCTAAAGCGTTAACTTTCTTTTTTTATTCATCTTTGAATGTTACTTTTTTGGATTTCTTGTCTTCTACCTCTGTCTTATTTTCTAAAGCAATAATTCTTCTTTCAACAGACAAAGCTTCTTTCATGTTTTCTACAAGGGTGGCCTTATTGGCTCTATCTATGAAAATTTCTATATTAGAGGGGAGGGAGGATATGTACCACTCTATATGTACATCCACTCCAGGCTTAGAAGTTTTTGGGATTTTATTCAATAACTTGTTAAATCTGGAGTTGACGTCTTTGATCTTTTCCTTTGAATTAGATTTTATATTAGAAATATCATTGATCAATGATGAAATTGTCCCATCATCACCAAATTTAGCAAGAAATAGTTCTTGGAAGGTATCCCAATCTCCTATTGATCCCGATGGGAGAGAAAAGTACTCGAATCTTGCAGATCCCTAGAAGGTATATGGAAACAATCTAACTACAACATCTTCAAGTACAACACCATTGATATTCATGGATAACATAAAATTATTGAGATGTTCCTCTATGGGAAGACCATCATCAAGATTATATTTAGGTAGCCATTTTTCTGTATGTGTTGGGATAGGATTTAAATTTTCCACTTGAACGATGCGAGGATTAGTCCATGGTAAGTTAGTCATTACTTGACTTGTTGTTAGTGAGGATGAGATAGTAGGTCCAGAAGAATATGTGGATGGAGAAGAACTTACTATTGGACTAGTACTACTTATAGTAGCACTACTTATTTGAGTATAAATCAATATGTAAGAAGGTATGGGTTGAGAAGAGAAGAATGTAGAAGTGAATGGAAGTGAAGATGATGTGATATCACTGATATATGATTGAGATGTTGATGTAGTAGCTTTTTTTCGATGTGAATAAATAGGAAACTTGAAAGGAGTTATCCCAATTTTTTCACTTTGTAATCGAGTTAATACACCAGTACCTATAAATAAGGATGCAACACTTTCTTCAGAAGTTTCAGGATTAATAGGCTTATCTGAAGATACGGTTATTTGTTCCAATTTCTCAATCAAAGATTGAACTTCAGGAGATTCAGGAATATAATCTCAAGAATGTATACGAGGTAATACTTTAGGAGATGAGAAAGGTATTCCTAAAACTTTTGACTTTTGACTTGGATATAATGAACGAGATCTAAATGTTGTAGAATTTTTAAAGGGGGGTTGACTCTTATGATGGCTTTTTTATTGAGATTTCACCTTATATGCCATACATAATCGGATGGCCCTCCTTCTAGCGCCAAAAATGTTGAAGGTTGGAAGGTGACTGCCTCAACATTGGGGATTCCACCCAGTCATGAGCTTAAAGCAACTCCTTTTCCGTTGAAATGGAGGGTCTAATTGGATATATACGGACTAGTTTCCCGTATAAAAAGAGTTTATATGAATAGAAAAATGGAATAAAATCAACACAAACAGGGTGATTTATTTTTAATTATAACATAAATTAAATCTAACTACTTCCCAGGATCAAACTCTTTTATATTATTATAAAGAAAAAATTCACAAGCATGAAACAATATAGATCATTGCATACTTAATGAACATAAGCACATATAAATGACTAAATCAATGTAATTGATTTAGTTGATTAAGAACATCAATTACATAAAAGACCTCTTAGTTTCACATCTAATAGCATATCGTTCAATACATTATATCAATAGTAATAAGAACGTATATCACTTCAATGCTTATCAGAAGGAAACAAGTAGACATAAATAAGTTTTCTATAAATCCCATAAACATAAAATAATTAATACACAGATAATAGTACCCGATGCATCATAGCTTTAGATCTGAAAAAAAAAAGATAGTTTCTAGGTTCAGATTTTCAATTAGATAAATTATGTTCCACAATAGTGCAAGTTCCAAAAGAAGTCTTCTCAAAATTTTGGACCCCTTTCTAAATGCATGAAATGGGTTTAAATACTAATTAATATTACAAAAATAGAATACTTGTGAAACAAGTTTCTAAAACTATTACTCTAAAACTATATAACTAAAAGCTAGGAAAATAAATTGCATTGGTTGGAACAGTTTCATGATTGTTTCCCATATTCATTATCTAACTGATCCTTGATCTGGCATGATTTCACCATATGTTTGAGTTGGGGGGATGAATTGGTTTCTTTCTCATCTTCCCCATGAATATTGCATCCTTTGATGCTGGGAGAAGTCGATCTGCTGCATTGGAGAGACATCTCAACATTAGCCATTGGCTATGTGGTTTAATCAACAAATACCAATAACTTTCCATATTCGGTTTGGTCAGTCTTTTAATGTCAAGAGATTTCCTCCTTGATGTTTCTTGCCAAGATTGCCTTAGGAATTTGATATATGGTAAAGTGTCTTTTGGAGAATCTTGGATTAGGCTGACCTGCAAAAGAGAATATTTTATGTACTCAGAAATGTTGGAAGACAGATTCTTATCTCTGATAATAGCTAATTCAACACTTTTCATTTTAATTCCCCACTCTCCAAATATTATGTCTTTGATTGATTCTTCAAGACGAGGGAGATTGACCGCTCTACCCTGTGCATTGTCCTGCCAATCTATATACTTATACACTTTATCATCAATCTCATCATAATAAGTCCTTAGATCAGATATCTGAGTAACTAATTGATCACTGGTTTTAACCAACTCTTGGACTTGATTTAGCTTATGATAGAAAGATGCATGTTGCTTCGATAATGATGTCTCTAACTCTATTTCTTCCTTCTTGACTGCATTGAGTTCATGATTCTCCTGGATCTCAATATTATTCTTTAATTGATGGATCAATTGATACTTTTCATTAAGCTCATTTCTGCGTTTGAGTTTAAGACCCTCAAACCCTTGCTAAAGAGTAATGATATTTAATTGCATCTCTTGTTCACTGTTCTGTTTTTCATTTGAGAAAACTTGCTCCATCTGAGCAATTTTCTGGTCCTTTTCTCTAGTTATTGATTGAATTTCAGCTACTTTATGTACAGTTTCATCTGCGTAAGCACTTGCAAATTGAGACAGTTTATGAAGTTCTTCCTCTGGAGCTTATTGAGACTATTTCCAAAGGACTTGCATTGGTGTTAAATTTGGAGTTAGTTTTAGAAATTTCTCCATCCTTTGCCTCTTCTTTGATCTGGTCATGACAACTTTATCTTTTTTACTATAGAATACATCTAATGGAGTTACTTCCTCAATTTTCAGGATTATTTCATCAATAGGAAAATCTGGGATGATTTCCATGTCTTGGGCAGATGTAGCTTCTCTATTTTCTTCCATATCATTATTTCTTTGACTTTCACTTTGCTCAACATCTTTTGTAAAAATATTTGCAATGAATGAGAATTCTTTCTTTTCTTCTTGACTCTTCAAATTATTATTATCAGTAGGCATATTTTGTGCACTTGGTTCTTCTGTAGAAGCTACTGAATTTACAGTATCAAGAATAAAGGTGTTATCACTCTACCAAATTCCCAAGGCTGAAGAAGGAATCCCAACAGAGGTAACCAAAAACCAACCTTTTGGCTTGGTAGCTAGCCCTAACAAGTCAAAGAGGTCTCTCTCCACAAAACATAGCCTAGGAGGTTGAATGGATTATGATTTTAGGCTAGGTGTGAGTTCAAGGGTTTTGATAATTGATTTTGGTCGGGATGTTAGATGAAAGTATGGTCAAGGGAGCTAGGTCAAGAAAAAGAGATAGGGTTGAAAAGATTCAATGGGGAAAGGTAGGAATAAGACTTACCACTTTAAGATGATTGTGATGAGATGGTTTTAATACTGATGAGAAGCCAGGAAAAGCATGGGAGATGTATTCTTCCTAAATAGAGGAAAATGGACAAATTATAATATCTTTCCCTAAACATAGCATGAGAAAGCATGTGTTCTGCCTATCAACTTGAAAGAAATCATACAATAGAGATGTAATGAACATGAATACAACACATTATAACATATAAAACTAAAGGAAAAACAATGATAAACATCATACCACATGTATCCCAAAAAATAGTTGTAACTCTTCTTTATTGACTGGCCAAAACTAAGTATAATAATCCTTGATCAATGAGCTAACATCCAAACTGATTCCAACCCTTGCTTAGTGTGAAGAAAGGGACTAAATATACATCAAAAAAACATTCACTCATCCTCAGGGGTCGAATCCATGAGGTGAGGAAGAGATCCACAAAATACTAAACTGAAAGTTGTAGTGTAGGGAGCTCTAAGTGACTCCTCCCTAATTACATTCAAACTGATTCATTTGACTCAATGAAAAATTTTACCTAATGAATCTACCCCTAGGTAACTTATCCATAGCATAATTACATTTACCATCATCAATTACATAGGTATAAACATGAATTTCTGGAGTAGAGTCAAAATTACAGAGAAATTTCAAAAATATCAGCAAATGGTCATATGTGTTGGTCACTTTAATTGCTTATTAATCTAAACAATCAAGTGCTACATAAATTGTCAACCCAGGGAAGTTTGTTTATTTCAAAGGAAATCACACATTGTATATGCTCAATCTCAAAAGCAAAGAAAATTTGTAGTAAAAATTACACTAATCACACCTTACTTCAAACAAACTGAAGTTCTACTTTGAGTTACAGCAAAAGCAATCTTTCTATTGCAGACAATTATTAGAAAAATCCTGGATTACATTTAAGAAAATACCAATTATGCTATAACAGAGAACATGACCCTATTCCCCCAAGTAGGAATCTTCAACACCTATTTTTGACTACCACACTTTCACAAACTCATTCTGTAAACAAGATTACCAACTTGAAATAATCAATGATTACCTAGGAATGAATTATATGAAAAAAATGCGATAATCAATGGAAACAGAGTTTCAGCAATAGATAATAGAATTTCAATAATGCATAAATGATTTCAGCAAAACAAATTTTTAACAAGGTGTAAAGGAAAATAACAATTAACACACTACAGAAATTAATGGGTAAATCTTGTGAGGAAGATGGGCCCTTTCTTCTCACAAGATTCCCCAGACAAGGGAATTAAGAAGGAATACTCAGAACAATCTTTTATTCATCTATCAAATGTAACATATTACAAAAATGATCCACGTTCCTTCTCTGTAATTCTCTCTCCGCTAAACCTCCCGTAATCTCTAATTGTCTCTAATGCTGATGTCTCCTCTATTTAAAGAGGAGACATATATTACACAATTGCTTACATCATACAAATCCTATTCTTAACCTGATCTGATCTTCTATGCTGGAATAGGATATTATGTTCTTCCATAGCAGAGATGTTGTTACAATGGTTATGATGGTGCTAGCTTTGAGGTACAGTTGTTATGGCTAGTGTAACAGCTCCCTTAATTATCCTTTCTTGTTGCTGCCGTATCTGAAATATTGTCTCAGCATCGCAAATCACGGACTGTTTCAGCAACAGGATTTGTGTATTTTTGACTGTTTCAGCAACGCGGTCTTCAGACAGCAACGATAAATTAACTGCAGTCTTCAAACTATTTTAGCAACTATATATTTCCGATTAATAGCTAAATATGAAAGTAATGTAAAGTTACATGTAAAACAAGTTAAACATATAGTAAAGAGAAGAAACGTTATATACCTTTGGAAGAATAGATTAAAGTGATAGTATAGGCTTTAAATATGGATTGGAAAAGGGTGGAATGATAGCAAAGTGTATAAACAAAAAGGTACATTACAAGGTCCTAACATGCCCCCCAACTAAAAAGGTTGCATGTCCTCAGGCAACTTCAATCTGAATCAGAATCCGGATACTGGCTTTTGGCGTGCAAGTTACTTATGCAGTAGCTATAGAAGGTACTGTCTATTGAAGCTCTGAACCCTTGCACATTTTTCAGCTTTTTCCAAGCTGTTTCTTCATCCTTTTTGGCCAACCTATGATGAGCATGATATTCCTTTGTTGTCATCCACAGAATAGGAAAATGAAAGTGATACCCTATCCATTTTTCAGCATATTGTTGAACACACTTGATTTAGTCTGGTACCCTGGAGATTGTTGTTTCAAGATTAGTAGGACTGAAAGGATTATACTCCTGCTTTTCCTTAGAAGATTGTTGCCAAAACATGTTGTTTGCTCTTAAGGCAGCAGTTTCTTTGGCCCTAATAAAGTGTTGACAGTCCTAGAGTACTGTTGCCTGTAGTTGCCGCATGTGTTGAATCATCCATGGTTTGTTCAAAAATTGATAATACTCTGCAACAAAGGCGGCAGGATTATGTGGTTCTGGATGTATCCATAGGAGACGGTTATCTTCATTATGCCTTGCTGCTAGAAAAGCAGTCTTCCACGTAATCTGGTTGGCAAGGAAGGAGGAAAATTCCCATATCTGAATGTCACCAACAAGAGGATTAAGATTACGTCTTGTCCTCAAGAATGGATTCATTATGAAGATACAATTCACATAGTGAATGTTGATCACTAGTAGAGACCTCTGCAAAAGTCTGCACAAAATCTTTAGATTTAAACTCCTTATAGGGCCTTCCATCTTTGATTGCTTTTATCTGAAAGAATGCAAGGCGTTATGCAAGGAAAAGAGAGTAATATAAAGATGGTTTTATGGAAGCCAATAGTTTTTGTACCAAATCAAACATCAGGAGCAATTTTCTTTTTAACTCTTTATTTTGGTTCTTATGAGCGCGAGATTGTTGGAGTATTTTCTCCAAAACCTCCCAGTTTGAATATATGTGGTTCTGCCAAAGTAATTTATGCTCCTGCAAGATTTTTCCTTGTGAAATGGCATACTCTTTCCTTCACTTGTTCATTATTTCCATCTCATCCCATGGTTCAGTTTGTGTTTCAGCATTGCAAGTGGTAGGCTGAGGTATAGTCTCAACAGGAATTTCAGATTTAACAGTTATAGTAAGGCAGGGTACTTGTAAATTAGGTTCTTTTTCTGGAATTCTTGAAGGCCCTACTGGTTCTTGTGTAACACTAGGGCATTCCTCTTTGACTGCAGAAGACGTAGATGCTCCCAGCATTGGGACTTGAACTACTTTAAAGCTCGCTTGATGATAAATATTCCCACATTGGTTGCACATGTATTATTTATACTGATCATTTTCTTTGTCTTTCTCTGCCATGGATGCTGCATGAGCTAAGGTATACAAATTAAGATCCTTGTCATAGGATTCCCTTTCCATTACCAATTCTTTCTTGTAGGCTTCCAGTTCTGATTTTAAAAACTCATTTTCTTGTAAGAGGGAAGCCAAGGTGACTAGGATTTTTGTAACATTCACAATCTCAGTAACTAGTTCTTGTGTAGCAATTATTGAATGAGTAGTTGGTTCTTATGCAACAGCTACGTGATGTGCAGCATCCTGGGCATCTAGTTCCTGTATGTCAGCAGTTGGTTCTTGTGTTTCAGCTATAACTGGTTCTTGTGTGGCGGCTATAGTTGGTTCTTGTGTAACAGCTACTAAATGAGTAGCTGGTTCTTGTGTGACAGCTACTTGTTCTGAAGAAACTAATGTCGTAGCACCCTGGGCATCTGGTTCTTGTGTTTCAGTGCCCCTGGGTGAGACAGGTAAAGATTCGAGGATTTGGGGTTATGGTGGTGTATGGTTTTTTAAAATAATGGGTGGAGAGTCTAGGATAGTGGCACTGGTGGTTGCTTCAATTGACGCCCTCATTCGTCTTCTAGGTAAAAAGGCAGAAAAAGTAGTGGTTCGCTTTCTTTTATGAGTGGGTTTTTCTTGAGGGGGAGGGCTATCAGAAGTAGTGGTTTCTTTGGTTGAGGCCCTTCTTCATCTTTTTGATAGAAAGGCGGTTGTGGTTTGCCTTTTCCTTTTGGAAGCAGAGGAGGAGGGGTTATCTGTTTGAGAATCATCACTAGAGATATGAATGGTAGGATCAGATGATTACGCAGAATTTGTGGGATGGAGTTGGTATGATAGAGTTGGGCTAAACCATCAAATTCCTATGACAGGGAGGCCCGAAACCTGTGCTATGTCACCCTCTGAGACTGGAATATGAACTCCTTGAAGTATAGAATGATCTTCTTGAATATTTCATGCAAATTCAAGAACCTGTTGTGGATCAAATTCTTGAAGCCTTTGAAAATATCCTACCCAACCTGCCTGCTGAAAAATCTGGTATACCTCTGGGTATAATTCGAGCAGGGTTATCATGCCAGGTTCATGTCGAATAGCAGGTCCTCCCATAGCTAATCAGCTTTGGTAAAATGCACAGCCAAAGAGTTACCGCACTCGAACAAACTAAGTTTTATGAATGAGAACATGGAATGATGGTGAAGAGACGAGGTAATGAGTAAGAAAAAATGATGGTAATCGACTGGTTGTGAAATGATGGTGTAAAGTTTCAATATTCCCCCCCCAAATACGGCTGAAATGATGTCTTTAAGTGTGTGGGGATTGTGGTGATAATAAACGAAATCTTCTCATTAACCATAATTTAATTGTACTTACATATAAAATTACATACCTCATGTTTACCTTTAATTCATACTTCGAAAAATATAGTGCTTTCTTATAATAGCTCGGCAATAGTCATGGAAGAACTTTAGAAGATTTTTGAAACGTGAGGGAGATTATATTAGAGGTCTGTTTCGTCATATGAAAAGGCAGTGAAAGGACAGGATTAGCATAAGAAATAAGAGAAGTGAGAATGAAAGAACTGAAGAACATGGTTTCATGACAGAAAATGTTGCATAGTCATGTCTTTGGAGAAATAAATGGTGTTTTTGCAGTGGGAAAAATGGATGAAATGCTGCTGAAGATTGGTGTTTCAGCAATGGGAAAATAGGGACAATGTTTGCTGAAGAATGGTGTTTCAGCAATGTGAAAAATGGGGAAAGTATTTGTTGAAGAATGGCGTTTCAACAATGTGAAAAATAAGGAAAATGACATGAAAAGGGAAAAATGAATGAAGGGAATGAATGATGAAATGTTACTAGAAGATAGGGAAATGAACTATGAATGGGTTGAAGTGAGAGGAGCAATGCTTCTCAAAATGAAGCTTGAATCTGCTTGTGGTGAAATTGTCCTTTCTTGGTAAGCCTTTCCTGAATCAAGAATCTGCAAAATAATCAATTGTAACATGCTAAACCTTGACATGGATTATCAGTTAAGAAATCTAATTCTAATACTAAAAATACAATTCAGAAAAATTAAATGCAATGAGGAGCAGAAGGCTCCCCTAAAAAGAGGTAATGTGCATCTGCCATGCAAGTGGCCTTAAAATCTTCTTTGGAAATAGGGCGCTGGTACAAACAAAGCCGATGAACATTTACTAATAGCAGTGTTTTAGAGTCATCAATTGTTAAGAGCCTTACTGTTCCATTGGGAAAAACAATATCTATTTCGGAAGGTCCCAACCATCTTGTATGTAGTTTGCCTTGAAAATTTTCAAACCGAAAATCATACAATAAAGCCCAATTACCTTTTTGGAACTGCTTGTGCTTGATGATCTTATCATGCCATTTTGTTCTTTGTTGTTGGATCATAGTTGTCTGATGAATGGCATCTAATATTTTTTCATCCAATTCATGAAGCTGCTGCAACCTAGTTGTCTGTGCATCAGTCAAATCAAGGTTAACAACTAAAGCAATCCTTAAGGATTTACTTTCAAATTCCACAGGAAAAACAACACTTTTACCATAAACCAATTCATAGGGAGAAAATAATGTAGTTCTATAAGCCCATAGCGCTTCAGGGAGCCTTTGAGACCAATCCTTCCAGTTTTCCTTCACTGTTTTTGTTAGAATGGCTTCTATTAATTTTTTTGTACTCTCCACCTATCCATTGGCTTGAGGGTGGTATGGTGTATTCATTCTATGATGAATATGATATTTATGAAGGGTGGCTTTGAAACCATGAGAAGTGAAAGGAGGTCCTCCATCTATAACTAGCTCCCTAGGCACTCCAAATCTAACAAATATCTCTTCAAATAGGAAAGCTAGGACAACTTATTCATTAGCTCTGAGGAGTGCTTTAGCCTCCACCCATTAAGTCATATAATCTGTGTAAAGAAATATATAAACTCTTTGATTGGATGGAGGATTAATGGGTCCTACGAAGTCTAAGGCCCATCTTTCAAATTGTTCAAGTATTGCCTGGGGGTTTAATGGAATTTCATCTCTATGATTAGGTTGACCCATTCTCTGATAGTTATCACAGGCCAGAATGTATTTATTTGCATCTTTAAAGAGTGAGGGCCAATAATAACCCATCCTAAGAATTTTATGTGCCGTTATCTTATCAGCAAAATGCCCTCTGCAAGGGCCATCATGACAAGCTTTTAGTACATCATAAGCCTCATATTCTCTAATGCATCTTCGGATCTCATGATCAAGTCCTGTGTAGAAAACACATCCACTTATCCAGCTATACTGAGCACTTTGTTGAATTATTTTTCTTTTCTCTCAATGGGATAGGTTTGATGGTAACTTCCCTGCAACCAGATAACTGGAAATGTCTGCATACCATGGTGAGTGAGCAGATACTGAAAATAAATATTCATTAGGAAAGGAATCATCTACTGGATTATTATCATCAGCTTTTAACCGAGAAAGGAAATCAGCAACTACATTTTCTTTACCTGGTCGATCTATAATTGTAATATCAAACTCTTGTAATAACAATAAACATCTGGTGACTCGAGCATTTGTGACAGATTTTTTCATTAAATACTTAATAGCCGAGTGGTCAGTATGGAAAAAAGTAGAGTAACCAGTAATGTAATGTCGAAATTTATTAATAGCATAAATGACTACTGAAAATTCCTTTTCGGTAACTATGTAATTAAGCTCAGCAGGAGTCATATTATTACTAATGAAGTAGATAGCATAAGGAAGATGGTTTTCCTCTTGTCCAAAGACAGCTCCAATTGCAGTATCTGAAGCATCAAAGGATATATGAAAGGGAAGTGCCCAATCGGGTCCCCTTAAATAGGAGCTGTAGATAACTGATGCTTGAGTTCAACAAATTCTTCCTGGCAAAGATTAGTCCACTTGAATTCAACATTTTTCATAAGTAACACAAACAAAGGAGAAGCTATTTTGGAAATTTTTTTAATAAATCTCCTGTAATATCCTGCATGTCCTAAGAAACTTCTCACATCTGTTTGTGTTCTAGGCATAGGAAGGTTCTGAATGACTTGTATTTTGTATGGATCTACCTGAATTCCTTGAGATGAAATAAAATGTCCAAGTACTACTCCTTCACTCATCATCATATGACATTTTTTGGTACTTAAGGAGAGGTGAGATTGTATACGTCGTTTAAGTGATTTCTCAAGATTCTGTAATGCATCCTCGAAAGACACACCATAAGGGGTAAAATTATCCATAAATATTTCCATAGAGTCATTAATCATATCAGAAAAGATTCATATAACTGCTCTTTGAAAAGTTGCTGGTGCATTACATAGTCCAAATGGGAGAACTCTATAAGCAAAAGTTCCCTAAGGACTAGTAAAAGTGGTCATATTTTGGTCTTGGGGTGCAATTTTGATCTGATTATACCCACTAAACCCATCTAAAAAGGAGAAGAATTTCTTCCCTGACAAGCTATCTAACACTTGATCAATGAATGATAAAGGAAAATGGTCTTTTTGAGTGGCTTTGTTTAAGGCTCTATAATCTACACACACTCTCCATTTCCCATTTTTCTTAGGAAATATTACCAATGGGGAAACCCATTCACTTTCCGATATAGGATATATAAACCCTGCATTAAGAAAATTTTGAAGTTCCTCTTTAACAATTTACCTTGAATTAGGGTTCATTCATCGTTGAGGTTAACAGATTGGTCGACAACCTTCCTTGATATAGATATGATGAGTACATAATTCAGGAGAGATTCCCTTCATATCTGTATAGTCCCATGCGAATGCTTCCTTATTTTCAAGAAGTAACTTCATTAATTGTTGTGTTTCAGTAACTGTCAAGTTGGGGTTTATGTTTAGTGTTTTTCCAAGTTCAATTTCTACTGATATACTTTTAGAAGAGATGGTGGTTGATGTTTGAGGTAGATCTTCAGATTTAAGCTTTTCCTGGGTATCTGATTTCAAAAGTGTCGCCAGCTGATTATGTGTTTCTGGAGTCACAGAGGAGGGTTCACAAATAAAATTATTAATTACCTCATCCTCACTAGTATCTTTAAGGCTTAAATCTTGTCCGATAGTCAAAATACGTTGAGTAGCATGATCATCATAGTCCATCCATACAGAATTATCATTATTAATCATGCATGTAGCATGAGGGTAGAGAGTAAGCTGCTTAGTTTCATATCCATTGGAAATTGTCATTGAACCCGATCTACAGCTGATAAAGGCATCGATTGTGGCTAACCAGGGCCTTCCCAAAATTAGAGGATGTCCCCCCAACTTTGTTTTAGTTTGTAACACCACAAAGTCGGCTGGGTAATTCCAGGATTCAACTTAGATGATTAGGTCTTCAATAAATACTTCTGGTTTGATTTTAGAACAGTCAGCGAACTCTAGAATGGTTGGTGTATCTCTTATTATGTTCTTCAGCTGTAGTAGTTGTGAAGTTTCAAGAGTCATAATATTTATAGCAGCACCTAAATCTACCAGAACTCGAGGGATTATTTTTTTTCCAATTTGCACTATGACAGTAGGATGGTCGGGATCACCATATTTAACTGGAGGGGCTTTACCTGACATTAATGCAGATATATCACCCATAACATGAATTGTAAGGGGATATTTAGCTTTCCTACCGGGTTTATTAACACAAATATCTCTCATAGTTCTGGCATAAATTGGTACATCTCTTAGTGCTTGTAAGAGTGGAATTTTAACATAAAGGTTTTGTAATTCCCATAGAATATTGAAAGCAGGTGGCTTAGGCATTTTAGTTAAAGTTAAATGCTCAGGGAATGGTGGTTCTGATATTCCAGTACCCTTATTAGAGGGTGGTGGTACCTCTTCATGTGAGTCGCATTTTTTTGTTTCTTCTTTATCAGAATCGGAAGAGGTAACGTCATCAATAATGGGTTCAACTATTTTCCCAGATTGTAAATGAATATCATTGCATTGTGTAGGGAAAACAGGAAGTATAGGTTGGTTCTGAATATCAGTAACTTGCACAAATTTATTATTGGGGATAGGATTTGGTTGTACAGGTAGTTGGGGTCTCATCATTTGATTATTTGGTGGAGTACCTAATGGTAGAGGGAGTGGTTGCTGAAATTGAGGAAATTTATTTGGGAACAGGAGTTGTTGACCCCTCCAATTTGGATTCCATTGGTTAAAGTATGATTGTTGTTGTGGAGGCCAAGGTGTCCACATTGCTGGGTCTACAAAGGGAGGGTTTGTTTGTTGAATGGGTGGGTAATTCATTTGATTGAATTGCGGGTATTGCATTTGGTTAAAGGAAGGGTAATTTTATTGAATAAAAGAAGGATAATTGTTCCAACAATTAGAAGATGTAAATGGCATATTAGAGTTCATACCTTCTCCTCGCGGTTGCCATTTCCTTCTTTGTGTCAACATATAAACCGCTTCAGCTTCCTCTTCGGTTGGTTGCAATGTTGCTTTTATTCCTGGTAAAGAAGGGCATTTTTGTGTTTCCCGATCCTTCTCACAAAGGATGCAGATTGGCACCTTTTCCAATGGGCATTCCCTTAGTGGGTGTTTATCTCTACATTTGGGGCAAAAGACAGACAAAGTCGCTTCTGCTTCGGCTTGTTTCTTCTTAACCTGCAAGGTGTCAATCTGCGAAGCAAAAGAACCTAACATTTTAGTTTTAAATTCCTCGAGTAAATTACCTATTTCACCTCTTTTTGCTCCTCCACTGGCTGATTTTTGAACTCTTGAATATGTGGTATCCCTGTTGTTTGACCTATTCCTTGCAGCTCCTCTTAAACATCTTTTACAGAGGTTAACAATTTCATCATATGATTCTTTAGATATTTTCCCTTTACCAAGCATATTTAGCATATCTAGACAGTCATCCCTCACTCCTTTCAATAATATTGTTTTAAGAACATCCTTACTTACATTGGGATTATTGGATCTCTACAAGTTATATTGTATTCTTTCCACAAAGTCCTCCAGATTTTCGTCCTCCTTCTGTACCATCTTAAATAGTTCCTCTCTTTTTTCTCTCGTCCGGCAGTAGTCTTGATATTTGAAGAGAAATTTCTGTTTCATCTGATCCCAAGTTGTGATTACATGGCCTCCAAGACTCATGAACCACCTTAATGTGTTTCCTTTTAATGTTGCTAGAAATAGCTTCAATTTTTGGGCATTGGTAATGTAATCATAACTTTTTCATAATATATCAAACTCGAAAAGAAATTCGTCAGGATCTTCAGAGGATAAACCATGAAAGTTAGGTAAAGCTAAAAGTGGGATATTCTTCATGGGGGTTTCTCCTCTAGGGAGATCACCAATAGGGAACCCCAAGGTAGAGAGAGAATTCTCATCTTTTCCCTCTCCTTCGGGATCTACTTTTCCTCTACCGAAGAATCCGTCATTGTTCCCCTCCAGTTCTTGATCTCCTACTGCACTTGCTCAATCCTCAATATTTTCTACTGGCTCCTCAATGTTCTCTGTTGGCTCTTCAACGTTTTCTGCTGGCTCTTCAACGCTTTCTACTGGCTCCTCAACGTTTTCAGGGCTCACAATTTCTTCTGTTTCGTAGTTCGACTGAGAGGGATATTGAGGCTTTGGCCTTCAAGAACTTAGCCTCTGAGAAGGTTCAGATTTTGATATGATCTCATCAATAAAGGTCTTTCTTCCTCCCCTTCCTTTTCCCTTGCCACTTGTAGGGTTAGTTTTCTTATGGGTTCTGCGTCCTCTAATGCAATCTGCACATCTAAAAGAAAAACATCAATGCTTTTGAAACTTATAATTGCCTTCCCCAGCATCGGTGCCAAAATGTTGGTCACTTTAATTGCTTATTAATCTAAACAACCAAGTGCTACATAAATTGTCAACCCAGGGAAGTCTGTTTATTTCAAAGGCAATCACACACTGTATATGCTCAATCTCAAAAGCAATGAAAAGTTGTAGTAAAAATTACACTAATCACACCTTGCTTCAAACAACTGAATTTCTACTTTGAATTAGAGAAAAAGCAATCTTTATATTGCAGAAAATTATTAGAAGAATCCTGAATTACATTAAGAAAACAAAAATCTAGGAAAAGAAACCAATCTGCAGAGAAAAGACCAATTATGCTATAACAAATAACAGGACCCTATTCCCCAAGTAGGAATCTTCAGCACCTGTTTCTGACTACCACGCTTTCACAAACTCATTCTATAAACAAGATTACCAATTTTAAATAATCAACGATTACCTAGGAATGAATTATATGAAAACAATGCGACAATCGATGGAAACAGAGTTTCAACAATAGGTAACATAATTCCAATAATGCATAAATGATTTCAGTATAATAGAGTTTTAACAAGGTGTAAATGAAAATAACAATTAATACACTACAGAAATTAATGGGTGAATCTTGTGAAGAAGGTGGGCCCTTTCCTTCTCACAAGATTCCCTGAAAGAAGGAATTAAAACAAAATACTCAGAACAAGCTTTTATTCATCTGTCAAATGTAACATATTACAAACAATGTCCACGTTCCTTCTCTTTAACTCCCTTTAGAACTAAAACCTCCCGTAATCTGTAATGTTCTCTAATGCTGATGTCTCCTCTATTTAAAGAGGAGACATCTATTACACTTTTGATTACATCATACAAATCCTATTCTTAACCTGATCTGATATTCTATACTGGAATATGATATTCTGTTCTTCCATAGCAAAGATGATGTTACAATGGTTAGGATGGTGCTAGCTTCGAGGTGCATTTGTTACGGCCAGTGTAACAGCTCCCTTACTTATCTTTTCTTGTTGCTATTGTGCCTGAAATACTCCTTCAGAATCGCAAATCACGGGTTGTTTCAGCAACGGGATTTGCGTACTATTTTGACTGTTTGAGCAACGCGGTCTTCAGACAGCAATGATGAATAATCTTCAGTCTTCAAATTGTTTCAGCAACTATATATTTTTGATTCATGGCTAAATATTAAAGTAATGTAAAATTACATGTAAAACAAGTTAAACATATAGTAAAGAGAAGAAACGTTATATACATTTGGAAGAATAGATGAAAGTGATAATATAGGCTTTAAATATGGATTGGAAAAGAGTGGAATGATAGCAAAATGTATGATCCAAAAGGTACATTATAGGGTCCTAACAGAGGGAATGGTGGAAAAGACTTGACATTTGTTGGGAGAGAGGCCTTTTTTGCACAATGGATGACATTTTATCAATATGTTTACAAATGTAGTAGGGAAAATGGAGGAGTTTGGCCTTAGTAAAATGCATGAGTAGTCTTATGTGGTAGGAATAGATCCTAGAAAAACTACGCTCATAGGTGAAGTATTTCATAATGATCTTCATCAAAGGAGCATATATGTCCAACAAATGAGGAAATAGGAAAATGGTCTTGCAATCAACTTGGCAACTTGGTTTTAAGAAGGGTTGATAATGGCTTAGGTCCAGATACACCTGTTTGAACCATTTATCCCCCATGCAAGGTATTCCAGTGACCATAGAGATTGCATTGGTGGTCAGCTCAAAATTCACTCCAGCTAGATGTACATGGTGGTCATGGAGGTTAAGGACAAAAAATTTGGTCAATTGAGGGTGACTTTGGACTCTTTGCACTTTCTCACAAAACTCATAGTATCCTACTTCTTGAAAATATGAAACTATAGTAGGAGAGGTTTTCAATTCTTTAGTGTTTATAGGCTCAAACCTGTTTTCTTTCCCACCCTTCCTCTGTTGTTCTCTAGGCCTTTGAATTTCCTCACCACTGTCAACATTTCCTTCTCTAGGCATTTTGTCTTTTACTCTTTTCCTTTGAAAACAAAACCCTGATCTGCTTGGGAGATGATATGGAGAGGGAAAATGAGAGGTTAATGAGGAAGGCAATGATCTGCAATTTTTGAGGGAAAAAGAGGAATGAAGAAGGGTACTTTTGGCCTCAACATGTTCTCTGTGTGCAGATGGATCGGAGCCTTACAATCAGAAATGCTTGCAAAGATGGGGACCTAACCTTTCTTCCTCTAAGGTTTTTTTCAAAATCTCTTTAAGCTCACCCTTCACATTTCTCTATATTTCATCTTTAGATAGTGTGGAAAGATAGGTAAAAACAAAATACCTTCAAAAAATCTTTCACAGTTGAAGAAAAGGCTCAGAAATGCATCATCGAGTAGTCGGGCACCTTCTGCACGACCTGTCGGGCAACCCTGAATGGAAAGCAGGAGCGCAATGCAAAAAACCTTGCATGCATAGTCGGGTGGCCTTTGCATGCAGGGTCGGGCATCTTGTGCATGCCCGGGTGTGTAGCGTGGGTGGCCTCTGCATGAGGTGTTGAGTGGCTAGCAGCCTCTGAATGCACAGGAGCGCAGCACACCCTGCACGTTGCCGAGGGTTTTTGCACGGGTGAGTTGGGTCCTCCTGGGAAAATGTTGAATGCACAAGAGCACAAAAATAGTGTGTTTGGGCAGGCTATCATGCAGTGTTGGGTCCTCCTGGGCAACTGTTGAACGCACTGGAGTGCAGCAATAGTGGCACTGAGCAGACTGTCGTGCAGGCCTGAACGGGTCGAGCGGGCTCTCCATGATGTTGTTTATACAGGCGCGCAGCATTGTTACACAGACATGCAATTCCCTTTGGAGAAAATCATAGGCAGCATGCACAGCCGCGTAGCACAGCCTCTCAGGAGCGCAGCGCAACAATTTTTTGCCCGAAAGCTCTGCCAGAAACCCTAAAAACTCGAAAACTTCCATTCTTTTTGCAAATGAAGAAATGGTGTTGAGTGATGATGGATTTACGCTTTTTATAACCCATGAAAATTTAAAATGAAAACCCACTTTACTAATCTTTCTTTTCTTTATTTCTTTTTCACTAACTTTTTGGTCTTTTTGTCCTATCGGTGGCAGAACTATGAGAAAAATGGTTTTTTTCCTTTGTTGGAGCATCTTGATGTTTCCCTTGGATTGACAAACTTTTTAACAAGCTTAAACTTTGCCTCTTACCCAGATTTTGGAAACATGAACTAGTTCTTGAAAAGAAAAAGGTCATTTTGACAAATTTTTGAGGAAAAAGGCATATAGTGACATTAGTGCTCTTTTTTGAAGGTTTTCTCCACTTTATCCTTTTCATGGATTTCAACACTTTTAAACATTAAACTTATGATTATTTTGGAAATTTCACCTTGGAATCTTCAGTCCTACATCTTTTATGCCTTTTATTTCTTGGTGGATGAGACTGAAGAGAAGAATTTTGACCTTCGTTCAACTGACATTCTGTCATGTTTTCACTTTGAAGCAGTGAAAACCTCTTGGTGTGAAAACCCTAGAAATTGGTATCAACAGCTCCTTTAGTCTTTATATGTGCCATCATCATGAGATACATGAGGTTTTTTTGATCTTATCAATCTTCCTGTAGGTAGCCATCTTTGACAGTCCTGCATAAGTGTCACTCATGGCTAACTATATTTTGCAGAATATACTTTTGATAAGGAAACCCTTGTTGGAGGCTTTTCTGCTTTGTTTTAGACCAATTACATGTTTGTTCCTTTGACCTGATTCCAACTTTCTCATTACCTAAAAACAATGCTTCTTGAATAGAAAAGCCAACCCTAGCACCTATAAACTCTAGTGACCTAGTGGAGGGGGTTTTTGACTCTTCCATGGACTGAAGTTTTTACTTGGGGGTTTTTTAGGAAAGAGGAGGGAACTGAGTTATTTTTGACAAGCTAGATCATTTTGAAGATTCAAAAACTAATAAAATTGATCTGCCTAAGAAGTTTTCTGAGGCAAAGTTGGGTTTTTGAAGGCTTTGAGGCATTAGGTCAGCATGGTGAAAAGTAGGTAGAGGAAAAATAGAGTGTCCAAATCGTAGGTGTAAAAAATGGGATGGGGATGAGTGACCTAGGCTTTAGGAGGTACTCTTCAGGAGTGGTGGGCTGGCCAAGACATGGTAGAGTAGTAGAAGGGTGAAAAAATTATCCTAAGGATAATGAAGGAAGTGATATTTCTAGAACTCACAAGATCCATGAATTTTGTTTCTAGAAATCTAAGACAAGCATTTAGTCATCTAAACAGGTAAGAATTATTGATGACTAACAAGATCAAGAGTGTTAAATTCGTAAGCGATAGGAAAATCAAATAACTTAGAATTCCCTCTATGGTTGTCCTCATCCCCTTCTTATACTTGTGGAACCCTTAGACCCTTGGGCCCACATCATAACTACGCTATTCTCTTGATCATTATCCTCCACATAGATTGTGCTTCTCACTTGGCATATTGGCCCCATCAACTACTACGTTCTTCCACTTTCACACTGAGGAGGTGGTTTTATTCTACTAAGGGGATTTATGGGTCCCTCTACCCTCTTATTCATCTACTTAATTAAGGAAATAAAAAATTAATATCCTAATTAGCTAACATCTAATTAGGAATATTAAATGGTTTGGGAAGTATTTATGATCTATCCATGTGTTTATATCATCAATAAATCCTCTATTCTTTGACTTCTAAAGCCTCGTTTCCTTATGTAGGATTTGGTTTATTTCCCTTGTAGGTCATCGTGAGTGTATATTTTTTCATGTCTACATTAAGCTATAGAGCTAAAACTTACTTTGCATTTAAATTTTCTGTTTATCTATGTGTGATGAACCATTATTTATGATTTTCTTTTGAAAATCCTTAGTTTTTGGATTTTCAGTTCTTAGTGCTCTTGCTTTGGTCATTGCTTGAGATTTTTTTATTATTATTATTTTATTTGGTTGTTTCGTGGACCAAATTTCTTTTGTTGATTTAGTGAATTTCAGAAAAAATACTAAGAGTGAATGTGAGGTTGTTTGTCGCTTAGAAAAAGGAAAAATACTCTCTACCATTTCTTAATAAGTTTTCATCGAAAGTGAAAGAAACAAAATGCACTCCATATATATTGCATTAGGATTGGTCTTGAGTCATTTAACACCATCTCAATTTCACTCCATTACCCCTAATTAAACAACGACATAAAATAAAGTTCTTATAAAATCATCTAGATTGTTTGGTTATAGAAAACCAACAATAGCTTAGGATTGTAGAGCCTTGGAGTAGGGTTTGGAGAGGAAACTCTTCAAGGCTATAAAAATGAAACTATAACTACTAGAGAGTGTAAATTCATTTTCACAATGACACAACCAAAAAATATCCTCTTACATGGGAGTCAAGCATGTGGTTGCATATGGAACTTGAGAGTGACATCCCCACTTTTGGGCTAATGGTGTTCGTGAATTGTGTGTGTTACACGGGGATCTCCTTAAGAGACATATGACTTGCTTAGAGCTATCTATCTATAGGTTTTAGGCATATATACCCTTACTACACATATGTTTATGATTACACATGTCCCCTCAATTTCTTGAATATGAAGTGTAACCATATTGAATTATCTCTTAGGGGTCTCACTTAGGTGACTATGGGTGGGAAGTCCCCATGGTACCTAAGGAAGATTTCAATAACTATATTAGTGCTCCTAGAAGGAAACACTCAAACCCATTAAGGTCACTTTCACAAGTTAAGGATGATATAGGGAGGTTGGGGTAATTTACTCTCCAGTCCTTTTTTATTCCAATACAAGTGGGTATTTCATCACCTAAGGAGTCTTGGATTTCAAGAGGTATCCTTGTAGTGGTTTTCTTGCTGTATCTTCTAGGTATTTTTATAGTGCATGATGTTTGGTTTGAGTCTAGTTGGCCATGAGGATGGCTTACATTAATTATTTTTATAATAAAAAAAATATTCACCATGGCTTGCCAAACTATTCAACACTCTTAAAGACATTGATACCTTTATCCCAAAGAGGAATTTGCGCCAACTAGAAAACATATGATAGCTTTAGTCTTGGAGGAATTAAAATAAACCTAGGTTGCGGGGTATAATATTTATTATGGGAGGGATGATTTAGTTACTATTAAGTTTATTTATGAGAGTCCACTGACACACATCAACCCACCTTTAACCAAACCTTTTGATCCCATACTCCTGCAACTAAGTGCCTTTTCTTTTAAACATTTTTCCTTGTTCTCTCATTAGATTTCCAGTGAGAGTGGTGCCTCTGCTATGGGGGAGATGAGTCCCCATTTTCCACCCAAATCAGGATTATCATTTTTTATGTCTATGTTACCACAAATAAATATGATAGGACCAATTCGAAGGGGAGCTGAAATAAAAATTGATGTAATATTCCCAAATGGGAAAAGCAAGAATATAGTGCACAAAACTGGAAATAACAGTGTAAATCAACACATAAACAATGAAGACCAATATGGAACCAATTTATTCAGAAAATCAGTAGCAAATACACATAATATATTGAGGCACAAATCATACAATAGGAGCAAGCAAGCCTCCCATGAATAATCACTCTAAAAAGTGAGTTGATGCTACTAAACAAAATGTCGGAGAGCTGCTACAACACCGTCATACTAAGCATAACTACAAATATAGATCATACAATAATTTACATACAATGATATATGCCTCAACAGATGTTATACAAACAGATCTAGGCCCTATATCACATTTCCAAGATAACCCAAGAGGGTTTTCGGAAAATACCGAAAAATATACAAATGTAAGCTGCAGCCCTAGAGCTGAAGGTTTTCTACAACAATAGGAATGAGAATATATGGCTGAAGCTGATGTATAGTCCTATCGATCTTCTCCAATAGATCCTCCAAATGAAATGATATCCCCTCCACTGAATAAATCACCTCCAAAAACACACACTGCAACCACCCCTACAACTCCTTCCTAAAATAATGCAAATCTAGATTGTAACTCCATTGTAGGGGATAAATACTCCTTGGCCTGCTTCCAAATATGTCAATAAATCCCAAGGGGCTCCTTTACTAGCCTCCCAATGGAAAGAAACCTTCCTCCATTGCAAAACTAGCTTAGAAAACACCCAATACAATCCTCCACTGTTGCACCCTACAACACAGCACAACTCTAAGAAGAAACTGCACTGTTGAAGAAAGTTGAAGCTTGGCCTAATGCCAGAATGTGGAAGTATAGTGCAAATACTCTTCCTGAGAGGCTCCTCAAGGATAGAGGTGGGATTCTCGCTCCGGAACACCCTGTGCTAAACATCACTGCAATCTTAGCTAAACAACTAAAGAGAGCTCAAAATCTTAACAAACCATAAAAAAATAATAATCCAATTATCCCCACAATGGCTGCCATCCCTTTCCTTAAATTCTTGGTGAAATTCCTCACCTTGGGCCCCACTCATTAAAGCCACTACTTCAATGCATGCAAGCTCCCTCCAAAACTGCGCTATCCCTTAATGAATGCCACTCCTTCCATACCAGCGTTGTTTGATTTGGTCAAAGTTGACCCAGTCTACATGCTCCATCCCCTTTTCACACATAAGTGTCTTCAATCCAGCTTTTAGATGACCTCCTTTCACATTAGGAGTTTTTTAATTCCTACTAAGGATATTTATGGGTCTCCATACCCTCTTATTCCTCTAACTAAGAGAAAAATCAAAAATTAATATTAAAATTAGTTGTGTACTAATTTAGGAATATTACAGTCCTCCCCTCCCAAATGTTGTTTGTCCTCAGAAAACTGCAAAGATGGAATTGAAGAGCTTCATCTCCTCCTCCTGTATCATCCTCATGTGATAAGTTCTCACAATGAACAAGATTACTCTCTCATCCATATGTCCCCAAGTTGCTCCTCCCAAATATATAAGCTTGCCTTTGGTTACAAACCCAAATGGCTCTTATCATGAAGAAGTGGGATATCGATGGAGGAAAATATATGTGGTCTAGAGGCCTTCTTGAGGCATGGAATCATAAAATAATTGGGAACCTTCATTCCCATGTGAAGCTCCAAACCCCAAGCTATCATCCACACAAAGTGAGTCACCCTCCAAAATGGAAACTCATGAAAAAGCTCCTCCACCTTTGGCTCCTGCAATGTAGGTGGGCTGCATATATGAAAATGATAGGCCAAATGGCCTACCCCAAACTGTCTCTCTTTCCACTTATGGAAAGTGTAGGGTTGATGCTGAATTTGGGCTGCAATAATGTTGCCCTCAAGATATAAAAGGACAACTGGATCTTTAAATAACTCTTCTCTAGTATCATGAACCTTGCTAGCCCAAGCCATCCCATACAAAGTGAATAGAACATCATCACCATATGGCATCCAAATAAGAAATATGTTGAGTGTTATTTGTAATGCTGGATGGTACCAATGGTTTCTCCAGTGGATTCAATGTATTTTTACCAACTGTTGTTTCAGAGCATCATGTGGCAAGTTGAATCCCAACAAATTGCAAGTTGTGCATGTTTTCTCATCTACTAGGAAGTAGTAAATGACATTATTTATTAGCTGAGCATAATAAGAATAACAAAATTTTTTCCAAAGGCCATGCAAGAAATGGCTTCCTCCATCACTGATATTGGTCTTAGAAAGACCATGAAGCCAAAATAGGAACTTGCCTTCTTGTGGAGAAATGCACTGTACATATATGGTAAGAGAATGAAAATATTTTTTTAGATGAACAATAAGTACAAACTTACCATTATTACCATGCATTTTGAGTAGGCTAAACATGAGGTCCATGGATGATCCATCCCATGAGAATCTCCTCATAATGGTCTAAAATGTAAAGTGATACATATTCCCATTGGAACATTCCATCAATAGATGCATACTCCCAAGTGAAAAAATTGTTTGCCTTTGTGATAAGGCTCTTTTCACCCCATGACTCCCTTCTTTGTCATGCCACCTGCCAAAGTCATTCACCTTGATGCTGCTATAAGTGGGAGATTCCTTCCTATGAGGAAGAACCTCCTAATATTTCAAAACTAAGGATTAGTGCCTTTGAACCATGATTGTGCCCCTGTATACTCCTGTAATATTAGGTAAAGTATGGGAGAATATTAGCCCATACTCTCCAAAGAGAAACCAAAGAAAAAATAGCTCTTGCTGCCTCCTCACATCTCCATCATACAGACCATGGAGTGAAAACATGGTGATTGACATGGAAAATGTTAGATCACCCCAATGAAACCAAACTCCTTGCTGCCATATAATGAAAATTTCATGCCAAGTCCCAACCAACAACACACCCTTTGAAGTAGGATATGTCATATGATGGCCAAACTCTTTCAAAAGTAGCCAACATAGCCTTTACTCCTATTGTCCTGTGCCATAGATCTGCAAGTGGCTCACCAGCCTCCTGCTCATCAACATCACCCATCCATCCAATGGTGAATGCCTACTATTATGCTCTACATGGGTATTCCTCCAATGGAGAATACCATCCTCCCAAATTAAATCAATATCTCTACACTTCATGGGATGTTGAAGTGCAGCCTTCTGGAGATCTCCATATGAAGACCACTCATCAATGATCATGTTGAATCCATAAGGATCCAAGTATACTGAAGGAAAAATATTCTCATTGAGATGTGAAGAGCTCACCAAGAAGGATCCATCATAATAATGGGAGATAAGATGTCTCTCGTCAATCATCTACCTAGCACCTCCTACATATGTAGAATGGTCATTGGAATGCTCCAATAATTATTGGGCCCCCAACTCATCACTACTGCTCCATGACAGCACTGCTGATCTCCATGATGGTGCATATGTTGTCTCATGCTCATGCATAATGTTGAACATATAGTTCTGCATTGGATTGTTTAGGACAACACTCATCCTATCCTCCAAAAATCTACACTCCAACCCCAAGAGTTGTGTGCATCTCATCAATGACATAGTAGGATGAATATATATCTCCTCCTTGATCCTATCAAGGGTCCTCTGCGTAGTGATATTCTGCTACTCCAAATCAGTAGTGTATCTTGATCCTAGGTCATGCAATGGCATGTCCCCACAACCTTCCATATGATGTGCTGAAATAAAAGAAAGTGGAAACATTTTCATACCTTGGTTTTTCTTGGGAACATATTATACTAATACAAGGGTTCCACCCACCAGTGTGATGAGTTCCCCAACTACTGATGATGATGGTTTCTCCTTTATGGCTGCACCAGCACTAGTATAAGTCTCCTCCTCCTCATGCATCTCCAGAATAGTGCATGGAACTCTAAATGTTAAGAGATCAAGACCAATTTGCAAAGGTGCAAGTGTTGTTTTTCCTGATGCAAGTTCTCCCGCAACAAGTGGTGGTGGAATTTTCTTCTCCTCTGATTTCTTCTTGTCAAAATTCTTGATCAACCTTTGAGTAAAATATGCATATGCAGTCACTCCTGCATGACTCAAATGGCTGAACCACCAATTTTTTTCTTCACCCTCAAGGTGCAGCGTTGCAATCTCAAGAGCTTCTCTCTCTCCTACTGGATATAGTAGGAAGAATGCATCCAAATCCATTCTCCAGGCCCTTGCTGTGCATGTGGATGACCCATCAAAAGTAGACAATAGAAATATATTGTGCTTTCTCTTTCTATAGCTGCAAGGCCTCCTTTCTTCTTTGATCTAAATAAACTATGGGAGAGTCATATTCTCCTTGAAAGCTCTTGATTGAAATTTTTACTCTGCAAGATACTCACTTAGAGTCTCATGATCTAATTTTCCTCCATATCCATGCCTTTTATCTTCCCCTTCAAAAGAAAAGGGCATAGTATACTTCTTTGGAGCTCTATGCAATACCAGTTCTTTCTTCTGCTGATAGGAAGTACATGGACCTTCCTCATCTTGAAACCCTACTGTGGTTTCATTACTTCTCTCCATTCTTCTTTTCTTACCAGTTCTTTCTTCTGCTGATAGGAAGTACATGGACCTTCCTCATCTTGAAACCCTACTGTGGTTTCATTACTTCTCTCCATTCTTCTTTTCTTGACCTCCTTAGTGAGGTCCCTCATAGATTTGAAAAGATATGAGTTAAAAATCATTTCTTGCATCATTCTGATCACTTTGTCCTTTTCTTATTCTCCTGATAGCATAATTGATGAGATCCATAGGTTGAGCCAATATTATTCTCTGATACCAATGTAATGTTCCCAAATGGGAAAAGCAGGAATATAGCGCACAAAATTGTAAATAGTAGTGTAAATCAACACATCAATAATGGATACCAATATGGAACCACTTTTTTTATCAAATCAACAGAAAATTCACATAATACATTGAAGCACAAATCATACAATAGGAGAAAACAAGCCTCAGATGAATAATCACTCTAAAAAGTGAGTTGTTGCTACTAAACAAAATGCCGAAGAGCTATTACAGCGCAGTCATACTAAGCATAAATATATTTTTAGATCATACAATAATGTAAATACAATGATATATGCCTCAATAGATGTTATACAAACAGATCTAGGCCCTATATCACCTTTCCAAGATAACCCAAGTGGGTTTCCAGAAAATACCCAAAATATACAAATGTAAGCTACAACCCTAGGGCTGAAGGTTTGCTACAAAAACATAAATGAGAAGATATGAATGAATCTGATGTAGAATCCTACAGATCTTATCCAGTATATCCTCTAGATGAAAGGATTTCCCCTCCACTGAATAAATCACCTCCCAAAACACACACTCCAACCACCCCTGCAACTCCTTCCTAAAATAACGCAGATCTAGAATAGAAATGCACTGTAGGGGATAAATACTCCTTGACCTACTACCAAATATGTCAATAAAACCCAAGGTGCTCCTTTACTGGCCTCCCAATGGAAGGAAACCTTCCTCCACTGCAAAACTAGCTCAGAAAACACCCAATACAATCCTCCACTGCTGCACCCTGCAACACAGCACAACTCTAAGCAGAAAATACATTATTGAAGAAAGATGAAGCTTGGCCTAATGTCAGAATGTGGAAATATAGTGCAAATATTCTTCCTTAGATTTTCCTCAAGGATAGAGGTGGTATTCCCGCTCGGGAACACCCTGTGCTAAACATCACTACAATCTTAGCTAAACAACTAAAGAGAGCTCAAAGTCTTAACAGCCCATAAAAAAATAATAATCCAATAATCCCCACAATGGCTGCCATCCCCTTCCTTATATTCTTTGTGAGATTCCTAACCTTGGGCCCCACTCATTAAAGCCACTACTTCCATGCATGCAATCTCCCTCCAAAACTATTTTTTCCCTCAATGAATTCCACTCCTTCCATACCAGCGCTGTTTGATTTGGTCAAAGTTGACCCATTCTACATGCTCCATCCCCTTTTCACACATAAGTTTCTTCAATACAGCTTTTAGATGACATCCTTTCACATTAGGAGTGTTTTTATTCCTACTAAGGAGATTTATGGGTCTCCATACCCTCTTATTCCTCTAACTAAGAGAAAAATAAAAAAATAATATTCCAATTAGCTGTGTGCTAATTTAGGAATATTACAATTGACCACACATATTGCCACCTACAATTTATAGTGCTCTTAAAATACTTTGTTGTATTATTATATGCATTTGTATCTTTTACAATAAACCTGAACTAGTGATGTTTCCAAATGGTATATCAAACTCAATAGTGCATCCCATAATGATTATGATTCTTTGGCCCAAATATTTTTGAACGATTTCCAACTAACTTCGAGGTAGGATCTTGAGAATAACCTCTTGTCCAAATTTAAACAAAATAAATCTACTCATACTTTTGATCATATACATGAGTGGCGATGATGGGATAGGTTAGTTAGGACCAAGATTCTTGACCACTTGCTTAAATATTTGTACACTCGATCCTTGCTTCCACCTATATCTAATGACGTCACTATGGATGGGTGGATATTGAGGAGTAGTCCATTCTATGTGTTCAACACCTTGATCTAATTATTACCAATATATCACTTTGTATCATGCCATCCCTAAGGATCCTCAACCTTCGTCTAATCCACCATGACCTAAGCTAGGACCGCATTCTAATGGTGTAATTGGTTCCATTTTTTGTTTTTTGTTGGGAGCTAGTCAGCACCTCAATTAAGACAAATGATTATCACTTCACAAGCCTTGAAAAATGTGTCTAGTTATCAACAAGAATAATATTCTAAGAAAACCACTAAGGTTCATACAATGTAGTCCACCACACCAAATAATCCTCAACAAATTGGCTTCAAAAATAAATAGAACAAAAAAAAATTCTAAAGTTACTCAGGAGACACAACAATACCAACCCAATTGGGGTTCGAGCATGAATGAGAAACATAGAAAGGTAAAATTCCCTTGCAATATTTGTCAGAGGGATCACTTAACTCATGAGTTTCCACGTATGTATGAGATTCACTTTCTTCTCTAGAAACCAACAAATGCTCAAAAACCGACCGTATTGACTCATCCATTCCTTACCGAACCAAAATAATGAATGGTTGCACAACCTCCTCAAACTTTTCCTGGGAGCAGTGAGGTGCAATAAAATTGATGTAGGGTAAATTGCATGGGTGGTAATGGATGTAAATTCCCTCTCGGGCCTTCCCGGGGCCCAAGGCAGACTGTCATATTAGCTTCAACCGTCACAAAGAAAACATACACATGTTCATGCTAATTATTGATTAACAAAGTAGATGAGAGAAGATTTAACTCAATGTGTTGTGCAATACTATTGGAAATCCCAATGTAGTGAAGTGAAAGACCACCGCACTAGCTCCAATATTAGATCCTGCATGCAAACAAGAGTAAAGCAATATTAAAAGTATATCAAACTTAACAATAAAAAAATAACGTATAACTGAAAATAAATAAGTATGAACCTAAGCCACTTATCACATGTATATTTAAGAAAATATATATATTAATGCAATATCAAGACAACCAAGTGGATATAACAAAGGAAGTTGTATATTATAAATAAGTGAAGGAGGATTACAACCATATTAGCTTGACCAAACCTCCCTCGATACTTCAACTCCAGGATCTCTATTTTTAACTCTTTGGTATGGAAATTATTGAGTTACTAAATGTCAATGAATCATGCAAACACTATAGCCTCACACCAATGAGAAATATTTCCTCAATCCTTCGACCTTTGCCACTATGCCTAGGCCTCCAATTTATAGGATTCGAGAGGATTATCCTTGCCATTTCCTCCATTATTTTGAATAGGGTAAAATGTAGGATGTTTACTTGCTTTATTTATTTTTCCTTTCTTGGATGACTTAGATAGGTTTGGCAATGTCCATTATGAAGACTGAGCTGTAGGTTTCCAGCTTTTTGCACTGACTCTTTGAGAAAAATTTGGGATGTTAGTAATTTACCTCAATATTTTCCATTCGAATTTCATGAAACATGACTAATGCTTCCCTTTAGGAAAAATAATGCATTAACCTAGGCACTAACACTCTCTGCAAGAGGCTAGGAACCATTATAACTCTTCTTGGCTATTTATGGGGTGTGTTACCCTAGAAAATATTCCTATGACTTAGGTGTCTTCTTCAACCAAAGTGTCCTTCTCCTCTGAGTTGATGAGGAGGTCATTTTGTTGTATAATAGATCCCCCCTAAAGTTTGTGGTAAGAGATGAATATGATGGACAAAATAATATTTAATTGAGAGAGAGAGAGAGAGAGAGGAGTTTCGGGACCGGGGGAGACTTGAAAAAGAAACATATGTTAAAAATATAAGAGCATTCCCTGAGTCGGGCCTTCCCATGCTCAGTAGTTGTATTAAAGTGATTTCTGAAGGAAGAAATATGACCAATATGTCCATCGATAAGCCCAATGTGGGAGTTTTTTTCATAATAGGATCAATATGATTAGTTGTCTCCTTAAAACAATGTATGAAACTTGGGAGAGGAAACAAAGTTGAGTGATGTAAGCCTCTACCTAAGGTCTTGGTCGCTGCTTTCCTAAACTGCATATTTCTGACATGTGAAAAAAGGAGTTGTAGTCAAACATGTGAGAATTCATTTGATTACTAGTCAATAATGAAAAATGTTAACAACTGTAAGGATGGAAATCAATAAGGATGATGGTCTCCAAGATGCAGAATACAAACTAGCGATGGTGAAAATGGTGTTGATGTTGAAAAATCATAGAATTATTCAACTAGTAGTCAATGATAAAAACCCCCAATCAAACACAAGGTAACCTTCCACTAAGGTCTGCAAGTTCTAAGGTACTGATATGTTTTTGGATCATCCTCCTAGATAATATGTTGAAGTTGATAGGAAGAGACATGTCAAAGGTAGGCAATAAGGTGTCTTACATCAGTTGAAATGAAACGATACAAGAATGATTTGTTTTGGATATAGTGTATAAAAATGGTGCAAATAGGCGAAGGGAAATTTTTAGACATATGATAGTTGGGTTGATACATGAAGCAGGGGATAGATGGATCCCTTGACTAATAGAAGGCACGACATCCAAACTACCATATAGCTTAGACTCAAGAACAAAAAAGAGTGTTAGGATACAAATATTCAGGAACATCAAAGTATGAAGGCTAAACTAATAGGATGGTAGGGTTCAATGACAGGCTGAAAAAGAGTTTAATATTAAAAATTTTACATCTACTTATTGGAATATTAGAGTTCTTACGTATTTTTCTTAACTAAGTAAATAAATGGGTGGAGGGATCCATAACCCCTTAAGATGAATAAATCCACTCCTAAGAGTGTGAACATGGTTAATTAGCTAGTCAACCTACATCATGGAATAGTGGAGAATCTTATTAATGAATCAAGAGTGGGGATCAAACATCATTAATAAGAAATTACATGGAGATATGAAGGAGTCAAATAAGATCTAGGAGGAATCAAGGTAAGATCATAGAGAAATAAATGGTGAGATGATGGAGGAAGTGGTGCATTAGTGCACACATGATGGAGAGCGTGAACATTAAATGTAGAGAGCACGGAGATCATGGAGATACAACGTAGTCTACATGGAGACCTATGTCGACATGTGCAGTGTAGTTATGAGGTGGGTCAAGGCATGGGAAGGATCACAATCTATATAATGAAGATGAAGGAAAAATTGGAGTCAAGATTTTTTTATTATTGATTTGGGATCTGTTTAGATCTATATTTGTCATTTGACATTTATATTCACGCTTATGATGTTTAGCTAAGTCTATTGTGATTTTTAGCATAGGGTGTTCCCGAGCGGGAATCCCACCCTTACCCACAGGGGACTACGAGTGCCTACTTTGAGAAGGTTACTCTGAGCTACCATTCATCATCAAGCACTGGTTCCATATTTTTCCTACTCTCTTGAGCCCATACATCTTCAGAAATAATGCATTTCTGCACTAGGGTTTGAGAGGAGGAGGTTGTCCTTCAGTATTTCAGCTGAGGAACGAGTGGAGGGTTCATACTTTCACTTTGAGGTTCAAGATCAGACTTACAGTACTCCAGATCCATACTAGGCATTAGGCCAAACATATCATACCTCCATGCAGAAGCAGCCCCATCAAGGATTGTGCAGTCTAGTCATGTAGATCCATTGGAGGAAGGAAATTTATAGCTAGTAATTCAGCTGGAAATCCTTTAGGGGATCTTCCCCTCACTTTTTAATTTCTCTTTTCATCATTCTTGAGCTGATCAGACATATTTTTCAGCAGGCATCAGCCTCTCCCTCCTAGACAGTGCATTTTTTCCAGTTGTTGTGTATGCAGCAGTTGTCACCTTGAGAGTGTAGGTTTTAACCCTGTACATAAATTAGCTGCAAATGAATCTTAAAAATAGAAAATAAACAATAGCGAGAACATAAAACATAAAATAGATATACACAGAGATTTTCCCCTGGTTCCCAAATCGGGACAACCAGCTTGATTTTTCATTATATTCCTTTTAGTGTTACAACACATATATATACATGTCGAAGCATACATAAACCCCAATCCATTAACCCTGGATTAGAAAAAAATTGTAGTTCCATTGATCGGATCTACAAAATACCAGGGGCCAAAAACCATCATGCCCAAAATCCATGTGCAAACCCATGCACAAAACCATGGGCAGATCCGCCCACCGGAAAATAAGGACCAAAAAAATTATTCGAGGCGCTGACCCGGACCCCAACAAGGGGGCTACTGCCCCCCATATGACCCCCCCATACGTTGCACCTAGTGCAACATACAGGGGGAGCTATCGCCCCCCCTGTTACCCCCCCGTGCGTAACTAGTCGTGTAAAGAATATAACACAAACCCAATAGAGAGGAGGAAGAAGAAGCTATATCTAAAGCTTCTAGCTTGGATATTTGAAGGAGGGATCAACTCTCAAAGAATATATTTGATCTGTAACACTTTTCATCCATGTTACATCAGTTTTTTCTTGAGATCTACATAACCCAGCATTCAAGGGATCAAACCCTAGAAGGGTGAATTTCTGATCTTCTTAGATCTAGATTTCCTTTCTGGGTTATCTTAGGTTTCCATCAAAGTGCCCAGATCTACAATATTGGCATCATCAGAGCTCCATAGCACCATAAATCTACACTTTCCCTTTCAGCTAGCAGTTGTAAGATCATCATCAGCTAAAGGGAAAGCGCAGTATTCATCTTCCAACAGCTCCAGCTACGCAGTGCCTTATTTGGCATGATCTCAGGGTCATTCCAGGCCAATTATTTGACTTGAGTGATTTTATTTTATGTACTATTGTATCTATTATCCATCTCCACATAATAAAATGGCTCAGTTATTCTTTACATTCTGATGTTTTCTTTAGATTATTTGTTTACTTTCTACAGTTCATCTACTGTGTTTTAGTATTACTATATTCTCCCTTTTGGGATATTACAGTGGTATTAGAGCATGATCTTTGGCTCAGCTTCTAGACACTTTATATTTTGCATCAAAAGAAGAAAAAGATAGTAGAGATCTACCATGAAGGAGGATTGCAGTTTTTCCACTATTCTCTTTAGATATCTGCAATGTCTCTCCAAGGAGGTCAATAAAATGAAGAGAGAAATGCAAAGTAAGGATCCAAGAAGAATATTTTATGAGGAAGGTCCAAGCACCTCATATTAGCATGAGAAGAAACTAGAGAAGCAAAGAGCTTCACATAATTCTACTAGATCCACTTTTATAGATAAGAGAGAGGACTGGTGTGAATATTAAGGAGACTTGGGGCATGAGATCCTAAGTAAATATCTGCCTGAGTACAAAGTAGAGCCTAGAGATTTGAAGGAGAATCTCTCTCTGAAATAGTTCTTGCAACTCAAAGAAGAAAGAAGATCTCAAAGCAGTAATAGAAGAAAGAGGCATAGATTCTTCTTGCCTACATTTTATGGATCTTCCACAAGCACATTAAGGGCCTGGAGGGAAGAATTAGCTACCTTCTTTCAGCTATATCCAATAGTAGAAAGAGAGGTTGTGGATATTTCAGCACTGCACCGAGAATGTGAAGCAAGAGATTGGTGGTTCAGTCACTTGTCACACATGAGAGTGTTTGCTTATGTAGATTTCATTCAAGTAATGAAGATTAGGTATGGTCAAAAGAAACCGGAGACATCTCACATAGTGACATCTCCCATCATTGAGGAGATAGTACATGAAGAGCCCAAGGAAGATGTCCTCATTATCACTCAGGAGGAGGAGTCTCTACCACCACCAGCAGCTCCAGATGAACTTCCATCAGGAGCAGGATCAGTTGCATATTTGCAAGATGGTATTGAGTTCTTGACATTTGTAGCCCCATGCATGATTCATGAGATGCATGAGGAGGAGGCAGATACTAGTGTTGGTACAGTTGAAGAGATACATCCATCATCATTACCAACAGTTGGAGAGACTATTGCACCAGTTCTAGGAACTCTTGTGAATGTGCAATATGTTCTAGAGAATCACCTTATCCAAAGTTTTTGCATACTTTCTTCTCATATTATTCCAATACCTCATATTGAGATATATGAGACCATGCCATCAAGGAAAGTGCGTAGCCAAGGATTAGAGCACCTTGATGATTTGGAGCAGCAAATTATCACTACATAAAGGACCCTTGATTTGATCAAGGAGAAGATGTATTTCTATCCCATTTTTTCATGGATGAGCTACACCCAACACTTTGAGTTGCAGAATATGGGAGGAGCACAGTCCTATTCAGTTCAGTGCCAAAATATGAGTTTAGCATTGTATGTGGCCATGAGACAACACATGTATTTCCATGCAGATCTATAGTGTTGTCACTTAATAGTAGTGATGATGAGAGGGCCCCATTATTCTTGGAGCATTATGAAGGTAGCTTCACTCATGCAACACTGGAGGGACATATGATAGATGGTAGACATATTGTGATGGAGATAAATTTCCATTTTCAAGATGAATCTTCCTTGATGAGCATCTCACATCTCAAAGAGGGATCTCTACCTACAACATGTATGGAGCCTTATGGGTTCTAATGGGCCTTTTATGAGAGAATCTCATGGAGAGACCTCAATGGAGGTGCACTTCAACATTTCGTGGAGTGAAAAGCTATTCACATGGAGGAAGTTGGTATTATACATTGGGAGGATACCAAGGTCAATATTGGCATGATTCTTCACCCACATTGGGATGAATGGTTGTTGATGTGGAGAAAGGGGTTGCAAATCCACTTACAAAGATACAATACAGGACAACAAGAAGCTTGGTTGCGCTGGTTGCTCTTGGGTGAGTATGGTTACTACCCAACAACACATATTTTTATGATCCATGCCTTTCACAACACTGATGTAATGAAGGAGGAGGCATGGATGCATTGGTTGCTCTTGGGTGAGTATGGTTCTACCCAAAAACACATATTTTCATGATCCAGGCCCTGCACAACACTAATGTAATGAAGGAGGAGGCATGGATGTGCTAGCTTCTCTTGGGTGAGTATGGTTACCACCCAATGGATATTATTTCTTTGACCTATGCCTTACATATCAATGGCAGAATGTAGCAAAAGAAGGCATGGTTACTTTATGGTTGCTGTTAAGAGAGTTTGGCCATCACATGACATCTCCCATGTCTATGTGTTTTTTATTGTTTGGAACATGGCATAACACTCTCATGATGGGTAATAATGGAGTTTTTTTGTATTGGGCTGATATGAAATTCCATATGTCAATCAATATGTTTTTATTGCTCCATGATTCACATGATGATGTGAAGAGGCAACAAGAGATCTTGCTGCTATGGTTACTCTTGGGAGAGTTTGGCTTGACATACTCCCCTACTTTGCATGGTAATAATGGAGGATTGTAGTAAGAGGAATTCCTCTCATGGCTCTTATTGGGAGAGTATGGAAACCATACTTGGTATGATAATGATGTGGTGGGGCAGTAAGATGCATTGTTGTGTTAGATTTTATTGAGAGAATATGGCCAACCCACTTGGTATAAGGATGGTATGGTGTGGCACCAAGAAGCTTTATTGCAATGGCTTCTATTGGGAGAATTTGGCTTGACATCTGTCATGTCTAACCATATGTCTCTACTTCTTATTTTTCATAATTTTGGGATGATGCTTGGATCCAAAAAGGCCAACAGGGCTAAAGATGAAAGCATGGAGAGACATAGTCTACTTCATGAAGCATGGTATGGAGAAATGTTTTGTGAATTGAGGATTTCCTTTTGTGGAAGGAACCACTTCATTTCATGTATCTCATGTATTGATAATGATGTTGTAAAACGTGTGCTTGTCACTTGGAACTTCATTGAAGATGAGGGACATCTAACTACACAGTTGGAGGTCACTCTAGACATTATAGAGAGGCAACTTTGGAGATGGGCATGAAAAAAATATTGCAGCAAATGGGGAGGCCTTCCTCGTGCGGATGAAATTTGGAAGGAGATATATGGCTGGAGCATCTACTTTTTCAGTTTCTTGATGACAAGGAACATTTTGGCAGGGAGGACTGTAATATTCCAAATTTTACATCTATTTATTGGAATATTGGAGTTCTTACTTATTTTTCTTAACTAAGTAAAATGGGTGGAGGGACCCACAACCTCTTAAGATGAATAAATCCACTACTAAGAGTGTGAACATGGTTAATTAGCTAGTCAAACTACATCAAGGAATAGTGGAGAAGCTTATTAATGAACCAAGAGTGGGGATCAAACATCATTAATAAGAAAGAACATGGATAGATGAAGGAGTCAAATAAGATCTAGGAGGAATCAAAGTAACATCATAGGGAAATACATTATGAGATGATGGAGTAAGTGGTACATTAGTGCACACATGATGGATAGGGTGAACATTAAATGCAGAGATCATGGAGATCATGGAGAGACAACGCAGTCTACATGGAGACCTACGTCCACATGTGAAGCGCAGTTATGAGGTGGGCCAAGGCATGAGAAGGCTCACAATATATATAATGAATATGAAGGAAGCATTGGATTCAGGATTTTTTATTATTGATTTGAGATCTGTTTAAATCTATAACTGTCATTTGACATTTCTATGCATGCTTAAGCTATTTAGCTAAGTCTGCAGTGTTGTTTAGCACAAGGTGTTCCCGATCAGGAATCCCACCCTTACCCAGGGGAGACTTCGAGTGCCTACTATGAGAAGGTTATTCTGAGCTTCCATTCATCATCATCCATTGGTTCCATATTTTTCCTACTCTCTGCATCCCATACATCTTCATAATTAATGCATTTCTGCACTAGGGTTTGAGAGGAGGAGGTTGTCCTTCAGTATTTCAGCTGAGGAACCAGTGGAGGGTTAATACTTTCATTTTGAGGTTAAATATAAACCTTACAGTACTTCAGATCCATACCAGGCATCAGGCCAAACATTTCATACCTCCATGCAGCAGTAGTCCCATCAAGGATTGAATAGTCTAGTCGTGTAGATCCATTGGAGGAAGGAAGTTTCCAGCTAGTACTTCAGCTAGAAATCCTGTGGGGGATCTTACCCTCACTTTGTACTTTCTCTTTTCATAATTCTCAATCTGATCAGACATATTTTTCATCAGGAATCATCCTCTCACTCCCAGACAATGCAGTTATTCCCGTTGTTGTGTATGCAACAGTTTTCACCTTGAGAGGAGGAAGAAGAAGCTATACCTCAATATTCTAGATTGGATATTTGAAGGAGGTATCAGACCTCAAAGAATAGATATGATACGTAACACTTTAGAACCATATTACATTAGTTTATGATTTAGATCTTCATAACCCAACAGTCAAGGGATCAAACCCTAGGAGGGTGAATTTCTGATCTTCTTAGATCTGGATTTCCTTTCTGGGTTATCTTGGGTTTCCCTCATAGTGCCCATATTTGCAATATTGGCATCATCAGATATCCAGAGCACCATATATATACACTTTCCATTTCATCCAGTAGTTGTAAGATCATCATCAGCTGAAGGGACAACAAAATATTCAACTTCCAGCAGCTCCAGCTAAACAGTTCCTGCTTTGGCATGATCTCAGGGTCATTCTAGGCCACTTCTTTGGCTCGAGTGCTTCTATTTTATGCACTGTTGTATCTATTATCCATATCCACATAATAAAATGGGTCAGCTATTCTGTACATTCTGATGTTGTCTTTAGATTAATTGTTTACTTTGTTGCAGTTCATCTATTGTGTTTTAGTATTAATGCATTCTCCCTTTTGGGATATTACAAAGAGGAATTTTTCTTAGGGGGTGCCATGTTCAAGGGATCAGAAAAGGTACTGCTGTCAAAATATCCTTTAGAATATAGACAATGAGTCTCTATTATATCAAAAATTTCCCCATCTGATGAAGTTTAACGATTCTAGAAAGGTAAACTCAGTGTTATTTCCATATTTAGAGAGTATTCAAAGAATGTAAATACAACTCCAAGGGGCACCTTTGTCATGGTCGATGACCGGGTGTGATAAAGGGTTAATAGTATTCCCGAAAAGGTTCCTCTTCCATAAGTTATTCCATAGAGTCCGAATAAAGTGATTAAATTATTTTCAATGGACTTCTGCCTCATATTGTTACAAGTAAGGTGAGACAAATTAAACTCAATATTCTTTCTGAAATTTTAACGAGTTAGACGGAGAAAAACTAGATATGTCTTTTTCCGTTTTTAAAGAGCGAGAAAAAGAGGGAAAAAAATTACTCAAGATATTCTTTGTGGGAGTTTAACGACCTCGAAGAATAAAAATTGGGTATTTTTTGGTTTAAGAGTTGGAAAAAGTCCCAAAACAAATTGTGCTCTTTCCGGGTCAAAGATGGTCAACTCTGCCTAAAACACTAGTAAATCATCAGAGCATAGGTAACGTCAATAGAATAACGAATAGTTTCATAAAATCATAGCAGGAATGAAAGAGATCCAATTTTAGTGACTAGATAAGGTGATTCATACCTCCATGGTGACTTTAAGAAGGACAAGAGACCTTCATTTTCACTATTTTCATTTGGTGAGAGTGCTCTCGAGTGAAAAAATGAGAAAATATTTCGTGCTTGATTGTGGACGATATGGGAAACCATTTTAGATTTTGTTAGTTCCAATTAAGATTTGAGACCATTATCCTGTTTTTCATTGTTTCCTTTAAGATTTTTCTGGGATTTTTGCAAGTTTAATAAAGCCATAAATGGCTTGGCTAGCTAACGCGGTCGCACAGTGCCTGGGCCACGTTAAAAGCCCTACCTAGGAAGGAAGGGGGAATTATCACACTCGGTTTGTAATATAGGGTAGTGTTAGCTGGCTTAGGAAAAAAAATGATTATTTTCTTTGATTGATAGGGGTTTAAGACAATTTATAAACCATTGAAACTTTTTTTTTGGTAGGAATCAAGCTGTTACCATGAGAATTTGGTGTGAAAGAGAGCACAAATGTGAGGAATGACAAATGTTAACCGATCCGTCATGTTTGGTAGCATTACAAAGATGCAGCTTGTTGAAGTATTCCAGATTGGATCTGATTAATGTGTAGGAGTACCTCTTGATCTGGGTAATCCAAAGGTGCGATGAACACCAAGGTGCATTTAGGATTGAGGGTCATGATCTCTCAATTTAAAAGGAAAATATTTACTTTGTGGCTAGCCTATCGTGTAGAGGGCCATGACCAAACATGATAGGATCGAGAGAAGACCCCAAGACCACCATGGGATTGATCCAATCCCATTGCATAGGTAACAGTTAGCTGATGAGAAACATGATTCATATTGTTTGGATAACATCTAGACTGTTGAGGTCAGTTATGTGGATGATTGTACAATTGACAGGGGTTAAAAGTCCACATGTGGCGACTAAGACTCAATTTCTACTGGCATTAGATTGTTTGCATCCACATGTATTTAAATTGTGTGAGGAGTTTCCAAATATACTGTAAGGTAAATTGCATGGGTGGTAGCAGATGTAAATTCCCCCTTGGGCCTTGTCGTGACCCAATGCAAACTTTCATATTATCTTTAATTTTCACAAATAAAACATACACATGTTCATGCTAACTATTTATTGCAAAAGTAGATGAGAGAAGAGTTACCTCAATGTGTTGTGCATTCCTGCTAGAGATTTGAGTATAGTGAAGTGGAAGACTGCTTCAATAGCTCCAAGATCAGATCCTGCATGCAAACAAGAAAAGGGAGCAATATACACATTATATCAAACTTAACAATAAAAAATAAAATATAAATGAACATAAATAAGTATGAATCTAAGCCACTTATCACATATATCTTCAAGTGAATATATATATTAATGCAACATAAGGACAACCAATTGGAAAAAACAAACGCAGTTCTATCTTATAAATAAGTGGAGGATTAGAACCATATCAACTTGACCAAGCCTACCTCGATCCTTTAAATCTAGACTCTCTCTCTTCAACTCTTTGGTATTACAATGCTTGAGCTACTAACTCTCAATGAATCATGTAAACACTATAGCCTCACACTAATGAGAAAGCATTACTTAATCCATCCACCTTTGTCACTGTGCCCAAGCCTCCAATTTATAGGAGTGGAGAGGCTTATCCTTGCCATTTCCTCCATTAGTTCGAATAGGGTCAAAGCTAGGATATTTTCTTGATTTATTGATTTTGGATTCCTTGGATGAGCTATATAGGATTGGCAATGTCCATTATGAAGACTCAACCACAGGATTCCGGCTTTTTGCACTGATTCCTTAAGCCAAAGCCAAGATGTCAGTCAGTTAACTTAAGATTTTCCCTTTGAACCTCATGAGACACAACTAATGATTCCCTTTAGGCAAAACAATGTGTTAACCTGGGCATTAACACTCTCTGAATAAGGCTAGGCTGCATTATAACTCTTCTTAGTTGTTTTAGGGTGCGTTACCCTAGAAAATGGGCCTGTGACTTAGGTTTTTTATTCAACCAAAGTGTCCTTCTCCCTTAAGCTGATGAGGAGATAATTTTTCTTCATAACAGATTCCCCCTAAAGTGCGAGGTCAGATACATATTCAATGGTCAGAATACTTTATAATTGAGAGAGAGAGAGGAGTTTCGAGACTGGGGGAGACCCAAAACAAGAAACATATCTTAAAAATATAAGAACCTGCCCTGATTCGGGCATGCCCTAGCTCAGTAGATGTATCAGAGTGATTTCTCCAGGAAGCGATATGGCCACTATGTCCACGGATAAGCACAATGTGGAAGTTGTGTCATAATAGGATCAATCTGAGGAGTTGTCTCTAAAAAAAATATATAGAACTTATGAGAGGAAACAAAGCTTAGTGATGTAAGCCTCTACCCAAGGTCTTGGTCACCACTTTCCTAAAATGCATATATTTTCACATGTGAATACAAGAGCTGTAGTCAAACATGTGAGAAATCATCTGATTACCAGTCAATAATAAAAAATGTTAACAAATGCGATGATGGCTGTCGATAAGGATGATGTTCTCGAAGATGAAAAGTACAATCTAGCGAGTTTGAAAAATGGAGTTGATGTCAAACACTCATATAATTATTCAACTGGGAGCCAGTGAGGAAAACCCCCAATGAAACACAAGGTAACCTGCCACTCAGGTATGCAAGTTTTGGGTAATGATATGTTTCTAGATCATCCTCCTATATAAGATGTTGAAGTTTATAGGAAGATATATGTCAAAGGTAGGAAATAAGGTGTCCTACATTATTTGACATGAAATGATACAATATTGATTTATTTTGGAGTTAGTGTAGAGAAATGCTGCAAACAGATAGAGGGAAAATTTTAGACATATGATAGTTGGGTTTATACAGGAAGTAGAGGATAGATGGATCCCTTAAACAATAGAAGGCACACCATCTAGACTACCAGGCAGCGTAGACTTAAGAAGACCAAAGAGTGTTAGGATACAAAGATGCAGGAACATCAGATTATGAAGGATAAACTCATAATATGGTAGGGTTCAACGAGAAGCTGACAAAGAGGAATTTTGATGAAGGGGTGCCATTTTCAACGGATTCACAAAGGTACTACCTCCAAAAGGCCCTTTAGAATATAGACAATGAGTCTTTATTTTGTCCAATTTTTTCCCCATCATATTAAGTTTAACAAGTCAAGAAAGGCAAACACGGTGAACTTTTCATATTTAGAGAGTCTGAAAAAATTGTAAAGACAACTCCAAGCGGTACCTTTGTCATGGTTGATGACCGGGTGCTACAAAGGGTCAACAATATGCCCAAAATAGTTCCTTTTCCATAAGTTAGTCTATTCAGTACGGATAAATTGATAAACCTATGGTCAATGGAACTCTACCTCATTTTGTTATAAGTATAAGGAGATGAAGTAAACTTGGTATTCTTCGTGAAATTTTAATGAGTAAGACGAAGAAAAACTCGATAAGTATTTTCAGTTTTTAAAGAGCGAGAAAAAAAGGGAAAATAATTTCTCAAGATCTTCTTAGTGAGAGTTTAACGAGATCGAAGAAGGAAACTCAGGGATTTTTCGATTTAAGAGATAGAAAAAGGCCCAAAACATATTGTTCTCTTTCTGGTTCAAATATGGTCAAATCTGCATAAAACACTAGTAAATCAACAGAGCATAGGTAACATCAATAGAATAGCGAATAGTTGCGTAAAAACACAGAAGGAATGAAAGAGATCCAATTTTTATGACTAGGTAAGGTGATTCATACCTCCAGGTTGACTATAAGGAGGAAAACATGCCTTTACTTTCACTATTTGCATTTGTTGAAAGTGCTCTAGAGTGAACAAAGGAGAAAATATTCCGTGCTTGATTGTGGACGATCAGAGAAACCATTTTTGATTATGTCAGTTCTAGGTAAGAGCTGAGACCATTATCCTACTTTTGATTATTTCCTTTTAAGTTTTTTTTCTGGTATTTTTACAAGTTTAAGCAAGCCCTAAATGGATTGGCCAACTAACATAGTTACCCAGTGTCTAGGCTGCATTAAATGCCCTACCCGTGAAGGAAGGGAGCACTAGCACACTTTTTTTGTAATATAGAATGGTGTTAGCTGGCTAAGACCAAAAAAATGATGAGTTTATTTCATTTATATGGGTTTAAGACAATTTATAAACCATTGAAACTTTGTTTTGTGCAGGGATCAAGTTGTTACCATGATAATTTGGCATGAAAGAGAGCACGAGTGTGAGGAATGAAAAATGTTAACCGGTCTGACATGTTTGGTAGCATTGTGATGATGCGACTTGCTGAAGTATGCCAGATTAGATTTGATGAAGGTGTAGGAGGACTTTTAGAGCTAGATAATCTAGCGATGGGATCAGAACCAAGGTGTGTTGAGGATTGAGGGTCATGAGATCTCAATAGAAAATGACAATATTTACTTCCTGACTGGCTTGTCATGTGAGGACCACAACCAAACATGATAGGATCGACATTAGATCCTAGGACCACCATGGGATTGATCGAAGCCCGCTACACATGGAAAATTGAGGGGATGAACAACAAGATTCCTTTTGATAGAATAGCATCTAGCTCGTTGAGGTCAGTAATTTGGTGGAATGTATGATTGGCAGGGGAAAAAAGTCAGCATGTGGCAACTAAGACTCAGTTTCTATTGGAATTATGCTATTTGCAACCACAGGTATTTAACTAGTGTTAGGATTCACCAATTCTGTCATAGGGTAAATTGTATGGGTGGTAGCAGATGTAAATTCCTTCTCAGGCCTCCCCAAGACCCAAAGCAGACTATCAAATTAGTTGCAATAGTCACAGAGAAAACATACTCATGTTCATGCTAACTATTGAATGAAAATGTATATGAGAGAATATTTACCTCAATGTGTTGTGCAGTCCTACTGGATATCCCAATGTAGTAAAGTGGAAGACTGTCATACTAGCTCCAAGAACATATCGTACATGTAAACAAGAGAAGAGAGTAATATTCACACTATATCAAACTTTACAATAAAAAACTAACATATAGCTAAACATAAATAAGTATGAATATAAGCCACTTATCGAATGTATCTTTAAGAAAATATTTAGATTAATGCAACATCAAGACAACCAAGTGGACAAAACACGGGCAATTCTATATTATAAATAAGTGAAGGAGGATTACAACCATATCGGCTTGACCAAGCCTCCCTTGATCCTTCATCTCTAGACTCTCTCTCTTCAAATCTTTGGTATGACAATGATTGAGCTACTAAATATCAATAAATCATCCAAACACTATAGACTCACACAAATGAGAAATCATTCCTCAATCCTTCAACCTTTGTCACTATGGCCAAGCCTCCAATTTAAAGGATTTGGGAGGATTATTTTTTCCATTTCCTCCATTAGTTCGAATAGGGTAAAATATAGGATGTTTATTTTCTTTATTTCTTTTTCCTTCCTTGGATGACTTAGATAGGTTTGGAAATGTCCATTAGGAAGATTGAACCACAGGTTTCCAGCTTTTTTCATTGACTCCTTGAGAAAAATTTGGGTTTTCAGTTAGTTAACTCAATATTTTCCCTTTGAACTTCATGAAACACGACTAACGCTTCCATTTAGGCAAAAAAATGTGTTAACCTAGGAACTAAGGCTCTCTAAAAGAGGATATGCAACATTATAACTCTTCTTGGTTGTTTTTGGGGGTACGTTACCCTAGAAAATAGCCCTATGACTTAGGTATTTTCTTCAACCATAGTGTCCTTCTCCTCTGATCTGATACGAGGTATTTTTGTTGTATAAAAAATTCCCCTAAAGTGTGAGGTAAAAGACAAAGACAATGCCCGAAATACTTTATAATTGAGAGAGAGAGAGAGGAGTTTCGGGATTGGGGGAGACCCGAAACAAGCAACATATTTTAAAAATATAAGAACCTAGCTTGAGTCGGGAATTCCCATTCTCAGTAGTTTTATCATAGTGATTTATCAACGAAGAGATATGACCGGGATGTCCATCGATAAGTCCATTGTGAAATTTGTGTAATAATAGGATCAATATGACGTGTTGTGTCCGAAAAAAATATACACAGTTTGGGAGAGGAAACAAAGTTGAGTGAAGTAAGACTCTACCCAAGTTCTTGGTTGTCACTTTCCTAAACTGCATATTTCTGCACATTTGAATAAAGGAGTTGTATTCGAACATGTGAGAAATCATATGATTACGATTCAATAATGAAAACTATTAACAAACGTGAGGATGGACACTGATAAGTATTATGGTATCCAAGATGCAAAATACAGTCTAGCGAGTGTGAAAAATGGTGTTGATGTCGAACACTCATAGAATTATTCAACTGAGGGCCAATTTTGAAAACCCCCAATCTAACAAAAGGTAACCTTCCATTGAGGTCTGCAAGTTCCAGGGCATTGATATGTTTATGGAGCATCCTCCTTGTAATATTCCCAAATGGGAAATGCAGCAATACAAGAAAGTTATGCAGAGAAATAACGTTGATCATCTAAAACATGGCAGGAGGCAAATATGGAGACTCTTTATTAACATTTAAAACAGAAAAATATATGCATAAGATGGCCCATAAGATGTAAAACAGGAAATATAAGTCTCCAATGGAAGAAAATCTTCAAAAAGAGGTGCTATAATCACATATATAGACTAAAAAAGCCTTGACAACATTATTTTATTGAGCATACAAAAAATGAAAATTACACTTTAGATATAGATAAAATTAGTGCATGAAAATTCAGATCTATAACAAATCCATACACTAAATAGGCTCTTCTTCAAAATCCCCTTGGGGTTTTTAGCATTACACCATGTACAACTCGTAGATCTAAGTTTTAAGACAGTAGATCTCCAGAAATATTCAGATCTGGAAATGGATCTGATTTGATATGAAACAATAGAATGATCCCTCCAATAGATCTCCAAAGTGAAGGGCAGATCCCCAACACTTGAAAACCAACTCTCTAGATGGTAAGCCAAAAGACCCTACAACAACACCTACAGTAAAAATGCATATCTGGAAGTGAAACTACGCTGTAGGGTTTAGATAATGTTTGGCCACATGCCAAGATCTAAAAATGATGCTCCAATGATCCAATACTCTCTTGAAAATGGGATAGAATCCTTCCCCACTGAAAAGGAGCACTAGAATGGTCTAGATCTGAGTAGATCTAGCCTCCACTTGCTGCAGCTTTCAAAGACAACCAAACCCTCAACAGGATCTGCGTTGTAGTTGGAAGAAGAAGCTTGGCCTCAATCCAGATGGTGGAATATGCAATACAATACTCTCCCAATAGTTACTCAATTGGAAGAGGTGGGAATCTCGATCAGTAACACCCAATGCTAAACAACATTTGCAATCTAGGATAAACAGCCAAATAAAGTTGTATGTCTAAACAGACAATACTTCAGAAAATACAATATCATCAACAACATTTTCATGCTACCATCCTCTTCCTTTTATAAGTTAAGAGCTTGTAAACCCTAAACCACCTTCAATGAAATAACTTCTTTCACAAAATCCATCTCCAATTAAAATTACGTTATGCCTCATTGATGGCCACTCCTCCAAGACAACACTGTAGATTTGTTCATGGTTGACCTAGGAAAAATATCCAACCCCTTTCACAACTAAGGGTCTTTGCTTACATAGAAAATATTTAGGCTTGTTCACATGTGGCATTGATTTATTCACTGTTTAGGAGTATTATGGACCTCCTTTACATTTTTATTCTTGAAATAGAAAAGTAAAAAAAAATGAATATTCCCATTAGCTTAGGACTAATCGAGAATATTACAGTCCTCCCCTCCAAAATGTTGCTTGTCCTCAAGCAACTGATAAGGTGAGTGTTGCAACTCTTCTCCTCCTCCATTGGTGACAACAACATGTGATGAGCTTCCTCCATAAGCTAAGTGTTCACCAATAAATCCTTCCATGAATTTCTCCTCTAAAGTTCTCATGAGATGTAAATAGTCCATCCCACAAGGAGGCAATAATTCAAGTGAAACAAACATGGCTGGCCCAATGCTCTCCCTGAAACATGTAACATAAGATACATAGAGAGTATCCATCCCATAAGGTACATACATACCTCCCATCCTCCCTCCTTACATTCCCATAAAAAATACAAGTATATCATCAATGTATGGGAGCAAAACAGTGTACAAACAAACATAAATTTGTGCATATGGAGGTGGGTCATAGTCCCACATGTGAAACCAGCGCAGTGTATCTCCTATCTGCATCAGATCTACATGTGGTAAGTGGTTTTCCCACCACTTAATTTCTACCCATGTTATCTCACTATGGCTGAAAGTGTGAGATATATTTGGTGCCTTAGGAAAGCACCCATCATGATGAAAAATCTCCCTTTGCCCACCAAGGGAGTGGCCATGTTCAGAAATGTTTGTGGCCCCATGTTGGCCATGAAGTTTACAAGATAAAATATTCCTCCTTGGAGTCATGGCCTGCATAAATATGGTGAAAGAATGCATAAAATTAGAAAATAAAACATGTTTTACATGAGAATGTTCTTCACCAACAATTCTCCTCATACAAATGGAGTGGTGTATAAATCTATCTCCTCTCTCAAAATAAGGAAGAGATGGCTGAAACAACTCTTTCATAGAGTCATATTGCTACTCCAACTCCACATGGTCCATGCATTCTTCAAAATGTTTATGTAGTTCTCCTCCAAATCCTTCCCATTCAAAGTTTCTCATGATAATGTTGTAGATCCTCATAGAATAGGTGTGGCTGAAACAAAACTCTTTGTAGGCCCCTTGTAGCAACTTCTCCTTGAGCTTGGAGGCTCTAGACAAGAATATCCTACCATGATGATAGATGAATTCTCCTTGGACTAAGTAGCCCTCTTCATGCAGCTGGTCATCAAGTATCATAAAAGTGTTAAGATCCTTGGTATAATCCACCAACAATTGGGATTTCCGATATGGATCTAAACTACCCAACAATGACAACGTTGATGATGTATCAACAGAAATGTTTGTCATGTTGCTGCTGTCCTCCTTGACATTCCCATTCCAAAGGTGTATGTTGGAAGGCCATTCCTTCCATTCTTCTCCTCCCAAAATGCAGAATCATAAATGAGAGTGGGTGATGATGATAAGGGAAGAAGATCTCCCTCCTCCTTGATCCTCCTTGAGCCTCCCGGTGCTGTATCATTGTCTCCCAATTCTCCCATCCCTCCTGGATCTGAATTTGGAGCATCATGTTGTGAGAGATCTGTTAGCCACCTATAAAATTTGTTATAGAAAAAGGTGGCAAAGACTTTTGGAGCCTTCAAGGAAAAAATTTTATTGCTAAAAAGTGTTGGCTCTTGAAGACTCTTGAAGGCCTCATGCCTCTGTCCAAATCTTCACTACTGTTCCTATTTTATACTCAGAAATTCTGTTGTTTTCATGAGAAAATACTGCTGTAAAGCCATCATTTTCCCCCTCCCCCCACTCAAGACTAACTTTCATTTGCTCCCCCTTTTCTCCATAAAACTCGTCTATTTTCATGATTCCTCTTCTCCCTTTCGTGAAAATCCTCTTTACATAGTTTAAAACTCATTTTTAAACTATACTGAAACCCCCAAATCCATTGAAAACTCTGAAAATTTTCATAAAAACAATTTTTTTATTACTATGGACTCAAGCCCCCTTGGGCTAAGTCCTAACCACTTCCCCACCATACGCTTTGGGGCTGGAACCAAGCGCTAACCCTTTTTGGCACTTATTGCATCGCAAATATCCAAGTGCGTAAGTCTTTTTTCCATTAAAAAAACTCCGATGCGATTAAGCGACGTGCTTATAAACCCCGGTCATATATTTATCCATATAACCCATGGCCCCGTAGATGGGTGCCAATCCGCGTTGAATAAGTATTTCCGCCCAAAGTACAAACCTTTGTTTATATTAATTTTCTGATTTTTTATTATATTGTGAACTTTTCTGCCAGTGCAAAATTCTAAATAAATCTCCACCGTCGATCTGATCTACAGATCGATGACGCACAGTTAATAAACCCGGTGGTCCCCGCTGTCCATTCACCATTGCAAAACCACGCGGTATCCATCGCATTGTTTTTAAGAGCGGGGCAGTTTTTTTCATTTTGCTGCGATTCCATACATCGTTTGACGCGTGGCCTAGGCACTATTCACTAAACTGCCTTTCATTGCGCATTAAAGATCGAATGTGGACCCGGCGTGATATTGATGTCCACCGTCCGATCTGAGGTCACTCATCGGACGGTGATCGCTCACCAAAGAAGTCCGACAGTTAACCAGGATACAACGCATTCTGTAAAGCATCTCCGTCGTCAATCTGATCTGCAGATCGACGACCCACAATTCATCACTCTGATTCATCGCCCAGTCAGCATTTTCCGCTTTGACTTTCTGCATCCTCTCCCAACCGTCGATCTCTGCGTGATCGACGGCTCCAATTCAAATTCATTTTTCGTTCTCCTCCGAATTCTTCTGATCAATCTTGACCATTGGATGATGCCATCCAATGGCCACGCTCCCCCCACATGTCCTCTGAAGCAATATAACCTAAACATGTAGGATTTTCTAATTTTTTTGTATTGTGCAGGGTTTAAACATTTTTTCCACTATGTCTGAAGAAAATTCGAAGGTAGAGGATGAAGATCCTCCCACCTTCGATTTTTCAAAGGAAAAAACTTGCATGTGTTAAATCCACGTTTCATCAATCATCCATGAAGCATTGATGCTACATAACCCCTGCACACCAGCAAAGCACAGTCAAAGAGTATCAGTGCAGAAAACCATAGATATGTCAGAACAAAAGACTAAAGATAGGCCTTCGAGGATTACGTCTAAGATGGTTTATCAAAATCCTAATCCCCGATTAAGACACAGTTAAGGGAAGAAATCATAAAGGTTCATCGGACAGAAGGCCTCCACCGCCACATTTGAGGCAAATTGATTCCTCCCAGCTACCATAAAGCCACCTGTGTCTCGAAGCATTCAACCAGAGGCTGAATTTATTGATCAAGATCAGATATCTGCCTCATAACATAGCCAAAGGATAAATTCTGCAGAAAAAATAATGACAAAATATCAGCAGAGTAAATTCAACTTCACACAGAGCCTCAAAGGTCAAAACGAGCTCCCACCGAGCTTAAATATTTATGAAAATCATTTAATACAGAAGACACCTATGTAAGTTTCTTCATTAAGCCCCCAAAGGCCGAGGAACCATTAAGTCTGTATTAATTGTCTTTAGAGATATTTTATCAGATCTCACCTCCTCATTCTTCTATATATACTTATGCAGAAGATGAGTGAGGGGTTGGTTGATGTAGTTGTTGATCATTGTAATGTAATTGAGTCTTAGAATTCTACCTGCAAATAGTATTCACTGGCTCTTGGAGCTCTTCTTGTGATAGATAAGTTAGGCTGAGATGAGTAGATGATTGCTAAACTAAAGCATTGGACTTAAAGCTATAACTGGTTTGGAGCATCAATACAAGCTGATTTATGGGATCCTGGTCTATGTTGACGGTGATGTTTTTCTCATTGAAACTTGTCATTTTGTTTTTGTTTTCACTTTGTTTCATCTTCTCTTATAAAGAATAGCATGCATGGAGTTAGGACCTACTATATATCAGTACCCTTCTCTGACTGAAAATCTTTATCTTTATGTTTTCTTCCAAATTTGTGTTATTTAGGAATGCTTTAATTCAGTTTAAGCATAGGAATGCTGGCATTCCCTCGTCTTATAGTCTTAGTTGAATATTGCTCTTGGATGTTACTTTCATTTCATGTTAAGTAGAGATGAACTAAGGAAGATATGGTGTGCCCTGGTCCTAGTTTAATCCCCAAATACTGTCTGAATGTTTCCCTTGGAATGTGTTAAAAGATGGCTAGTTTAGAAGTACTTACCAGATCTTAGGCCATTCTGTGTTATCTTTGTGATTGTCTTGAAAGTGACCAAGTAAAGCAAAGCTAGGAGAGGATTTGAGGTGAGCCCAACTCGCTAGTTTCTACTCTAACAGTTACCTTCAAGTTTCCCTTTGTTTTTACATGTTTTCTATTGAAAGTGTATCAAAGGCTGGCTAGTTTAGAAGTACTTACTAGATCCTAGTTTGCTTTCACGTTTTTCTTAAGTGTGTGTCAAAGGCTGGCTAGTTTAAAAGTACTTACCAGATCCTGGGCTACTCTTTTTTCTTCATTTGTTTATTTTCCCTTCTTGTTGTATCATTTCATTCCATAAATCAAACCTTAAAGAGATACTTAGACATAGATGACTTGCCCCATGGACCACTCTTGCCTCTTGATGTTCCAATTAAACTCTATTGTGACTCCATAGCCCAATGGACTAAAACCTGCAGTTATCTACCTTCCTGGCCCAAGCTTGTTCTATTTTCTTGCAACTTCACACCTTTGAAACTCTTTGCATTTAGAACTCTCCACCTCAGGCAGTAATCATACTCAACCATCCAAAAAAAAAACAAAACTCTTGGTCTTCATAACTAGCCTAATATCATTACCTAAAACTTCAAAGACAAATCCATCTTTGCACTTATTGGAGAGATCCCTCTCCGGATTCAGGAGGGCTAGATCCTAGAATCCCAAAGTGGTTGAAATAATGTTGCTTCTGCAGTTTTAGTCTCACCAATATGCTAAAATTACATATTCCTAACATTTATGGCAACTCCACTAGGGATTTGAGTATTTGTGATACCCTTAAAAGACCTTAGAAAACCCTTGATTCAAGAAAATGTGCAGTGAGTAAAAGCATCCCTTTTAAGCACTACCAAGAAATGGTAATCATAATGAAACTTGTTTGAATCAGTGACAAACTAGGCAAACCCTAGGATTATCATAAGACTTTATCTAACCTTGAAATATCAGCTGGCTTAGCCATAAGAGTAGACTATCTTTGTCTCATAACCGTAGCTAAGTTTTGAAACAGAGTTAGTACATTCTTAGAAACCACACAACTAAAAAATAACTTAGAAAACACAAAAATATTTCATATTGGTATCCAATAAACATGATGGTGGACCATAAAACCTTTTACCTCTTAAAAGAGCTAAAAAATTCCACTTGGAGACTCCACAATCCTGAGCAGACCTTAAGACTCCACTGGGAAGAACCCTTATCATTGTAATATCATTCAAACTCAGTTAGAGGACTGTATGATTAAAATTTGTGTAAACAGATTAGTTAACCTCTCAAAGATTGTTATACCTGGTTGAAATTTTCTTGTTTATTTGGGTCTGAAAAACACAGCATAGTGGCTCCTACAAAGATTCACACTAGAGCCTATCCTGACCCTGATCCACTTGATATAGTTGATAACCCAGAAAGTATTCTTAGGAAGTCTCCTAGGATTAAGTTATCAACTATTTTCAGATCACCCTTGAGAGCTAATTCAGTTCCTGAAAATCTTTCAGCTCTGCAACAATCACAAGTTGACTTAGTAAATCCCTTTAGAACTAGGTCTCTTGATGATTTAGATCAGTTAGACTCTGAGCCTTCACTTTCTTCTCCTGAAACAAGTGAACATATTGGTAGCAGAGAAACAACACCTCCTGATTTACATTTCCTTCACAACCTATGTGTCTCTCATCCAAGATCAGCTTAGCAATCTATTCCTGGTCCATCCACTTCTGCTCACCATACATCCACTGTTCAAACCACTCCACTTCAGCCCACTTTCCATTTTTTTAATCCACCTCTTGTAAATCCACCTCCACCACATATCATGGCAACATGGTATTCTCCCTTAGTCCTTCCTGTACCATTAGTCAATCTTCCATAGGACTATCAGTCCAAAATTACGTTATATGATGCTAGTAATTATACAACTGCATCACAACATGTGGATAAGATGAATGACCACTTCGACAGAAATGAAATTGATGATGATTCTGTCAAGCTTAGATTGTTTGCTCAAAGCCTGGGGGGGGGGAGTAAGAAAATGGTTTAAAATCTTAACCCCCCATAGTATCAATGATCTCCAAACCTTTCATCAGACATTCTTAAACAAATTGGAAGTAAAGAAGAATCCTCTCAAAGTCCTTTCGGATTACAAGAACCTCCATAGAAACACTGGAGAAAGTGTGCAAGCTTATTGCACCAGATTTAACAGTGTATATAATGCACTTTCCCCAGATCTAAAACCTCCACAAGGCTCAGCTTTAAACAAGTTTCCTGAATGGTTTGACCCTAAGATGGCCTATCATCTAAGGGAAAGAAATCCTGCAACTCTTGAAGAGATGAAAAAGGGTGCTCTTTCTGTGGAAGCCAACTTAATGGAGAAAAGAGAAAGAATGAAAAATGAGAAGAGAGTATCTTTTAGAGAGGAATCCACACCTTCTACTTCCAACTCAAAGATGGAGAGAATGATGGAGGAGATGATGAAAGAGATGAGCATAATTAAGAGAGCACAAGCAAGCCAAAACCAAACTTCTCCTCAAAATAGAAACCAGAACCAAAATCAGAATTTTAGAAGGAACCAACCTCCAAACAAACCTAGGGAAGATGATCAACAGATCACTCCTCCCTTTCATCAAAACTATGTAAGTGAGGTTGAGGAAATAGATGAGATAACAGAGGAAGATGATATCAACATGCTGGGGGTAGATAATGATGACTTTGAGATCCATTATGATAGAAAACAAGGTCTATACACACCTTATGATGAAAAAAGAGATGATGATGAAAATTATTATCAAGACATGGAAAATGTCATCATAGAGTCTCAAAGAGAATATGACCTTAGAAACAAAACCAGTCAACAAACTCCCAACAACAAAACCTCTGACAAATCTTCACAAAACAGCACTGCAACCAAACCTAAAGTTGTCAAACAAAAGGACAAAACAGTGGCTGTAAATTATAATAAAGGTAAAGAGAAAGGCACCCAAAATGATGAAAAACAAAGTGTAGACATTAGTAGTACTAGCACTTCAGCTATTACTCCTGTGAAAACCATTTTGTCAAATATAAATAAAAAAAATCAGCAAGCTGATTTTGCTGATAGAGTGACAGCTAATAAGGCTGAGACCAACACTTTAAAGAGTCAAATTCCTTTTAGCCTGGAGCAGGAAATTTCAAAGATCAAAATTTATGTTCCCTTTACTGAGTTGACTGCCCAACATGTATATAGGACCCAAATTTTGAAGTATTTAAACATAGAAGAAAATGAGGACATAGTCAATCTTATTGATGACCAACCAGAGCTTATTTTTGGTCCAAAGATTGAAGGTATGTATCAAGAGGGACCTGTTCCTCCCTTTTATGTGACTTTAAACATTCATGACAAAAATTTTCACAACGCTATGCATGATTTCGGGGCTTCTCATAATTTAATGCCTAAAGATGTGATGGAGAGCCTTGGTCTAGAAATCACCAGACCTTATAAAGACCTTTACTCCTTTGACTCAAGCAGAGTAAAATGTTTAGGATTAATCAAAGACCTCTGTGTTAACTTAGCCCAAATTCCAGCAAAATGTTTAGTCATGGATATTGTTGTGGCTGATGTGGCCCCAAAGTATGGAATGTTATTCTCTAGATCTTGGGGGGCTAAGTTACAAGGGACTATGCAAATGGACATGACCTATGCGACTATCCCTGTTTTCAATCAGAATAAAAGACTTTACATGGGGTCCCATATGAAATACACAGTTTAAAGTCAAGATAGACCACAAAACTCTCCTCTGTATTCTGTAAATATAGGCCTTGATTCTTTTATTATGTTTAATGATGAAACACTTAGTGAACAAGTGGCCTTGTCAGATCTAATGATGGATAGAGAGGAGGGGAAAGATAACGTAGAAGTGTCAAAGCAGTTTGCTACAATTGAAAATTCTAGCAAACCAAATGCAGGTCTTGAACTACAAATTATGTGTCCCTTGCTTCTGAACATTGAAAGTCGAGAAAGTATCCCTCAAATAAATGAAAATCTTAGGGAATCAAAACAAATATAACTAAGTGCTGAGACTCCACAACAACCCTTGAGCATGTTATTTGAAGAGGACAGTAACCAGGATGAAACCAAGAATAGTCCTCTGTGGAGTATGTATTTTGATGGGTCATGCACTAGAACTAACGCCAGTGCAGGTGTCTGGATTACCAACACTGAAAACAACCACGCAGAAAGCATTTCCTGCAAATTGAACTTTCAGTGTTCCAATAACATAGCAGAATACGAATCCCTTCTCTTAGGCTTACGTCTGTTGAAAAAGTTAGGAGCCAGTAGAATCAATGTGTATGGGGATTCAGAGTTAGTCATTAGGCAAGTCAATGGGGAGTATAACGCAAATCATCCTAGACTTAGAGCCTACTGAAATGATGTCATGGACCTTTTGAAAACATTCGAGGAGTCAAAACTATTTTTTGTCCTCAGAAAAAGAAATATTGCAGCCCACAATTTAGCCTTTGCAACTAGAACATGCTTAACGCCATATGAAACCAAAGACTGCACAACTCAGATAAAATTTAGACCAGCCATGCCTAATAACAAAAAGTATTGGCAGGTGTTTGACGAAGACAAACAAATAGAAGACTTCATGCAATTCAGAAATGAATTTGAACTATACATTTCAGACTCAGATTATGAAACCGACTGTAGTGAATAAAATTTCCTTGGTGAAGAAGAGCTGTCTCCTGAACTTGCCAATATAAATCTACCTCCTGGAAAACTTGAAAATGAAACAAAATTGAATGCAGAGTTAGAAACATAGGATTTAGAAACTCTGCACTCTAAAGATGAAAGTTTGCCAAGCGGTCTGGCACCTCTAGAAGAGTTATTTGATTTTAACGATGTGGCCAGAAAACCAAAACTGGAACCTGTACAGACTGAAATGGAAGACTGCAATATAGGCAGTAAACTTAAAGCGAAAATTATTAAACTGTCTAAAACTTTGCCAGCTCACATTAAACTCAAATACATAGAGCTTGTTAGCCCCCCTATGAAATTCTTGTCAAGCAAGTTGGGGGCTATATCATTTTGGAGACCTTCAAGGAATGCATATCCCCTGAAGACACACCATCCTTGAGGTCTCTCTGTGCTTTGCCTTATACAAGTCCCCTCCGCTGGTTCCTTTCCCTAAAGGCCTGCATTTACCCCTTGTACCCCTGCAAAATATCCCCTTTTTCCCCCTTTTCCTCCTTCTGTCTAAGTTCCTCTTTTTCCCTTTTTATTTTCCCTATTAACCCCCTAAATCCCCTCTAAAAATCCCTACACCCTTTTTTTTCCCAAATTCCCCCTCCATCCCTCTATCATTGCCCTTGGCTGGCCTTAAAACACTTTGGAAATGGGCCAAAAATCATAAATGTCATTAAAAATGGGTTAAAAACCCACTTCCGACCTTATAATAGGCCTCAGCCCCTTCTCCGTAAGCCCCGCGCCTTTCCCCTCCATGCAACCCAGCATCGAAACTACTCACTTGCCCAAAAGGCGCTAATCTCCCTTGCCGCATCTCCACCGTTCATTTGCCCGCCAGATCGACGGTCCCGAACCTTTCCCGCCAGTGGACCCTGCCGCGCACTAATCAAAAACCGCCTGTTTATTTCGCACCGCCTTTGGGCCATGGGTGGTTTTTCTCCATCGCCCAGCGATTCCACCCATTGCTCGACACCTGTCCTCCTGTACATTTTCAAAACCACCAGCCCCGCCCGTTAAAGTCATCCCCCGCGCGTTATCCTTCGACCACGAATGCCGAGCGAAATCCACGACAGTCGTCAGATCTGGAGCGGCCCATCCGACGGCTATCGCTCGTCGAAGGTTCCCAATGTTTAATGAAGTTGTGCGGGCGATAATCCTACTCCCGGTCTCACCACATCATCTCCATGTGTGCTCACCGTGCAGTCTCCCCACATCATTCCGCCATGTCACCAATCTACGCATCCATTCTCATCATCCCGCTGCGTCCATCACCCCCATCCATGAATTTCTTAACGGTTTGCGTATTTTGCAGGTTTACAGAGAGATGGGAAAGTCTCTCATGATTTTACAATGTTTAAATACAGCGACAGGGAGTTTGTGCACCAGAGTTAATGAATAGCAGGTTTTATACATCAGCAGGGTGGTTTTCTCCATCAAAGGGCATAATCCAACTCTGAAAATTTCCCGGCGCCATTAAAACCTGAGCTAGCCTGTCAGAAACAAAGATGGAGTGGAAAAGTGTTTCAGTACACAGCAAAGAGGTTAAGGCACGCTAATGAAGATCTTGAGCCTCAAATCTGCAGTTTAAAGAGGCAAAGCACCGGTTAGAGGACCCCGAGGACCGATCAGAAGGTCCTGAGCATGAGTAAAAGGTAACATCAGGTTTTATTTATCAGCAGAATGTTTTTCTTCGTCAAGTACAGGGCGCCCGTACTTCTTTTATTATGCACCGTATCCCTGAAGAAATTCCCACCCTAACAGCAGTTCGATACCATCAGAACATTTATGTAGCAGACTTCTCAGCAGTCCATTCGCTCTTTGTTTATTCACCACCAGTACAGCAGAACGCCCCAGCCGAAATATGCCAAAGTCATACCCAGAGAATATCACTCCTGCATAAAGTGGTGACAGAGATTAAATACACAGCAGTCAAACAGAATGGGCTTCGGCCCTGCATTAATTTCTGTGTTTAATATCACATTTACTATTCACCTACCTCCTTAGTCGATCTTTTGCTCATCCTATGCTATAAAACACAGAAGGAAATTATTGTAAAGGTTGTTGATGAGATATCAGAGAAATACAATTATTTTCCTCTTGAGACAAGTTCTCTGTGTAATATTGTAAGATAGGCTGAGATTGGATGTATTCAGACTGAATGTTCAAGTTGTGGGCAATGATGTACCTGATTGGTGTTGTTTTTAATATGACAAGCACATTTCTTTGGATCCTGATCTAAAGCAGTTGGTGATGTTTTCCTTTCTCTGTATTTTTGATTGACTTGCTTTCATTTCATTATGTTTCTTCAGGCTCGCATCAGAAGTTTGGCATAAGATTTACCCTTGATAGGTACCTTATGTTGCTGCTCTCCCAACCCTTTATGTTTTCTTCTTATATGTGTATCTGAATATTGATTTCAATTGATTTAACCAGTGTAGTGGATGTCATTTCCTGCTCTCTGATGTATGAATTAATTAAATATATGTTTATATGTTCTTGTTAGGATTTAGTTAGATGAGTTGAGAACACTGGGAGGTCTAGAACCCTGTCTCTGCCTCACTAGGATCTTTCCATCTCATTAAACCCTTTTGAGATCCCTTCTGTTAAACTTATCCTTGTTTTTCTTTGGAGTTGCTAAAGCAGACCTGGAGTTAAATGACATCTGGTCCGATCTATAAGCAGCCCCTTTGTCCCCCTTTGAGAGCTGTCTCTGAGTACGTCCAAGCAGGTCTGGAGTTAAATGACCTCTGACCTGATCTATAGACAGAAATTTGGTTGTTTTTACTTCTTTCCCTCTCACTCGTTTTCATTCCTTAATGTTCCATTCCATCAATCATCTTTTAAGATCCAAATGCTCTAGATAACTAGCCCAACTGAAAGCTTGCACATTGAACACAAGTAAACCCTTTCTTGACTCCATTGCCCAATGGCCTTGATGTTCCCTGAGTTATCTATCTTTGCCTAGTTTCCTCTTTGCTCATCCTTGTCTTATATTGGACCCTTCTTTCCTGATTCCCAACAACCAAACATAAACAATCAAACAAACAAACCCTGTGCCTATAACTAGCCTAAAACCTTAACATTTGAGCTTCAAAGACATAAAAACTTTGACTATCATAGAGAGATCCCTCTCTGGACCTAGGAGGGCTAGATCCTAAGGTCTGAAAGTGGTTCTATATTGTCTCATCTTTTGGTCTTGTCAACCTGGCCAAAACATGGGAACCCCAACATAATGGCGACTCCGCTGGGGAATCTGAGTGCATTTCACCTTAAACCTTTTTAAAAACTCAGAAACTTAGAACTCTGGTTAGGTTGACAGTAATTCACTCCTTTCTTGAATCGACCTCCATTTTTTAGTATCCATCATACTCTTAGACAGAGCCTGGAAAGGGCCAGGTAGCCTCCGGATCTCACCATTCTTCGGAGGTGACATATCTGGTAAATGCCCTCCCATTCAATCTCTGGTTAAAGTTTGTTGTGGTCTGAGGTTATCCTTAAAAGGTGATAGTGACTGGGCACCGTGGTGGACAGTGTTACCCCTTTGACATACCCTAAATCTTCCACCTGGCGACTCCATAGTTCCTAAAAGATCAAGACTCCACTGGTGATTAGTAGGCCTGCTGATTAACTTGGTTTCACATTAGAATCCACTGGGAGACCAACCTTTGAAACAAAATTAACCACAACAGAAGTACCAAGTAGGGTTGAGCTACTTAGTTAGAAGTATAACATTCTGGCTTTTAGAACCATTCACACAAGAGCTTATCCCAACCCTGACCCACCTGAAGTAGTTGACAACCGGAGAGTATCCTTAGGGGAGCTCCTACACCTAAAAGACCAACTATTTCCGGTCACATTCATAGAGCTAATTCCGCACCAGAAGATCTTACAGCTCTATTGAACCCATTCCTTGACCTAGATCCACCTAACAGATTACCTAGAACTAGGTCATTCAGTCATCTAGACCAGCCAGACCTCAAGCTTCACAGTTCACCATCGCATAGTGGTCAACACACTAGGGACAGAGGAACCCCTCCATCTACACCACCTGATATCCACTTCATTCAAAACTTGGGGCTTTGTCACCCTAGATCTTCTCAACAAACTTCTGCTGGTCCTAATATCCCTGTCATCCATATACCATCTGCTCAAGTCAACCCTTTACCTCATTAGAATATCATCATGGCAGCTTGGTATGCACCTCTGGTCTTACCTCAGCCCATGTTACCCTTACCCATTGATTATCAGTCAAAAATCCCACACTTCACTGCTAAAGATTCCATAAAAGCTCAGCAACATGTAGATAAAATGGAGTATTCTTTCAATTACATGGAAATTAATGATGAAACAATCAAAATGAGAATCTTTGCCCAAAGCCTAGGGGGTGATGTAAAGAAATGGTTTAAAGGCTTACCTACTGGCAGTATCCAAGATCTCCCTGCATTATATCAGACGTTCATAAACAAATGGGAAACAAGGGAAAATCCTTGCCAACTCCTAGCTGAATACATGAGCCTTAAAAGAAACGTGGGGGAGAGTGTCCATGATTACACAACGAGATGTAACAGCATTTACAATGCTCTCCCTCCACATATGAAACCTACACAAGGTATGGCCCTAGCAAAATACCCTGATGGGTTTGATGCTGACATGTCTTATGAGCTTAGGGATAAAGAATACACCACATTGGAAGACATGCAAAAAGGGGCTGTAAACATAGAGGCAAATTTGATTGACAAAAGAGCAAAACTGAGGTCTGAAAAGAGGGTAACCTATAGGAATGACAATGTAGCCTCCACATCTGATCCAAATTATGAAAAATTGTCTAAAAACCTGGAAGAGCTACAACAAATGATGAAGAAAATGGTTGTCACTGTCAATAGCCAAAACAGAAATCAAAACCAGAACCAAAAATTTAGAAGGAACAACAATGCTCCCAACAGACTAAGAGAGTCAGATCAACAAGTAATTCCCCCATTCCAAGAAAACTTTTTAGATGAAGATGAGGGAATCATAGAAGATTCTGAAGGGAATACAATAAACATGTTTGAAACAGAAGACTCAGTCCTTAACTGTGATTCAGGAGAAGATCAACCCTCACCATCATACTGGAATGAGGAACGGTTAGAAACTGAGGATTACAGATTAGGATTTGAAAATGCCATGATGCAGGTCAGAGAACAATATGAACTTAGGAGCAAAAAGAACCAAGAAAATTCTAGAACTGAGACTCCTGAGGTTATCATCAAGAAAAGACCTGATAAAACTTCTAAAGCATCTGCTGCAAATAACAAATCAGCAGCTGAAAGTTCTGGTAAACACAAGGAAAAAGACAACCAAAACATTGAAAAACAAAGCCAACCAACCAGCAGCACTAGCACTGCAGTTAGTGCTCCTGATAAAGCGATTCATGACCCTGTACATAGTGAGAAATCACAAGCTGATACAGCCACTAAGGCAGTAGCAAATAAAACAAAGTTGAGCCCTCCAAAGGTCCAGTCCACTTTCAATCTGGAAAGTGAGATTGCAAAAATCAAAATCTCTGTACCATTATCTGAGCTGGCCACTCAGAATGTATATAAAGGCCAAATTTTGAAAGCATTAAATCTGGGGGAAAACAATGACACTGTGAATTTGAATGATGATCAACCTGCCCTCTTGTTTGGTCCAGAGATTGAGGGAAAGTTTCAGGAAGGGGTGGTTCCACCTTTCTATGTCAGTCTCAACATTCATGACAAGATCCTTCATAACACCATGCATGACTCTGAAGCATCACACAATCTAATGCCTAAGGTAGTAATGGAAAAGCTAGGCGTAGAGATAACATGACCTTACAAATATTTATATTCGTTTGACTCTAGCAGAGTAAAATGCCTAGGACTAATCAAGGACTTATGTGTGAGCTTGACCCAGATTCCTGCTAAGTGTATGGTCATGGATGTTGTGGTGGCAGATGTGCCACCCAAGTATGGCATGTTGTTATCTAGATCATGGGGAGCCAAGCTACAGGTAACAATGCATATGGATGGCTCATATGCCACTATCCCTATCTTTGGCCAACTTAGAAGACTGTATAGGGAGTCCCAGATGAAATTTCTAGTCAGTAGCCCCGAGAAACCTGAAAATTCACCATTTTACTCTGTGCACACAGACCTGGATTCTTTCATTCTTTATAACGACCAATCCTTGGGAGAGCCAAAGTCTGAATGTAGAAATACAAGCAAGAACGCAGAGCCCACGGACTTTAGCATAATGGCTACCCTGGAAGAATACGATGAAGAAAACCATGGGCAGGATAATGAAAATGGAACTCAGAATGAACCAAAAACACAATGCAGTCATCCCATTAGTCACACCCCTCAGACCGATACACCACGTGAAGAACAAGACAAACCACAACCTAGTACAGACCCCACAATGCAACATAATGGCGAACCCCTGTGGGAGATGAATTTCGATGGGTCCTGTACTAGGAAAACTGTTGGAGCAGGGGTGTGGCTACGTAACACAGAAAATGACCACGCTGAGAGCCATGCTGTGAATCTGCATTTCAAATGCACGAATAATATCGCTGAGTATGAGGCTCTTATCCTTGGTTTAAATCTGTTGAAAAAATTAGGAGCCCACAGGATAGTAGTACGGGAAGACTCTGAGTTAGTGATCAAACAAGTGAACGGTGAATATGCAGCGAAACATCCTCGACTAAGGGCATATAGGAACGATGCCATGGATATATTGAAAATTTTCATGGAATATGAATTAGTGTTTGTTCCTAGGAGTTAAAATTTCATTGCAAACGGATTAGCTTGCCTAGCTAGTTCATATCCTAAGGCTCCAGCTGACCAACAAATCATCATTCAAACCAAATTTCGACCTGCAGTGCCAGACAACGAAAAATATTGGCAGGTCTTCGAAGGTGACAAACAGATTAAGGATTTCTTAACAGGCAAGAATGAGTTTGAATTTTCTGATTCCGACTCAAAATCTGATGACAGCTGCCCAAGTGAGGATTCCCCAGATGAAAAAGAAGCACCCTGTAACATAGAAATAAATGCCCTTTCTGAAGAAACTGGAAATCCAACCGAAAATTGTGAAAACGCAGATACCAAAGAGGTAGAGGTGCTCCAGGCCAAAAACGAGAATATACCCAGAGGCCTAGCACCCTTAGAGGACCTTTTTGACTTTGATGACGTAGCAAAAAATCCCACAATAGAACATGCAGATTCAGATGTGGAAGAATGAAACATAGGCACTGAAGATAAACCCAAAATGATCAAACTAGCTAAGTCTATACCTGCAAACATGAAGAAGAAATACATTGAGCTGTTTAAAGAATTCAATGATGTGTTTGCATGGAGCTATGAAGACTTAAAGGCTTATGACACCAACATCATTCAACACAAGATACCCTTGAAGGAAAATCAGAAGCCTTTCAGATAGAAACTCCATAGGGTCAATCCGAAACAATTGCCTGCAGTTGAAAAGGAGATTAAAAAGATGTATGATGCAGGCATAATAGTCCCTGTAAGGTTCTCTGATTAGGTATCAAACTTAGTGGCTGTAAGAAAGAAAACAGGGGAGATCAGATTGTGTATAGATTTCTGAAACCTCAACAGAGCCTCCCTGAAAGACAACTACCCCTTGCCTAGAATGGAACACATCTTACAAAAGGTAGTGGGATCTAAGAGGATTGTTTGGTCAATTTAGTGTGTCCTAAATTGCTACATTAATTTATCAATCCGGGATTCGTAAGCTGATGAAGTGTGGCGCACTATATGTGCAAGATAACCTATTTCTTATATTTTTGTCGTTTTTGGTTTCCTAATGTGAGATGGAAATTCTACAATAAAAACAAGCATGGTTATGATTGTTCAAGGCAATGATATCATTTATAATGATTTACCAACTTCAAACTTAAAAAGGAATTTGAAACATACAATGACAAAACTTGAAAGGAAATGAAAATGTGCTGCTAGTCTAATAAATCAAACAATGAACTATTGAGCATGAAAACCAAATTATCCTTGCTACTGTCTAAACACAAAAGAAACTATGCTTAAATAAATCCAAGAATTGCAACAAAGTAAATCTAAATCAAATTACATCAACTTATATTCTGATCCCTCGCCATTAGTCTAGCTATGGCTTTCGGAGGTAACCATAAACAACTTGAGCAATCTGATATCTAATTTGCAGAAAAAGAAACTAGTATCAAACTACACACTCATACTTCAATCCCTCACCATCAGTCCAACTGTGGCTTTCGGAGGTAACTGAAAATGACATGAGAAATTTAATATATCTAACTTGCAGAAAGTAAACTAATATCAAACTACACACTCATACTTCAATCCCTCACCATCAGTCTAGCTGTGGCTTTCGGAGGTAACTAAAAATGACATGAGCAATTTAATATATCTAACTTGCAGAAAGTAAACTAATATCAAACTACACATTCATACTTCAATCCCTCACCATCAGTCCAGCTGTGGCTTTCGGAGGTAACTGAAAATGACATGAGTAATTTAATATATCTAAATCTAACTACTGAAGTAAATGAGCAAGACTGAAATAAACAAAGCAGTGCTGGAATTAAACAAAAAGTAAATTAGCAGCAGAACAATATTGATTCCATGTCATTAGTCAAAAGATATACAAATTCCTGGGCTTCCTATTTGAAATCTGAAACAAGAACACTGGTCAGTTAACATAAAACATGAAAGATTATGGACAGAAGTAAGATGTAAAGCATGAAAGATTATAAACAGAGATGAAGCATAAATACCATGAAAGATGTAATGTATAAACACATGAATGATTTATGGCACAATGAGCTTAGAGAAATAAAACAAGAACTATACAATAATGCACAAAACCTCAGCGTGTGCAGGGGCCCTCTGCACCAGCCTTGGCAACAGCCTTCAAGTACAAATTACACTTGGAAACAGAGTCTTCTTATATATTAAAATGCAGTCATAACAGAGAGGTGATATTACGGCACAGTGGCAACGTAATTACACTGTAGAGCTATTTGGAGGCTAATCTAATGTGCGTATGCAAATGCGTTATTTATAACAAAGGTAATATAACTAATTCCCTAAAGTTTGTGCTGATGGAGACACGTAAATCATCACGTCCAGGGATCCAGCATCATGGCCGCAGTGAGGAGTAAATCTATGAGGAGTGGATGTTGGATTCAGCTTATGGAGCCGTGTACAGGTGTTGATGTGTCTCCCGTAAGTTAGAAACGGTCATGCAAATCCTCACGTGATGAGAAACAGAGTCCTGTCACTGTGGGACTCTACGGTTGACTTCCACTTGGCCACCTTTGACCGCAGCCTCCTTAGGTGAATTTGCTCGAGCCAATAGGACACGATCCATGTCCACATCATTTCTGACTTGCCCATGTGGCTCGTTTTTCCTGAAGACACCTGTAACATAGAGTTTCACAAAATGGCTACGGAAAGTTGCAGCAGCTGCGGAAAGTGGCAAGATTCCGCAGCTAATTGAGAAAAATCTAAATCAAACAACAGACATAAAAATATAGTTAAAAACCATTTTAGATGCTCTTTTGCAATTAATATACAATGATATTGACAACTTGGGAGGTTCAGGTGAATGAAAAAGGTCTAGGAAGATGTATAAGAATAATGCAGATTTGAGACTCAACATACCCCCACTGTGAAGGTGTTGCATGTCCTCATGCAACCAAAATTTTGATAATCCTTCTTTATTTCATATGCCTTGACACTTCAGCCAGTACATCCAATCCTCTCCTCTTCTTCCTTGGTGCTGCTAACATCCTAGGCTTCTTCATTAAGCATCTAAATTTGATATTAACCAGTGCTCTGCTTAACTTCTGGCATTTCTTTTTCAATTTCTTGTTCTTCTTCTGCCATATTCCCAGATGTAGCACGGTATTATCATGAATGATTTTGTCCAATTTACTTTGTTCCTTCAATGTCTCATTTTCATTTTTGATGTGTCTATTTAAAAGCTCTAGCTTAAAGACTTCTTGTTTTAGTGATTGGACTAAATCATCTTGTACTGTGTGAGGCTGAATGGACGAAGTACTGGGACCTGTAGCCGCTTTTTCTAAAGATTCTATATAATCATATACTTCTTGCTGCTTGGGGTCTATATCAGGTGTCATTTTTATTGGGCTGTCCCCAAAATGCCGTGAAGGAGAGTTGTCTTCAAAATCTGGCTAAGAATGGGATGGAATATGGTCGGCTGGGGATTGTTCAGATGTTTCTTCTCCCAAATCAATGAAATGGGGTCCTTTCGTTTGCGTTTTCCTCAATTTCCCCTTAAGCCTTGAACTTCTTCTCACACGCTGTGGTCCACTGTCTTTTTGCTTTTGTTTTCCTTTCTCTTTCTTCTTAGCCATAGATGACTATTCTTGAAGGTGAACCAGTCTTTCAGATAACACTTGATGATCTTCTTCGGAAGAAGGAGTTTGATGCATAGCCTCAATACTTTTTCTCTCTTGTGATGTTATTGGATTTTTACCCTTGGTTTCTTTCTTCTTCCTCTTTGACAGTCTCTCTTCCCTACCAATTCTTTCAATTGTAGTAGTAGGAGTACTTTGAATTTCATCATTTGTTCTTTTTCTCCTACTCCTTCTTGATGTGCTACCTTCAGGAATTTCTTGAGGTTCCTCAAAGAAATTTCTAATTAAAAATTGTTCCCATGTGTCCTTCTTCTTCTTTAACTCTTTTTCAATCAAAATTTTTACAAGACCATGGTGATATAGATGTGGTTCTACATCTCCTAAATGTTTCTGAATAGTCACGGACATCTTCTTCAAACTATTTAATAGAAAATATGGGAGATTGAGAGTTTGATTATCTAGAAAATTCATCAGCAATCTAGTATGGTACATATACATGGACCCAAAACGGCCTTCACAGGTGATAAAATTTTGAACAACTAGCAGCAAAGTAGCCCATTCCTCTTTCAAAGCATGAACAGGAATTCCTCTTTTAAAAATAGTTATGTCCATACCTTGGTTTCGTAAGATTATTCTCCAAGCTTCATCACTAATGCTTTTGTTCTTAAACCATCGTTCACCCTCTTGAAGAAGTTCTTTGGTAGATGCTATAGATGCCTCATTCACCGCAAACTTAAGGTCTCCAATCTCTACCTCCAGGCCATTGAAAGATCTTGCAAAGGCTTTTGTCACGTCTTTATGGTAGCCTCTAAACTTTTGGATAAACCGCAGCCACTTTGCCTTCTTCAATCTATCCTTGACTTGCGGGTATCCTTCCATGAATTTAGGTCCTTCTGGTTCTGCTCTTAACAATTTACCCATCCTCCTTTCTGCTCTTTTAAAAACTTGCCTGTGTGAGGAGGGTTCAATGAAAGTAGAACGGCTGAATGAACGGAAATGAGCACGATGACTGTAGGTAGATATCAGAGAGTGGGTATACAGACTGTAACGTGACAGAGAACGAAGCGGAACAGAGAAGGGTTACGTGAGCACGGCAGAAATGTGGATGTGAGAATAATAGGAAGAGTATAACACATCCGGCAGTGTTTGAAATTTGGTGGCTGCAGAATAAATGTAAGCACGTTTAAACAATGGCTATGGATTTTATGCGGCTGAAAGAAGCCGTAGTCAAATCAACTACGTCTCATTGTCACAGGTGGAGTATCGGAGTTTGAGTGAAGATCGGAGGTTTAATTATGGGACCGTTTGAAAATGAATGTGGGAGGATCATATGGAGATCGTGAGAGGGTTACGGAGTTTGTCAATATAATCATTGCACATAATGGAGCTTATGGTTCATAACTATATAAAAATGTGTTTTCAATGCTATTTGAAATAAATTTTACTCATACCTTGGAATTCTTGCCTTTTTCCTTAGTCTTCAATTAGTTGCTCCTCATTGATATCTTGAATGCCCCATGTCTTCATAATTAGTCCTCACACCTGCATTTTATTTCATGATTATAGAAATAACATCTGGCTATACATTATTTTGAAAACAGAGTGGTAGCTACGGAATCTGCTTTTGGCTGCGGAAACTGGAGTCAGCTGCGGAAACAGATGTCAACTGCGGAAACTGACACAGCTATTATTTGGGTGAATGAAAATGAACAGATGACAAATGACTAGATGGAAATGGTCATGAAAAAGAATTTTATTGGTGAAATGGGATGAAATAGATAAAATGAAGTGGAATGGAGTGAAATGAAGTGGAATGGGTGATCACAAAACTTGTGAAATGAAAGAGAGATTTTTTTTTTGGAAAATATAGGGTGTCAGGTGTTCTTGATTTTCACCCTACATTTTCTGTATAAGACTGCCAATCAGTGATTGGTTTTCAGGCTTATACAAAATATATATATATATATATATATTTTTTTTTTAATTGAAAGAAAAAAAGCTAGGCTGGTGGAGAAGAATTCTTCTGTACCAGCCTGATTGCAGAATTTTCTTGAAACATTTTGACAAAATCCTCTTTTGAGAGTGGCTTATGATAAAATTTCAATCTGTGGCCATTCACAATAAGAGGAGTTTGAAACTCATCAATGGTCTTGATTTTTACCGCTCCATTGCTAAAGATCTTGTCAATCTCATATGGCCCAAGCCAATGAGTCTGAAATTTTCCTTGAAAATATTTAAACTTGGAATCAAATAACAATGCCCAATCTCCTTCTTGAAACTTCTTCTCTTTGATGTACTTTTCATGCCATTTATCTCTTTGATATTGAACTAGATCAGTTCTTAAAATTGCCTCTTGTCTGATCTCATCTAGCTCATTCAACTGCTCCATTCTATGCTTTTGGGCTTCTGATAAGTCCATCCCCAACTGAACTGCTATCTTGAAGGTCTTGACTTGGAACTCAATGGGGAGCAGGATTTCCTTCCCATAAACAAGTTCATAGGGAGAATGTCCTGTTGTATTTCTCCATGTAGTTCTGTAGGCCCACAAGGCTTCAGGAAGCCTTTCTGCCCAATCTCTTCTATGTAGATGAACAGTTTTGGTGATGATACTTTCAAGAACTTTGTTGGTATACTCCACTTGACCATTTTCTTGCGGATGGTAAGGAGTAGATCTTCTATGCTTGATTTTATATTCTTCCATCAGCTTCTCCACCAAGTTGGATGTGAATTGGCTTCCCTGATCTGTCACAATTTCTCTTGGAACACCAAAGCGAGTAAAAATATCCTCATAAAGAAAATGAACAACTGAATTTTCAGTAGCAGATACTAATGCTTTAGCTTCTACCCATTTAGTAACATAATCAGTACAAACCAATATATGCTTCTTTTGCTTAGATGGTGGATTAATAGGTCCAATGAAATCTAAAGCCCATTTTTCAAAGGGTTCAATGAGTACCTGTGTTTGCAATGGCATTTCATTTGAAAGGGTAGGTTTTCCTACTCTTTGGCAGCTGTCACACCTTTTGACATATTGTTTTGCATCTTTGAAGAGGGAAGGCCAATAATATCCTAAAGAGAGGATTTTATAGGCCGTCCTTTTGTCTACAAAGTGTCCACCGCATGGTTCATCATGACATGCCTTAAGAATATCAGGCATTTCATCTTCCCTAACACATCTTTTGATCACAAGATCTGGCCCTGTTTTAAACAATTCGTTAGAAATCCATGAATATTTTGAACTCTCCTGAATAATTTTTCGTTTTTCACTTGGAAATAAATGTGAAGGCAGTTTCCCTGTAACCAAATAGTTAGCAAATCTACATACCAAGGGGTCTTAATAGTTACTGCAAACAAGTATTCATCAGGAAACTTATCCTCTACAGGAGAATCTTCTTTAGTATTCTGAATCCTAGACAAGAAATCATCTACTGTATTTTGTTTTCCTGGTCTATCCAACACAGTAATATTGAATTCTTGCAAAAGTAAGAGCCATCTTGTCACTCTGCCATTAGTAACAGGTTTGTTCATTAAATATCTAATTGCAGAATGGTCAGTATGAATAAAAGTTTCATAGCCTATTATGTAATGTCTAAACTTATTAATTGCATGAACAACAGCTAAAAACTCTTTTTCAGTCACAGTATAGTTCAACTCTGTGGGAGTCAAATTTTTACTGGTATAATAAATGGCATAAGGAACTAAATCTTTTTGACCCAACACGGCTCCTAGAGCTGTATCTGAAGCATCCGTAGAAATATGGAAAGGGAGTTTCCAATTTGGTCCTCTCAAGATAGGTGCTTCAGATATTCTTGTTTTCAAAGTTTCAAAAGCTGATTGACAATCAGGATCCCATTTAAATTCACAGTCTTTTGTAAGCAATTTGAAGAGTGGAGATGCAATTTTAATGAAGTTTTCTATAAATCTTCTATAGTAACCAGTAAATCCTAGAAAACTTCTAACATCTCTTTGACAATTTGGAATAGGTAACTTGGAGATGACTTCAACTTTTGATCTATCAACCTTAATCCCATCTCCTGAAATATGATGCCCTAAAACAATCCCTTCAGTAAACATCATAAAGCATTTTTCATGGCTTAATGAAAGGTTTGTTTCTTTACATCTTATAAGAACTTTTTTCAAATTTTCTAATGCCTCTTCAAATGAATTACCATAAACTGTAAAATCATCCATATAAACCTCTACACAATCATGGATTAGATAAAAAAAAATTCCTAGTACTGCTCTTTGGAATGTTGCAGGTGCATTACATAACCCAAAAGGAAGCACTCGATAGGCAAAATTTCCCCATGGACAAGTAAATGTGGTCTTATCTTGATCTTCAGGTGCTACCTGAATTTGATTATAACCACTAAAACCATCCAAAAATGAAAAGTACTTTTTACTTGCTAATGTATCTAATACCTGATCGATAAAAGGCAAAGGAAAGTGATCCTTCAAAGTTGCTTTGTTCAATTCCCTGTAATCAATGCATACCCTCCATTACCATTCTTTTTAGGTACTATAACCAAAGGAGAAACCCATCGGCTATCTGAAATTGGATAAATGAAGTTTACATTGAGTAGTTTTTGGAGCTCTTCTTTCACTATCTCCCTAAGATTTGGATTCATCCTTCTTTGAGGTTATCTGATTGGTCTACTGTTTTCCTCAATATAGATATGATGGATGCAAGTCTTAGGATCAATACCCTTCATGTCAGTATACTCCCATGCAAATGCAGTAGAATGTTTTTGTAAGATTCTGGTTAGTTCTTCTTGTTGTGACTTCTCCAGATGTTTGTTGATATTCAATGTTTTTTCTGGAAAAATCTCAATAGCAGAATTACCAAACTCTTCCATAGATTAAAGAGACATTTGTCTTGATGATAAATATTCTATGTCAGATTCCAACTGAAATTGTGTGGGGTCATATTCTGAAGATGTCTCAAAATTTTCTAATGTGTTCAGAATTTGACTATCCTCACTGATTTCAGAAATGGTAAAGACAGGTTTTATAGTGTCCTCATCATCAACCCATTCATTGTCTCCTACTTCTGTGATTGCTTTTGCTGGAGGATACAAATTGAATTTCTTTGTCGAATTACCATTAGAAATGTACATGTCCCTAGATCTACAACTAATAAAAGCATCAGCTGTGGCTAGCCAAGGTCTTCCTAAGATAAGTGGGTGCCCTCCTAGATTACTATTGGGAGTCAAAATCATAAAATCTACCGGATATTCCCAAGAATCTAAGGAGACTGAAATATCTTCTAATACACCATCTGGTTTAATAATTGATCGATCTGCAAGTTGCAGTAAAGTAGGTGTAAAAAGAAGGTTAGGAAGTTTTAGCTGGTCCATAGTTTGTCTACTCATAATGTTAATAGCATCCCCTAAGTCAATCAATGTGTTTTGAATTTCTATCCCATTTATATGCATCTTGACAATTGGACTTCCTGGATCTACATACTTCTGCATGGTAATTTTTCCCATCATAATATCTGCAATTTTTCCTACCAGGTGGATTCTTCTTGTGTCTTTTAGTTTCCTTCCCGGTCTTTTGAAACTCAACTCCTTTATTGTTTTTGCTAGAATAGGAATCTCTCGAATGGCTTGTAGCAAGGGAATCTTGATACAAACATTCTTCAATTCATCTAGAAAGTCATTGTTAGGCAACAAGATTTGTTTTTCTACCCCCTTGTCAATTTGTAGTCTTTCAGGAAAAGGAGGTGTAGATGAAGATGCAGGTTGCTCAACTATAGGAGTTGTGGGTGTTAACTTTTCTTTTCCTTTTTGAATTTTTGAATTTTGAAGAGATGCTTCCTTAGAACCCTCATTGAATTTAAGAGAGTCCTCCTCAGAGGTATCTTGCTCTTGAATATCTATAGAAGGTTTTTCTAAGACTCTACCAGATCTGAGTTGTACATCATTGAGAGGAACAATCATATAGGTAGGAAATTGTTTTCCTTCTATCATGTAAGTATTCTGAGGATTTTTATTGTTAGGATTTGGCAATGGCTGAGCTGGAAGTTGATTTGTATTTTGTTGGTATGGGAGCATGAGTTGAGTATTTGGATTTTGTTGAGAAGGTTTTTGTTGTGGAAATGGCAATGAAAGTTGTGGATTTGGGTTTGGAAGTTGTGGAGCTTGTTGATTTTGAAAAGATGGAGGATATTGATAAAATTGAGCAAATATCCCATAAGGATTTTGCATCCCTTGTACCCATGGCTAATATGGATTTTGATGTTGGGGCCAAGGTTGTTGCCAAGGATTCCAATTTGGTGGGATTTGAAGATTCATAGGGTTGTTAAACCCTTGAGTTTGTTGTCCTTGCCAAGGTCTTCTTGCAACAAAATAGAGAGATTCTACTGAATTTGGATCTTCTTGAAAAACAGCTTTGAGTCCAGGAATTGAAGGACAATCCTTGATCTCATGATTCTCTGAGCAAATCATACATGTTTCTACAACTTTTGCATCCAAGGGACATTCCCTTAAAGCATGTTTCTTCCTACATTTCGAACAAAAGATGGCTAAAGCGTCTGTTTCTGCTTTTTGCTTGTTTTGGATTTTAAGGGTGTCTAGTTGTTCACTAAGGCTCCCTAAGATATCAGTTTTGAACTCATCAAGCATGTTACCAATCTCTGCCCTACTTACTGATCCAGTTGCAGATTTGTTAGCCCTAATAAGAGAAGGATCCCTAGGCCCTTTTCCTGTTTTAGATTTTCCTCTTGAGAGATGGACACATAGTTATGTTATATCACGAAGTGGAAGTTGAGAAATGTCTCCTTTCCCCATCATGTTTAAAATATCTATCCATTCATATCTAATGGCTTTTAATATGAGGGCTTTCAAGGTTTCATCATCTAAGTTGCTCATCTTTGCTCTTTTCAAGTTGTATTGAAATCTTTCAAGTAAGTCTTCCAATTTTTCATCTTCTTTTTGCATCATTTTGAATACCTCATCCTTGTGATTGGTGGGCATACAATAGTCCAAGTATCTATCCAAAAATGTTTGTTTCATATCATTCCAAGTCCTAATAGATTGAGTGGTTAATCCCATGAACCATTTCAAAGCAACTCCCTTCAATGTTGAAGGAAACAGTTTGAGTTTTTGAGAGTCTTCCATATAGTCATAGGTTCGGCACACGACTTCAAACTCAAACAGAAATGTTTCAGGATCCTCACTTCGCGATCCATAAAAGTTGGGGAGGACAGATGGTGAGATATTTTTCATTGTTGTATGAGTTTCCTCATCAACTATAGGGAATCCAAACAAGTTGTCTCCTTCCCTATTTCTTCCATTATTACCTTCACCATTATTGTCTCCATTGTTTCCTCCTCTTCTACCTCCAAATCCATCTATTATTTCCTCTACCATGATAGTTTCTTTAGATTCCTTAAAGTCCTCTGGTTCTTCTATCAAGGGAGGATGAGAGGGAGTCTCTTCCTTTTCTAAATGAGATTTAGTAGGTGGTATAGGAGAATCCTCTAATTCAGCTGCTCCTTGAATTCCAAAAATCTTAAGGCTAGGGGTAGATGGTGGTGATTCTTGTATATGCCTTGAAGAAGATGGATTTGTGAAAATCAAACTCTTGGCTTTAGCTATAAACCTTCCCCTAGAATCTCTTGCTCTATGCATGTCATTTTTTTTTATTTTTTATTTTTTTTTATTTTTATTTTTATTTTTATTTTTTTTTAAAGTAGGGATAATAATTCTCTTTCTGATCTTCCAGGTCACACTAGGTGCAAGAAGAGAGCATACTTAAGAAATTACTAAACCAATAATTCTCTTTTCTGATCCTCCAGATCACACTAGGTGCAAGAGGAGAGCATACTTCAAGAAATTATCAAGTTTTCCCTTCTTTTATTATTTTGTTTTTTTTTTTAAGAAATTGGCTACCTAGTTACACTTCCCTGGCAACGACGCCAAAATGTTTGGTCAATTTAGTGTGTCCTAAATTGCTACATTAATTTATCAATCTGGGATTTGTAAGCTGATGAAGTGTGGCGCACTATATGTGCAAGATAACCTATTTCTTATCTTTTTGTCGTTTTTGGTTTCCTAATGTGAGATGGAAATTCTAAAATAAAAACAAGTATGGTTATGATTGTTCAAGGCAATGATATCCTTTATATTGATTTACCAACTTCAAACTTAAAAAGGAATTTGAAACATAAAATGACAAAACTTGAAAGGAAATGAAAATGTGCTGCTAGTCTAATAAATCAAACAGTGAATTATTGAGCATGAAAGCCAAATTATCCTTACTTCTGTCTAAACACAAAAGAAACTATGCTTAAAGAAATCCAATAATTGCAACAAAGTAAATCTAAATCAAATTACATCAACTTATATTCTGATCCCTCGCCATTAGTCCAGCTATGGCTTTCGGAGGTAACCATAAACAACTTGAGCAATATGATATCTAATTTGCAGAAAAAGAAACTAATATCAAACTACACACTCATACTTCAATCCCTCACCATCAGTCCAGCTGTGGCTTTCGGAGGTAACTGAAAATGACATGAGCAATTTAATATATCTAACTTGCGGAAAGTAAACTAATATCAAACTACACACTCATACTTCAATCCCTCACCATCAGTCCAGCTGTGGCTTTCGGAGGTAACTGAAAATGACATGAGCAATTTAATATATCTAACTTGGAGAAAGTAAACTAATATCAAACTACACACTCATACTTCAATCCCTCACCATCAGTCCAGCTGTGGCTTTCGGAGGTAACTGAAAATGACATGAGCAATTTAATATATCTAAATCTAACTACTGAAGCAAATGAGCAAGACTGAAATAAACAAAGCAGTACTGAAATTAAACAGAAACTAAGAAAAATAAATTAGCAGCAGAACAATATTAATTCCATGTCATTAGTCAAAAGATTATGCAAATGCCCGGGCTGCCTATTTGTAATCTGAAACAAGAACACTGATCAGTTAACAACAACATAAAACATGAAAGATTATGGACAAAAGTAAGATGTAAAGCATGAAAGATTATAAACAGAGATGAAGCATAAATACCATGAAAGATGCAATGTATAAACACATGAATGACTTATGGCACAATGAGCTTAAAAAAATAAAACAAGAACTATACAATAATGCACAAAACCTCAGCGTGTGCAGGGGCCCTCTACACCAGCCTTGGCAACAGACTTCAAGTATGAATTACGCTTGGAAACAGAGTCTTCTTATATATTAAAATGCAGTCATAATAGAAAGGTGATATTACGGCACAGTGGCAACGTAATTACATTACAGAGCTATCTAGAGGCTAATCTAATGTGCGTATGAAAACACGTTATTTATAACAAAGGTAATATAACTAATTCCCTAAAGTTTGTGCTGATGGAGACACGTAAATCATCACGTCCAGGGATCCAGCATCATGGCCGCAGTGAGGAGTAAATCTATGAGGAGTGGATGTTGGATTCGGCTTATGGAGCCATGTACAGGTGTTGATGTGTCTCCCGCAATTCAGAAACGGCCATATAAATCTTCACGTGACGAGAAACAGAGTCCTGTCACCGTGGGACTCTACGGTTGACTTCCACTTGGCCACCTTTGACCGCAGCCTCCTTAGGTGAATTTGCTCAAGCCAATAGGACACGATCCATGTCCACATCATTTCTGACTTGCCCATGTGGCTCATTTTTCCTGAAGACACCTGTAACATAGAGTTTCACAAAATGGCTGCGGAAAGTTGCAGCAGCTGCGGAAAGTGGCAAGATTCCGCAGCTAAATGAGCAAAATCTAAATCAAAAAGCAGACACAAAAATATAGTTAAAAACCATTTTAGATTCTCTTTTGCAATTAATATACAATGATATTGACAACTTGGGAGGTTCAGGTGAATGAAAAAGGTCTAGGAAGATGTATAAGAATAATGCAGATTTGAGACTCAACAAGGATCTCCCTGCTTGATGGTTTTTCAGGATACAACCAAATATTGGTACTCCCAGAAGATCAGCTCAAAACAGCATTTACCACTCCATGGGGCACCTTCATGTATGTGAAAATGCCCTTTGGATTGATGAATGCTGGCGCCACCTTCCAGAGAGCGATGGATATAGCTTTCTCAGAGGAGATAGGACATTTCATAGTTATCTACTTGGATGAATTGACTGTCTTTTCCAAAACGGAAGAAGAACACTTGAAGCATCTGAGAAAAGTCTTTGAAAAATGTAGAAGGTATGGTCTATCCTTAAATAAGAAAAATGTCTTTGGGCTGCAAGAAGGCAAACTTCTAGGCCATATCATTTCTGAGAAAGGGATCAGGATAGACCCACAGAGAGTTGATGGAATACTGCAAATCACACACCCAAGAAACCTCAAGGAGCTACAGTCCTTCATTGGGAAAATCAACTTCCTGAGGAGATTCATTCCCAACCTTGCTGAGCACCTTAGGAGAATGACTGACATGCTAAAGAAAGGTGCAGGAATTAAGTGGACTGTTTAAGCCAAGAAATATTTTGAGTCAGTAAAACTTGCACTCACTCGGGCCCCTGTCCTTATCAGCCCAGACTTCTCAAAAGATTTTCTGATCTTTTCTTTTGCCTCTGAACACACAGTAGCTGTAGTTTTGCTGCAGAAAAATTCAGAAGGTAATGAACAGCCTATAGCTTTCTTCAGTAAAGCCTTAAGGGATTCACCCCTGAAGTACAATATTATGGAAAAGCAGGCATATGCCCTGGTAAAGGCCTTAAAAGACTTTAGGGTGTACATTCTGCATTCTCACACCATTGCTTATTTGTCGCATATAGTGGTCAAAGATATCTTGTCCCAAGACCCTGATGGGAAGAGGGGAAAATGGATTGCTACAATCTTAGAATACAACCTTGAAATAAAACCCACTAAGCTGATCAAAGGTCAAGGCCTGGCCCAGTTAATAGTTGAATCAAACTTGCAGGCCCTTGACATTAACATGATAAATTACTTAGATGAGCAGGAAGGATTTCCCCATCCAACTGTTGAGGAAAAATTTCAAAACTCTCCCTGGTATACTGACATCCTTTACGTGCTCACCAACCTCCATGTCCCTCCAGAACTGTCCAAAACCAAGGCCAGATTCATAAAACTCAAAGCTAGAAATTACTGCATCTTGAATGAGAATCTATACTAGAAAAATCCAAATGGCCTATTGCTGAAATGTTTTTCTGAGACTGAAGCCGAAAATGTCAAACAAGAGTTTCATGCTGGAGAATGTGGAGGCCACCTGATTTGGAAAGCCACTGCAAATAAAATACTCAGGGCTGGTTATTATTGGCCTACACTATTTAATGATGTCCATAAAATGATAACCACCTGCCAAAAATGTCAGATCTTTGAAGGCAGAAGAAAGCTCCTCCCCCTCCCCCCACAACCCATCACTGTAGAAGGTCCCTTCATGCAATGGGGCCTAGACTTTATCAGAGAGATTCACCCTTCTTCTTCTAGGCAACACAAGTGGATCCTGACTGCTACAGATTACTTCACTAAGTGGATAGAAGCCATACCCACTAGGAATGCCACTGATTCTGTAATCATTAGGTTCCTAGAAGACTTCATCCTATCTCAGTTTGGCTGTCCAAGGAAAATAATCACTGACAATGCTGCTGCCTTTGGATCCAAGAAAATGGTTGATTTCTATCACAGGTACGGAATAACACTTGGTCATTCAACTGCCTATTACCCCCAGGGTAATGGATTGGCTGAATCATCAAATAAAATCCTGGTAAAAATCATCAAGAAGCTGCTAGAAGAGAACAAAAGGTCATGGCATAAAAAGTTGGTACATGCTTTGTGGGCTGACAGGCTCACCACAAAGAAATCTATTGGCATGTCACCATTCCAGCTGGTTTATGGAACTGAAGCAATTTTTCCTACTAGCCTTGGAGTTCCAGTAATCAAACTTGTCAAGGAGATCCAATCAGAGGAGGACAACATGATAAGAAGGATAAATGAAACAATCCATCTCCAGCAAACAAGGGAGCAGGTGTATAGTAGAGCTGTCAGAGTTCCGGACAACATAAAGAGGCAGTTCGACAAAAGAACCAAAGCTTCAGACTTCAAAATTGGTGACAAGGTTCTGAAATGGGATTCGAGGAGAGAGGACAAAGGCAAACATGGCAAGTTTGACAGCTTGTGGCAAGGTCCATTTGTCATCCAGGCCACTGTGGGTCCTAATGCATTTTTCTTACAAGAACTTGATGGTACAGAGCTGTTTGGGGGTCCTGTCAATGGCAGGATGCTCAAACACTATTTCTGCTAATTTTTCATTTCTAGTTCCATTTCCATTGTACATACCATTGCAGTTTTACTTTCAAGAAAATAGAGAAAATGTTTCCAAAAAATAGAGAAGGTAGAGGTTCAAACATGCTCAAAACATGGACCTCCGAAAAGTGCAAAGATTGGCTCTAATATGATCAAAGCCTGAGCCAAAGAAAGAGAGACAGCTGGTCCTAACATGCTCAAAATATGGACCAGCAAAGGAAAAGGAAGAATCAGCTCTAACATGCCTAAAACCAGAGCTGAAAACGAAGAAGAAAAGGTGACTCTAATATGCTCAAAATCTGAGTCACAAACAGAGAAGGATATTTCAAATTGCAGATTTCATGCCTCCACAGTTTTTTTTGCAGTTTTCTACAAGTCTTCACTCCAGCAAGTCAGACAGTCTAATCCTGGCTCGGCTGTTTTTCAATTTCCTGTCTTAGAATGTAGGAGAAGAAATCTGTTGGACAGTTTAATCCCAGCAGATATTAGATTAGGTAGAGAAACGTATGAGACCAACAGTCTAATTTGGTCTCATGGAGGAATAAGGGTAGATTTAGAATAGGTTTGTTTTGTTTTGAAAATAAAATGTAAAGGGTCTGCTAGCTCAAATGCACCCTAAAAAAGAAAAAATGCTAGGATTGTAGTGTGGGTAGGTAGTTTTGATGGGAAAAATGTTTCTGCTGATGTAACATATTCATATTGTGGCAGCTGATCAAAGAAAGGGATGTGCCAGGCAGCAGGAAACTGGCCTACTCCAAAGATCATTTCTGGTTTCTTGCCTCCTTCAAGAAGAAGCCATCCCCATGTGGAGCCACTGTTAGCCCCCCTATGAAATTATTGTCAAGCAAGCTGGGGGCTATATCATTTTGGAGACCTTCAAGGAATGCATCTCCCCTGAAGACACACTATCCTTGAGGTCTCTCTGTGCTTTTCCTTATACAAGTCCCCTCCGCTAGTTCCTTTCCCTAAAGGCCTGCATTTACCCCTTGTACCCCTGAAAAATATCCCCTTTTTCCCCCTTTTCCTCCTTCTATCAAAGTTCCTCTTTTCCCCTTTTTATTTTCCCTATTAACCCCCTAAATCCCCTCTAAAAATCCCTACACCCTTTGTTTTCCCAAATTCCCCCTCCATCCATCTATCGTTGCCCTTGGCTGGCCTTAAAACACTTTGGAAATGGGCCAAAAATCATAAATGTCATTAAAAATGGGTTAAAAACCCACTTCCGACCTTATAATAGGCCTCAACCCCTTCTCCGTAAGCCCCGCGCCTTTCCCCTCTATGTAACCCAGCGCCGGAACCACCCGCTTGCCCAAAAGGCACTAATCTCCCTTGCCGCATCTCCACCATTCATTTTCCCGCCAGATCGACGGTCCGGAACCTTTCCCGTCGGTGGACCCCGCCGCGCACTAATAAAAAACCTCCTGTTTATTTCACACCGCCTTTGGGACATGGGCGGTTTTTATCCATCGCCCATCGATTCCACCCATTGCTCGACACCTGTCCTCATGTACGTCTTCAAAACCACCAGCCCCGCCCGTTAAATTCATCCCCTGCGCGTTATCCTTCGACCAAGGATGCCGAGCAAAATCCACGACAGCCGTCAGATCTGGTGCGGCCCATCCGACGGCTATCGCTCGTCGAAGGTGCCCGATGTTTAATGAAGTTGTGCGGGCGATAATCCTACTCTCGGTCTCGCCACGTCATCTCCATGTGTGCTCATCGTGCAGTCTCCCCGCATCATTCCACCATGTCACCAATCTACGCGTCCATTCTCATCATCCCGCTGCGTCCATCACCCCCATCCATGGATTTCTTAACGGGTTGCGTATTTTGCATGTTTACAAAGAGATGGGAAAGTCTGTCACGATTTTACAATGTTTAAATACAGCGACAGTGAGTTTGTGCACCAGAGTTAATGAATAGCAGGTTTTATACATCAGCAGGGTGGTTTTCTCCATCAAAGGGCAGAATCCAACTCTGAAAAATTCCCGGCGCCATTAAAACCTGAGCTAACCTGTCAGAAGCAAAGATGGAGCGACAAAGTGTTTCAGTACACAGAAAAGAGGTTAAGGCATGCTAATGAAGATATTGAGCCTCAAATCTGAAGTTTAAAGAGGCAAAGCACTGGTTAGAGGACCCCGAGGACCGATCAAAAGGTCCTAAGCATGAGTAAAAGGTAACATCAGGGTTTATTCACAACATAATGTTTTTCTTCGTCAAGTACAGGGCGCCGGTACTTCTTATATTATGCACCATATCCATGAAGAAATTCCCACCCTAACAGCAGTTCGAGACCATCAGAACATTTATGTAGCAGACTTCTCAGCAGTCCATTCGCTCTTTGTTTATTCACCGCCAGTACAGCAGAACGCCACAGCCGAAATATGTCAAAGTCATACCCAGAGAAGATCACTCCTGCATAAAGTGGTGACAGAGATTAAATACACAGCAATCAAACAGAATGGGCTTCGGCCCTGCATTCATTTCTGTGTTTAATATCACATTTAGTGTTCACCTACCTCCTCAGTCGATCTTTTGTTCATCCTCTGCTATAAAACACAGAAGGAAATTATTGTAAAGGTCGTTGATGAGATATCAGAGAAATACAAGTATTTTCCTCTTGAGACAAGTTCTCTATGTAATATTGTAAGATAGGCTAAGATTGGATGTATTCAAACTGAATGTTCAAGTTGTGGGCAATGATTTACATGTTTGGTGTTGTTTTTAAGATGACGAGCACATTTCTTTGGATCCTGATCTAAAGAAGCTGGTGATGTTTTCCTTTCTCTGTATTTGTGATTGACTTGCTTTCATTTCATTATGTTTCTTCAGGCTCGCATTGGAAGTTTGGCATAATATTTACCCTTGATAGGTACCTTATGTTGCTGCTCTCCCAGCCCTTTATGTTTTCTGCTTATATGTGTATCTGAATATTGATTTCAATTGATTTAACCAGTGTAGTGGATGTCATTTCCTGCTCTCTGATGTATGAATTAATGAAATCTATGTTTATATGTTCTTGTTAGGATTTAGTTAGATGATTTGAGAACACTGGGAGGTCGAGAACCCTGTCTCTGCCTCACTAGGATCTTTCCATCTCATTAAACCCTTTTGAGATCCCTTCTGTTAAACTTATCCTTGTTTTTCTTTGGAGTTTCTAAAGCAGACCTGGAGTTAAATGACCTCTGGTCCAATCTATAAGCATCCCCTTTGTCCCCCTTTGAGAGCTGTCTCTGAGTACGTCCAAGCAGGTCTGGAGTTAAATGACCTCTGACATGATCTATAGACAGAAATTTGGCTATTTTTCCTTCTTTCCCTCTCACTCGTTTTCAGTCTTTAATGTTCCATTCCATCAATCATATTTTAAGATCCAAATGCTCTAGATAACTAGCCCAACTGAAAGCTTGCACATTGAACACAAGTAAACCCTTTCTTGACTCCATTTCCCAATGGCCTTGATGTTCCCTGAGTTATCTATCTTTTCCTAGTTTCCTCTTTTCTCATCCTTGTCTTATATTGGACCTTTCTTTCCTGATTCCCAACAATCAAACAAACAAACCCTCTGCCTATAACTAGCCTAAAACCTTAACATTTGAGCTTCAAAGACACAAAACCTTTGACTATCATAGAGATATCCCTCTCTGGACCTAGGAGGGCTAGATCCTAAGGTCTGAAAGTGGTTCTATGTTGTCTCATCTTTTGGTCTTGTCAACCTGACCAAAACATGGAACCCCAACAGAGCTGTTTAAAGAGTTTTCTGATGTTTTTGTGTGGAGTTATGAAGATCTTAAATCCTATGACATTGAAATAATACAACACAAAATCCCCCTCAAGGAAAACCACAAACCATTTAAACATAAACTGTGCAGAATAAACCCTGTTCAGTTGCCTTTGGTTCAGAAGGAGATCATGAAAATGTATGAAGCTGGTATTATTGTCCCTATTAGATATTCTGAGTTGGTGTCTAATCTAGTATCAGTTAGGAAGAAGACTGGAGAGATCATTATTTTCATAGACTTTAGAGACTTGAACAAAGGTTCATTAAAATAAAACTACCCTTTACCTAAGATGGATCATATTTTACAAAGGGTTGTAGGGTCTAGAAGAATTTCTTTGTTGGATGGCTACTCAGGGTACAATCAGATCTTAGTTCACCCTGCTGATCAATTAAAGATAGCCTTTACTACACCATGGGGCACTTTCATGTATGTGAAAATGCCTTTTGGTCTAATGAATGCTGGATAAAATTTTCAGAGAGCCATGGACATAGCATTTTCGGAAGAACTGGGCCTCTTCATCATTATATACCTTTATTATGTCACTGTGTTTTCAAAAACAGATGAAGAGCATTTATAACATTTAAGAAAGGTTTTCGAGAAATGTAGAAAGTTTGGGATATCTTTAAACCCTAAGAAGACACTATTCGGTCTCCAAGAAGGTAAACTTCTTGGGCACATTATTTCAAAAGAGGGTATTAAGATAGATCCCAAAAGGATTGAGGCCATATTGCAAATCTCTCATCCTAGAAACATCAAGGAGTTGCAATCTTTCATTGGAAAGATTAACTTCTTGAGAAGGTTCATCCTCAACTTGGCTGAGCTTCTTAGAAATATCACAAACATGTTGAAGAAGGAGAAAGGGGTAAAATGGACCTTGGAGGCAAAGAAATCCCTTGAGCTGGTGAAACAAGCGTTAACCAAAACACCGGTTCTAATAAGTCCTGATTTTTCAAAAGAATTTTACATTTTTTCGTTTGCATCATAACATACCATAGCTACTGTCCTTTTACAGAAAAATACACAAGGACAAGAGCAGCCTATTGCATTCTTTAGCAAGGCATTGAGGGATGCCCCTCTGAAGTATAACATTATGGAGAAGCAAGCTTTTTCTTTGGTTAACGCATTGAAAGACTTCAGAGTATACATTCTTCACTCACACATCATTGCCTTTGTCCCAAACTCAATTGTTAAATACATTCTAACGTAGGACCTAGATGGTAAGAGAGGTAAGTGGATTTCTGTCATTCTTGAATATGATTTAGAGATAAAACCCACTAAGCTCATCAAAGGCCAAGGTCTAGCTAGATTAATGGATGAATCCAATTTTGAAGTTCTTGATATTAATATGATTAATGATTTGGATGATCAAGAGGAAATCTCAACTCCCATTGTCGAAAACCATTTCATGAATTCCTCTTGGTATGCTGATATTGTTTATGTTTTGCTTAATTTGAATACACCTCCTGGTTTGACAAAAACAAAGGCAAGATTCCTCAAATTGAAAGCTGTAAACTATTGCATTATAGATAGATGTCTTTATTGGAAAAATGCAAGTGGTGTATTGCTTAAATTTTTGCCTTAGTTTGATGTAGAGAAGGTCAAGCACCAGTTCCATGAAGGAGAGTGTGGAGGTCATTTGTACTGGAAGACAACAACCAACAAAATTTTGAGGGCTAGTTTCTATTGGCCTACTCTTTTCCATGATGTGCACAAGATGATCATAGCCTGTCATAAATGTCAAATTTTTGAAGGCAAAAGAAAACTGCTACCCCTACCTCTGCATCCAATCATTGTTGAAGCTCCTTTTCAACAGTGGGGACTTGACTTCATAGGAGAAATCCGTCCACCATCTTCTGCCCAGCATAGATGGATTCTCACTGCCACAGACTACTTCACTAAGTGGATAGAAGCCATACCTTGTAGGCAGGCCAATGATTCAGTTATCATAAAATTTATGGAGACTAATATTCTCTCCAGACTTGGCTGTCCTACCAAGATCATCACTGATAATGCAACAACATTTAGATCAAAGAAGATGGTTGAGTTCTGTCATAGATATCAGATAACATTGGGGAATTCCACGGCCTATTACCCTCAAGGTAATGGACTTGCAGAATCCTAAAACAAGAGTTTAGTGGGCATAATCAAGAAACTGTTGGAGGAAAACAAAAAGTCTTGGCACACAAATCTAGTTCATGCACTTTGGGCTGACAGATTGACTTTGAAGAAATCTATTGGTATGTCACCTTTCCAGCTTGTGTATGGTACTGATGCAATTTTTCCATACAGCCTTCGTGTACCAGTTATGAAGTTGATTCAAGAGTTGCAGACTGAAGAAAATAACATGATCAGAAGAATAAATCAGACCATTCATCTTCAAAAAACCAGAGAGGAATTTTATAACAAAGAATTGCAGAAGCAAGATAGTATCAAAAAGCTTTTTGACAAAAGCAAAAAGGCCAACAATTTCAAAATTGGGGAAAAAGTTTTAAAGTGGGACTCAAGGAGGGAATACAAGGGCAAGCACGGAACATTTGACAATCTATGGCCCTTACTCTATCCATTCAGCTGCTGGTAACAATGCATTTTTCTTGCAGGGGTTGGATGGAGCAGAATTGTTTGGGGGTCCTGTCAATGGCAGGATAATTAAACATTACTTCTCTTAATCCATGTTATATTCCAAAAGCCTTTTTATCTTTCTCTCATTATAAATATCTCATCCACCATTTCATTCAAAGTTATTAAAAATAAAAAATACAAAAACAGAGAAAAGAAAGAAAAGAGGGCATATTGTAAAAATAATAAAGGTACAACCCCATACCAAAAAAGAGAAACAAATCTGAAAGTGTGCAAGCTTAAATGCCACTCATGAAAACACACTTCTAATTAGTCAAACAGCCTAATCTTGACTAATTAGCTTTAAATTTTCTACTGATAGGATAGTGAATTTGATTTGGAAAAATGTTTAAAATTGGCTTATCAGTAGATAGTTTAGGGTAGAAATGAAAGGTTCAAACAAGCTCAAAACCTAAACCTAATTTTCCAAGCAAGGATTGAATCCAATCAGTTTCGAACTCTGGGTCAAAGGATGTAAAAATCTGGTTCTAATCAGCTCAAAATCTGAACTAGTTGACAAAGAAAGGACAACTCAAAACAAAAGTGAAAACAGAGCTGTAAAGAAAAGAGAAGGCCATGATGAGAAAATTTCAGATCTCAAGCCTTCCATTTTGTTTTAAATTTTGTGCAAAATAATGTCTATGTGCAGCTTGTTTTTATGCCATAGATCAGTAACAAGTTAGATTGTTCAATCCTGACTTGATCACTTTTTAAATTTATGTTGTAGAATGTAGAGAATAAAGAATATTAGACTGTTTAATCCTAATATATTGATAGAATAGGTAGAGAATCATATGGGCTCAACTGTTTAATCTGAGTCCATGGAGAAATAAGAAGTATAAATAGATTAGATTTCTTGCTTTCAAAAGAATAAAATGTTGTAAAAGAGTTTGCCAATCCAAGAGCACTCTAATGAATAAAAAATGCTAGATCAGTAGGATTGGGTAGGTAGAAAGTTTGTATTGATGAAGATCCATTGTTTCTATGACTGCTAATATGTTTTCAAAGCAAGATCATCCCAGCAAAGGAAGGGCATCCCAATGGATGTGGCACAGGTCAGCCTCCCAGAGAATGCAAGTCTGAAGTTATTGATGCCTTCAAGAAGGCACCATCCCCAAGTGGAGCCACTGTTAGCCACCTATAAAATTTGTTATAGAAAAAGGTGGCTAAGACTTTTGGAGCCTTCAATGAACAAATTTTATTGCTAAAAAGTGTTGGCTCTTGAAGACTCTTGAAGGCCTCATGCCTCTGTCCAAATCTTCACTACTGTTCCTATTTTATACTCAGAAATTCTGTTGTTTTCATGAGAAAAGACTGCTGTAAAACCATCATTTTCCCCCTCCCCCCACTCAAAACTAAATTTCATTTTCTCCCCTTTTTCTCCATAAAACTCCTCTATTTTCATGATTCCTCTTCTCCCTTTCGTGAAAATCCTCTTTACATAGTTTAAAACTCATTTTTAAACTATACCAAAACCCCCAAATCCATTGAAAACTCTAAAAAATTTCATAAAAAACAAGTTTTTTATTACTATGGACTCAAGCCCCCTTGGGCTAAGTCCTAACCACTTCCCCACCATACGCTTTGGGGCTGGAACCAAGCGCTAACCCTTTTTGGCACTTATCGCATCGAAAATATCCAAGTGCGCAAGTCTTTTTTCCATTACAAAAACTCTCATGCGATTAAGCCCCATGCTTATAAACCCTGATCATATATTTCTCCATATAACCCATGGCCCCGCAGACGGGTGCCAATCCGCGTTGAATAAGTATTTTTGGCCAAAGTAAAAACCTTTGTTTATATTAATTTTACGATTTTTTATTATATTGTGAAATTTTCCGCTGGTGCAAAATTCTAAATCGATCTCCACCGTCGATCTGATCTATAGATCGACGGTGCGTAGTTAATAAACCCAGTGGTCCCCGCTGTCCATTCACCATTGCAAAACCACGCGGTATCCATCGCACCGCTTTTAAGAGCGGGGCGATTTTTTTCATTTTGTAGCGATTCCATACACTGTTTGACATGTGGCATGGGCACTATTCACTAAACCACCTTTCATCGCGCGTTAAAGATCGGACGTGGACCCGGCGCGATATTGACGTCCACCTTCCAATCTGAGGTCGCTCATCGGATGGTGATTGCTCACCAAGGAAGTATGATAGTTAACCAGGATACAGCGCGGTCCGTAAATCATATTCACCGTCGATCTGATCTGCAGACCGACGACCCACAATTCATCTCTCTGATTCGTCACCCAGTCAGCATTTTTTGCTTTGACTTTCTGCATCCGCTCCTAACCGTCGATCTCTACGCGATCGATGGCTCCGATTCAAATTCCTTTTTCATTCTCCTCCGATTTCTTCTGATCAATCTTGACTGTTGGATGATGCCATCCAATGGCCACGCTCCCCCCACATGTCCTTTGAATAAATATAACCTAAACATGTAGGATTTTCTAATTTTTTTGTATTGTGCAGGGTTTAAATGTTTTTTCCACTATGTCTGAAGAAAATTCGAAGGTAGAGAATGACGATCCTCCCACCTTCGATTTTTCAAAGGAAAACACTTGCAGGTGTTAAATCCATGTTTCATCAATCATCCATGAAGCATTGATGCTACATAACCCCTGCACACCAACAAAGCACAGTCAAAGAGTATCGGTGCAGAAAACCAGAGATATGTTAGAATAGAAGACTGAAGACAGGCCTTCAGGGATTACGTCTAAGATGGTTTATCAAAAGCCTAATCCCCGATTAAGACACAGTTAAAGGAATAAATCATAAATTTTCATCGGACAGAAGGCCTCCACCACCACATTTGAGGCAACTTGATTCCTCCCAGCTACCGCAAAGCCACCTGTGTCTCGAAGCATTCAACCAGAGGCCAAATTTATTGATCAAGATCAGATATCTGCCTCACAACGCAGCCAAAGGATAAATTATATAGACAAACTAATGAAAAAATATCAACAGAGTAAATTCGACATCACACAGAGCCTCAAAGGTCAAAACGAGCTCCCACCGAGCTTAAATCTTTATGCAAATCATTTAATACAGAAGACACCTATGTAAGTTTCTTCATTAAGCCCCCAAAGGCCGAGGAACCATTAAGTCTGTATTAATAATCTTTAGAGATCTTTTATCAGATCTCACCTCCTCATTCTTCTATATATACTTCTGTAGAAGATGAGTGAGGGGTTGGTTGATGTAGTTGTTGATCATTGTAATGTAATTGAGTTTGAGACTTCTACCTGTAAATAGTATTCACTGGCTCTTGGAGCTCCGCTTGTGATAGATAAGTTAGGCTGAGATGAGTAGATGATTGCTAAACTAAAGCATTGGACTTAAAGCTGTAACTGGTTTGGAGCATCAATACAAGTTGATTTATGGGATCTTGGTCTATGTTGACGGTGATATTTTTCTCATTGAAACTTGTCATTTTGTTTCTGTTTTCACTGTGTTTCATCTTCTCTTATAAAGAACATCATGCATGGAGTTAGGACCTACTGTATATCAGTACCCTTCTCTGACTGAAAATCTTTATCTTTATGTTTTCTTCCAAATCCGTGTTATTTAGGAATGATTTAATTCAGTTTAAGCATAGGAATGCTGGTGTTCCCCTGTCATACTCTTATTGTCTTAGCCAATATTGCCCTTATGCATTTCATTTCCATGCTAAGAGATGAACCATAAAGATGGCAGGTGTGGCCCCGGTCCTAGTTTTATCCCCAAAGACTCACGTGACTGCTTGAATGTGTTAAAAGCTGGCTAGTTTAGAAGTGATTTTCAATGAGATCCAGGGCCATTCCCCCGTGTTATCTTTGTGGATTGTCTTGAAAGTGACTCAGTGCTTGAGCTAGGAGAGGATTTGAGGTGAGCTCCGACTCCACTAGTTTTCTACTCTATTAGCTTCTTTCCAAGTTTCTCTATACACCATTTCTATCAGTACACAAGTCATACTATTATGACTACAGACCTAGTTTGCTTTCATGTTTTCCTTAAGTGTGTGTCAAAGGCTGGCTAGTTTAAAATTACTTACTAGATCTTGGGCTGCTCTTTGTTCTTCATCTATTTATTTTCCCTTCTTTTTGTATCATCTAATTCCATAAATCAAACCTTAAATAGATCCTTAGACATAGATGACTTGCCCCATGGACCACTCTTGCCTCTTGTTGTTCCAATTAAACCCTATTGTGACTCCATAGCCCAATGGACTAAAACCTGCAGTTATCTACCTTCCTGGCCCAAGCTTGTTCTATTTGCTTGCAACTTCACACATTTGAAACTCTTTGCATTTAGAACTCTCCACCTCAAGCAGTAATCATACTCAACCATCCAAAAAACAAACAAAACTCTTGGCCTTCATAACTAGCCTAATATCATTACCTAAAACTTCAAAGACAAATCCATCTTTGCACTTATTGGAGAGATCCCTATTTGGATTCAGGAGGGCTAGATCCTAGAATCCAAAAGTGGTTGAAATAATGTTGCTTCTGCAGTTTTAGTCTCAGCAATCTACTAAAATTATAGATTCCTAACAAGATCTTCCACAAAAACTAAATCAGGTGGCCTCCCAGATGGTTTTCTAGTAGACAAGAGTGTTCCATGTAGCAATCTCATGAGCATGATAGATGGGACTGTAAGGTCCTTGCTTCCACTGTGAAAATCTATCTCTGATCTTTTTCTGGAAGTGGTACGTGAGGGGTATGTATGCATGCCTTTGATTGTTTTAGTTTCACCACTCTTTTTTTCCACCCATTCCATTTTCAAAGCCTCCCAATCAGTGGTGACTTTTCCCAATGTAATAAGCCATTGAACACCCAAAATCACATTGGTGTTAGGTATGTCAACGACAAAGAAGTGATCAAATAGTGTATAAGTTCCCATGGTGATTGAAAGTGATGGGAATAATGCATGCATTACATTGTTCTATCTCCTGGGATCAAAACAGAGAACCCCTCAAAGGTATCAGTGGGTATTTCCCTCTTTTCCACTAGATGGGCATCAATGAAATTGTGAGTTAACCCACTATCAATCAAAATAGAGACCCTCTGATTCAAGATGGAACCTTGAAATCTTAAGGTCAAGTACTTAGGTACTCCTCTCAAAGATGCAAGAGCCCCTCGAATAGGAGCAAATTCTCCATCCCCATCACCTGATGGTGTTGGCTCTCCTCATGCAGTGTTAGCGTTGTGACCCCTTCTTGGTTCATCTTCTTCTTCCTCCTCAACATCTAAGAAGACTTCTGTGTAATGTGCTTTTCCATAAGCACATCTATGTCCAGGTTCCCATGATTCTTGGCAAGTGAAGCATAGCTTTATTTTTCTTAGATCTCTCTAGACTTCTTCATCAAGAGGATTCTTGTATGAGCTCTCCTTTGAAGGAGCATCTTTTTATTCCTTTCCCTTTGAAGGGAAAGAGGGCTTATGCTGAAAGCTTGCCTTTGCTTTTGGCAAGGCATCTTGAAGGTTTCTAGCCCTTTCAATAACATCATGCAGGGTAGTGGACTTGGTAGATTTTTCCAACCCATGAAGAGGTTCATATAAACCATCAATGAAAATGTACACCCTCCTAGTTGCAGACAAATCAGGAACCATAATAGATAATATTAAAAATTCAGAAATATAAGACTCTATATTACCCAATTGGTTTAACTTTGCAAGGCTCCTGAATGGTGCCTCTGGATCTCTTCTGTCAAACCCTTCCACCAGCCTTCTAGTAAACTCTGAATAAGCAGACACATTAGCATGACCCAATGTAGACAAGCCATGGAACCATCAGTCATGGGCTTCACCTTTAAAGTGCAGCACTGCAATCTTGATAGCCTTCATCTGTGGAACCTTGTTCAACTAAAAGTATATGCCAAGTTTTTCTACCCATTCTTTGGAAGAACACTTGGATGAACCATCAAAATTGGGTAAAAAGAATCTACCCATAGAGTGATTTCGAACATGATTCTGAGTGAATCCACCATCTCTATGATGATGCCTTGGTCTTCTTTTCTCCTTAAGGTGACAAAACTCCTGAAAACTTAAGTGATTTTTGAATCTCTGATTTTTAGATTCATATTCTTCAAAATAGTCTTCAAGGGATTCTTGCTCTTGAAACCCTTCATTTCCCACAGCCAAAAAGGTAAGCATGGTAGAGCATTGGGAAACTTGTGGCCGATGCACTCGTTGATCATTCTAGTGGTGAGACATGTCAAAGATTTCTCCAAGATGAAATCTCTTAGGAGATTCTTTGATTCTATCTAATATCATCTCTTTGATCTCTCTAGCAAGATCTTGCATGGCTCTAAAAAGGATCTTGGTAAAGTCATTTCCTTCTTCTTCACTTCCAGATTCAGGGGCTTTACCCTTGTCTTCATGGTATTGGTGTAATCAAATTTGTTTTGTCTTCTCTTTAGATACCTCTTCTCTCTGTCAGTAAGAGGCTCCTCCTCTCTAAAGACATATTGGCTTCTTAGAATGCACAGGTTGTGCTAAGATGATGCTATGATACCACTATAATATTCCAAAATGGGAAATGTAGAAATACAAGACAGTTATGCAGAGAAATAACATTGATCATCTAAAAAATAGCAAGAGGCCAATATGGAGACTCTTTATTAACATTTACAATAGCAAAAGATATGCATAAGATGGCCCATAATATGTATAATAGGAAATATAAGTCTCCAATGGAAGAAAATCCTCAAAAAGAGGTGTTGTAATCACATAGATAGACTAAAAAGCCTTAACAACGTTATTTTATTGAGCATAAAGTGGCTGAAGATTACAATTTAGATCTAGAGCAAATTAGTGCATGAAAATTTAGATCTGCAATAGATCCATACACTAAATAGGCTCTTCTTCATAATGCCCTTGGGGTTTTTAGCATTACACCATGTACAACTTGTAGATTTGAGTTTTAAGACAACAGATCTGCAAAAATATTCAAATATAGAAATGGATCTGATATGATATGAAACAATATAATGATCTCCCCAATATATCTCCAAAGTGAAGGGAATATCCCCAATACTTGAAAACAAACTCTCCAGATGGTAAGCCAAAATACCCTACAACATCAACTATAATAAAAACATATATCTGGAAGTAAAACTGCACTGTAGGGTTTAGATAATGTTTGGCCACATGCCAAGATCTGAAAATGATGCTCCAATGATCCAATACTCTCTTGCCAATGGGATAGAATCCTTCCCCACTAAAAAGGAGCACTAGAATGGTCTATATCTGAGTAGATCTAGCCTCTAGTTGCTGTAGCTTTCAAAGACAACCAAACCCTCAACAGGATCTACGTTGTAGCTGTTGGAAGAAGAAGCTTGGCCTCAAGCCAGATAGTGGACTATGCAATACAAGACTCTCCCAAGAGCTACTCAATGGGAAGAGGTGGGATTCCCAATCAGGAACACCCAATGCTAAACAACATTTGCAATCTAGGCTAAACAACCAAAGAAATTTGTATGTCTAAACAAAAAATACTTCAGTAAATACAATATCGTCAACAAAATTTTCATGCTACCATCCTATTCCTTTTATAAGTTAAGATCTTGTAAACCCTAAAACACCTTCAATGAAATAGCTTCTTTCACACAAGCCATCTCCAACTAAAACTGCGTTGTGCCTCATTGATGGCCACTCCTCCAAGACAACACTATAGATTTGGTCATGGTTGACCCAGCCAAAATATCCAGCCCCTTTCACACTTAAGGGTGCTTGCTTACATAGCCAAGATTTAGTCTTGTTCACTTGTGGCATTTATTTATTCACTGTTTAGGAGTATTATGGACCTCCTTTGCATTTTTATTCTTGAAACATAAAATTAAAACAAAAATGAATATTTCCATTGGCTTAGAACTAATTGGGAATATTACACTCCTAGATAAAATGTTAAAGCTGATAAGAAGAGATCTATCAAAGGTAGGAGATAAGGTGTCCTACCTCAGCTGACATGAAACGAGACAAGAATTATTTGTTTTGGAGATAGTGTAGAGTTATGGTGCAAATAGACATAGGGAAATTTTTAGACTTATTATAGCAAGGCTGATATAGGAAGAAGAGGATATATGGATCCCTTGAAGAAAATAAGTCACGACATCTAGACTACCAGGAAGCTTAGACTCAAGAACACCAAAGAGTGTTAGGATACAAAGATCCAGGAACATCGGAGTATGAAGGATAAATTCATAAGATGGTAGGGTTCAACAAGACGCTTAAGAAGAGGAATTTTACTGAGGGGGTTCCATGTTCTAGGGATTTTCAAAGGTACTGCTGCCAAAATATCCTTCAGAATATAGACAAAGAGTCTATGTTCTGTCCAATTTTTTACCCATCTGATTAAGTTTAACAAGTCCAGAAAGGTAAACTCAATGGTCTTTTCATATTTAGAGAGTCTTAAAAGATTGTAAAGATAACTCTAAGGCATACCTTTTTCATGGTTGATGACCAGGTGTGAAAAATGGTTAATAGTATGCCCAACATAGCTCCTTTTCTGTAAGTTAGTCCATTGAGTCTAGATAAAGTGATAAACCTATGTTCAATGAACGTCTACCTCATTTTTTTACGAGTATGAGGCGACGAAGTAAACTCGATATTCTTTATGAAATTTTAAAGAGTTAGATGAAGAAAAAATTGATATGTATTTTTCAATTTTTAAAGAGTTAAAAGAAGAGGAAAATAATTGCTTAAGATCTTCTTTGTGGGAGTTTGAAAACCCCGAAGAAGGAAACTGAGGGATTTTTCAGTTTAAGAGCTAGAAAAAGTCTCATAAAATTTTGTGCTCTTTCCGGGTCAAATATGGTCAAATCTTCATTAAACACTAGTAAATCATCATAGCATAGGTAAAATCAATAGAATAATATTTAGTTTCATAAAAACATAGCGAGAATGAAAGAGATCCAATTTTAGTGACTAAATAAGGTGAGTCATACCTCCAGGGTGACTATAAGAAGGAAAACATGCCTTCATTTTCAATATTTTCATTTGGTGAAAGTGCCCTAGAGTGGAAAAAGGAGAAAATATCCATGTTTTATTTTGGACGATCCAGTCAACCATTTTCGATTCCATTACTTCCATGTAAGAGTTGATACCATTATCCTAATTTTCATTGTTTCCTTTAAGTTTTTTGCTGGTATTTTTGCAATTTTAATAAATCCCTAAATGGATTGGCCAAACCAATTTCTGGGCCATGTAAAACACCATAACCGTGAAGGAAGGGGGCATTAGAATTATTTGTTTGTAATAAAGGGTCACGTTAGCCAACTGATCCCAATAAAAAAATGATGAGTTTCTTTGATTGATATGAGTTTAAGACACTTTCTAAGCCATTGAAACTTTGTTTTTTGTAGGGATCAAGCTGTTACCATGAGCATTTGGAGTGAAATATAGTATGAGTGTGAGGAATGACAAATTTTAACTGATCCGACATGTTTGGTAGCATTGCGAAGATGCGACTTGATGAAGTATTTTATATTGGATCTGATAAGGGGTAGGAGGACCTTTTGATCTGGATAATTGAGCGATGGGATGAACACCAAGGTGTGTTCAATATTGAGGGTCATGAGCTATCAATAGAACAGGGTGATATTTATTTCCTAACTGGCCCGTCGTGAAGAGAACCACAACCAAACATGACAAGATTGAGAGTGGATCCCAGGACCACCATGGAATTTATCCAAGCCCACTGCATAGGTAGCAGTCAACCAATGAGAAACAAGATTCCTATTGCCCGGATAACATCTAGAACATTAAGGTTAGTTCTTTGGATGATTGTATGATTGACAGGGGCCAAAAGTCATCATGTGGTGACTAAGAATCAGTTTCTATTGGCATTAGAATTTTTGAAGCCACATATATTTAACTGGTGTTAGGAGACGTCAATTCTTCCATAGGGTAGATTGCATGGGTGGTAGTGGATTTAAATTCCCTCTCGGGCCTTCTTAGTACCCAAGGCAGACTATCAAATTAGCTTCAACCTTCACATATAAAACATACACATCTTCATGGTAACTATTAATTGACAAAGTATATGATTGAAGAGTTATCTCATTGTGTTTTGCAGTCCTGATGCATATCCCAATGTACTGAAGTGGAAGATCGCCACATTAGCTCCAAGAACAGATCATGCATGCAAACAAGAGAAGAAAGTAATGTTCATAGTATATAAAACTTAACAGTAAAAAACTATCATATAACTAGACATAAATAGGTATGAATCTAATACACTTATCATATGTATCTTTAAGAATATATATATATATATATATATATTAATGAAGCATCAAGATAAAAATGTGGATAGAACAGAGGCAGTTCTATATTATAAATAAGTGAAGGAGCATTACAACCATATTGGCTTGACCAAGCCTCTCTCGATTCTTAAACTCCAAACTCTCTCTCTTCAAATTTTTGGTATGACAATGCTTTGGCTACTAGCCCTCAATGAATCATGTAAACACTATAGCCTCACACCAATGAGTAATCATTCCTCAATTCATCAACCTTTGTCACTATGACCAAGACTCCAATTTATAGGAGTGGGGAGGCTTATCCTTGACATTTCCTCCATTAGTTCAAATAGGGTAAAATCTATCATGTTTTCTTGCTTTAATTATTTTTCCATCCTTGGACCACTTAGATAGGTTTGGCAATGTCCATTATGAAGACTAAACCACATGTTTCCAGCTTTTTACACTGAATCCTTGAGTAAAACCTGGGATGTGAGTTAGTTAAGTCATTATTTTCTCTTCAAACTTCATGAAACACAACTAACACTTCCCTTTAGGGAAAATAGTGCATTAACCTAGGCATTAACGCTCTCTATAAGAGGCTAGGCCGTGTTATAACTCTTCTCGGTTGTTTTTGGTATGTGTTACCCTATAAAATATGCCTGTTACTTAGGTATTTTATTCAACCAAAGTGTCCTTCTCCTCCGAGCAGATGAGGAGGTCATTTTGTTGTATAAAAAATGCCCCCTAAAGTTTGATGTCACAGATGAAGATGATGGTCGAAATAATTTAAAATTGAGAGAGAGAGAAGAGTTTTGAGACTGGGGGACACCTAAAAGAAGAAATATATGTTAAAAATATAAGAACCTTCCCTGAGTTGGGAATTCCCATGCTCAACAAATGTATCAAAGTGATTTATCAAGGAAGAGATATGACTGGTATGTCCACCGATAAGCACGATGTGGAAATTGTATCATAATAAGATCAATCTGATGAGATGTCTCCGAAAACAATATATGCAGCTTGGGAGAGGAAAAAAATTTGAGTGATGTAAGCCCCTACCCAAGGTCTTGGTCACCGCTTTCCTAAACTGCATATTTTTACATACGTGAATAAAGGATTTTTAGTAAAACATGTGTCGAGAAATCGTCTAATTACCAGTCAATAATGAAAACTATTAACAGATGCGAGCATGACCACCGATAACGATGATGGTCTGCAAGATGCAAAATACAATCTAGTGAGTGTGAAAAATGGTATTGATGTCAAAAAATTGTAAAATTTTTCAATTGGGAGCTAATGATGAAAACCCTCAATGAAACATAAGGTAACCTTCCACTGAGCTCTACAAGTTCCAAGGTATTGATATGTTTTTGGATCATCCTACTAGATAATATGTTGAAGCCGATATGAAGATATTTGTCAAAGGTAGGAAATAAGGTGTCCTACATCAGTTGACATGAAACATGACAGGAATGATTTGTTTTTAGACATATGATAACTGGGTTGATACAGGAAGAACACTATAGATGGATCCCATAAACAATAGAAGGAATTACATCCATAATACCAGGAAAATTAGACTCAAGAACACCAAAGAGTATTAGGATACAAATATGCAAGAACATTAGAGTATGAAGGCTAAACTCATAGGATGGTAGGGTTCAATGAGAAGCTGACAAAGATTAATTTTTCTGAGGGGGTCCCATGTTCAAGGGATTAACAAAGGTGATGCTACCAAAATATCCTTCAAAATAAAGACAGTGAGTCTCTGTTCTATCTGATTTCTTTCCCATATGATTAATTTTAACGAGTCCAGAAAGGTAAACTCGATGATCATTTCATATTTAGAGAGTCTAAAAATATTGTAAAGACAAATCCAAGGGGTACCATTTTCATGGTTGATAATCGGGTGCAACAAAGGGTTAATACTATGCCCAACACAGTTCCTTTTCCATAAGTTAGTCCAAAAAATCTGGATAAAGTGATAAACCTATGTTCAATGGACGTCTACCTCTTTTTGTTATGAGTACGATATTCTTCATGAAATTTTCACGAGTTAGATGAAGAAAAAATTGATATGTACTTTTCAATTTTTAAGAGCGAGAAAAAGAGGGAAAATAATTTCTCAAGATCTTTTTGATGGGAGTTTCACAAGCCCGAAGAAGGAAACTTGGGGATTTTTTAGTTTAAGAGCTAGAAAAAGTCCCAAAAAAGATAGTGCTCTTTCTAGGTCAAAGATGGTCAACTCTGCATAAAACACTATTAAATCATCAGAGCACAGGTAACATCAATAGAATAGTGAATAGTTGAATAAAAACATACCATGAATGAATAATCTCCAATTTTAGTGACTAGCTAAGTTGAGTCATACCTCGATGGTGACTATAAGGACAAAAAACCTTCATTTTTACTATTTCCATTTGGTGAAAGTGCTTTGGAGTGAAAAAAAGACCAAATATTTTGTGCTTGATTATGGAGGATCCGAGCGAACATTTTTTATTTCGTCAGTTCCAGGTAAGAGTTGAGACCATTATCCTTCTTTTCATTGTTTCCTTTAAGTTTTTGTTGGTATTTTTGAAATTTTAAGCAAGCCCTAAATGGTTGGCCATCTAACGTGGTCTTCCAGTGTCTGGGCCATTTTAAACACACTACCCATGAAGGAAAGGGGCATTAGCACACTCTATTTCTAATAGAGGGTCACGTTAACCAACTGATAAAAAAAATGATGATTTTCTTTTATTTATAGGGGTTTAAGACAATTTCTAAACCATTGAAACTTTTTTTTGTGCAGGGATCAAATTGTTACTATGAGAAATTAGTGTGAAATAGAGCACAAGTGTGAGGAATGACAAATGTTAACCAGTCCCACATGTTTGGTAGAATTGCGAAGAAGCGACTTGCTGAAGTATGCCATATTGAATCTGATGAAGGGGCAGGAGGACCTCTTGAGATGGATAATCTAGCAGTGGGATGAACACCAAGGTGTGTTCAGGATTGAGGGTCATGAGATATTAATGGAAAAGGATTGATATTTACTTCTTGACTGGCCTATCGTGTAGAGGAACACAACCAAACATGACAGGATCGAGAGCGAATCTCAGGACCACCTTGAGACTGATCCAAGCCCACTACATAAGTAATAGCCCACCAATGAGAAACATGATTCCTATTGCACGGATAACATCTATACCATTGAGGTGGGTTCTGTGTATGATTGTACGATTGGCATGGGCCAAAATTTAGCATGTGGTGAATAAAAGTTGGCTGCTATTGGCATTAGAATATTTGCAGTCACATATATTTAACTAGTGTGAGGAGTCAAAAATTCTACAGTAGGGTAAATTGCATGGGTGGTAGCAGATGTAAATTCCCTCTTGGACCTTCCCAGGACCTGAGGCATACTGTCAGATTAGCTGCAACCATTGTAGAGAAAAAATACACATGTTCATGCTAACTATTGATTGACAAAGTATATCAGAGAAGATTTACCTCAATGTGTTGTGAAATCCTACTAGAGATCCCAATATAGTGAAGTGGAAGACTGCCACACTAGCTCTAAGATCAGATATTGCATGAAAAAAAGAGAATAGAGTAATATTCACAGTATATCAAGCTTAATAATAAAAAAATAACATATAACTTAACATAAATAAGTATGAATCCAAGCCACTTATCACATGTATCTGTTAGTGTCCCGTGATTTAGCAGATTGGTAGACGAAATGCATAGGGTAACATCAGACCAGTCTTCAGAGTCCTAGGACCTAGCCTTATTGGACTCAGAGAGGGCTCTCTCTATTGTATGCAAAGGATTTGTACTTGTTTTCTTCTAGGGTTTGGATTTTAGGCTAGTTTTTAAGTGTAGGGTTTGTTTTTTGTTTTGGTTGGATAAGATGGTCAAGTAGAATAGGTGGAGTGAGAGGTCTTCAAATCATTGGGCTATGGATTCTATGAAAGTCATGGATATCTCAACAATGAAATAGGATGCCTAACAGGGAAAATCTAGCATGGTCAAACGAAGCTTAAAAGGCATGTCTGAAGTGAAATGAACAATAAGTTTGTGAGCATGGTAGGTGTGTAAGGGCAGTGAAGAATCCTTAAAAAAGTACTTTTTAAACAAGGTGGTCTCAAATAATGATCAACATAATGACATAATCATAAGTCATGGCAAAAAAATAGCTTTTTTATTATCCTTAAGCAAACAAGCATTGAAGATGAAAAATTCAATGAACCATGGAAAGCAAGAAACTAATCTAACTTTTAGTGATTTCACCTTCAAAATTTAGAAAAAATACAAGATAACATATAACTTTAATCAAAGAAGAGGGAACTCCTAAACATCTATGATCAAGCTACAAAGAAATTTAAGGCAACTTCTCAAGCATGGACAAAGGGCATGATCATAACATGTCCTCTTCGGCTAAAACCTAACAAGTAATACTTCAAAGAGAGATTCCAAAACAGAGTTTAAATAGCATCAAATAAGTAGGTATAACCATAAAACATATTTGAAAACTACAATATTGAACCATTCATGGAATAAACAAGCATAGGAAGGTCTAAGAAGCAACTAATATTTTCTTAAACAAACCCAGCAGAGGAAAACATAAAGGAAATAGAAAACGGGAAGGACTAAGGTGCCTCAAACAACATTTCTTAGCCTATACTCTTCTATTTTACTGCAGCATAGAAAAATTAACATAATGATAAGCATGAAAACAAGAACTAATAGAGGAACATCACCATTAATCATGCTCAGGGATCTTGCAAGCTATCATCCTTCATCATCAATCCAAGAAAGCCATTCAGAAACTCCATAAGACCATTTTCTTCTTCAAATTCAAGAAAACCATGTCTTGCTCTAAAAAATCATCAAATTCCAACATTTACAATGAAATAATCATGCTCTATTTATCTTAGCAAGGGAGGGAAAAAACCCTAGATAGGGTTGGAAAATGTCAAAATCACTCATAAATGTCATAAATGCCTAGGAGACCATGCAAGGCCCAAGGCACAAAATATCCCATGAAATAAATGCTAAAATAACTTATAGCACCTAATTCTACAGTGATTTTCCTCAAAAAACACTAAAATATTATTTTTCAATAAATGAGTGTGTTTTGTTGACTTTTGGCCAAAAACACACATTGTTGTCTATAAGCGTAGCGCCAAAATAGGTCTTGTTGCAGCCAAGTTTGGGGGACCTTCCCGATGTCGGAGTTTGCTCCGTGATGGCCCGTTGGAAATCCTACTAAGTCTTATTTCTAGATATACCTTTTTTTTTCTTATTGAGCCTCTGTAACCTATCCAAAATTTCAAATTCCCAACACTTCTTTGAGCGCAGCACCAGGCCTTAAAAGGAGGGAGAATGGTGAAAAATGAGGTGTTTTTTGACCTTTTGAGGGGTCAAAAATGCTCCAAATTCTCTGAAATTTGGTTAGCATAGTGTAATAGGCATGACCAATCAAAAAATGTAAAGTTTTCTCTCTGAATATTCCTGAGGGAAAATCATAGCGCCAGTGGCGCTGTGCTTATAGGCCTCCAAATTCTCAAAAAACAAAAACTTGTCCAAATTTATTCAAAATTGGTGGATGTCTCTTTCAAGGGGTTTGAGAGACTTGTAGAGAAGCTTGAACCAAAATTCCAATTCTAGCTTGGCCTTTTGTTTCTTTTAGTGCCTAGATATTGGCTTGGGCCTTCTTCAGTTTGGCCCTTGCAACTTGGTTTCTCTAGGCATAATGCTTAGTCATCCTTCTTTGGAGGTCAAGATTCTTGTTAGCCTTCTCCAATTTAGCCTCCAAGTGTATGTTGGCTCTCTCCAACTAAGGCTCCCGATCATGTGCTATCTCCATGGCCAAAATCTCATCTAGGGGCAGTTGTTATGCTAGGGCTGCTTCTTGTTCTCTTTGCTTCACCAGTGCTTTCTTCAACCCCATGGTTTTAGGCCTCCTCCTAGATTTACCTTCCTCATCCTCACTCTCTTCATAAGTGCCCATGAACTCTTCTAGTTTCACCTATGCCCTTTGGGATTCTTTTCGGACCTTAATGGATATAGCTTCATAGATAGAAATTCGTGCTCCTAGCTGCCTGTTTTCCAAGTCAAGGGCATCATTCACACTTTTGGCTCTATTAAGATTGGCTTGGAGGTATTCAATGAGTGCATTTTGGTTTTGGATGAGAAAGTTTGAGATCCTTGCCTCCTCCTCCTCATCACTGTCTACCTGAATGATCTAAAACTCCCTTTCCACCTCATGATCTTCTTCTTCTTCTTTTACCTTTTATTTTCCCTTGTCTAGTGGCTGAGTTGAGGTAGATGGCATGGTCGCTTGCCTCTTGTTGGGGTTCCTGAGCTTTGATAGATCGGCTAACCAAAATAAAAGACAACATCAAAACCAATCTTTAGAGTTCCAGGATCTAGTCCTCCTGAACATTAGAGAGGGATCTCTCAAATGTTTTGCAAAGATATATCTTGTTTGCTTTTAAGTATTGATTTTAGACTAGTTATTAAGTGCAAGTGTTTGTTTGGTTTGTTTGTTTGTTTGGTTGGATTGGAACAACATAACATGAAAGGTCTAGGAAAGATAGATAGAAATAAAAAGTGTCAGATTCCTTGGGCAATGGAGTCAAGAAGAAGTTTATGAAAATCTCATCAATGGATATGGGATATCAAAGGGAAAATCTAACTTGGCCACAGGATCCTTTATTTTTTGTGAATGAGATGGACATTAATGATTTTGAAAAGAGAATTTTAATTCTCAACAAAGGGAACTTAAAGACATAACTTGAATAATAAAGAGGTATTTGATAGACATGGCTAACCATCAATTCTACAAACCACACTTTTAAGCAAATAATGACTTCAAGACAACTTTTAAAATGAAATCTAAGATTCAGGGAACACCCTATTTCCTCAAAGAATTTATTTCAAAGGAATTAGAAAACATAAAAGATTCATTGATAATTGCAGTCATAGAAGAGGGAACACCTAACACATCTATGATCACATCTATAAAGACATTAAAAACAATTATTCAAGCAGGGACAAAGGGTATGATCGAAAAATACCTCCTTGGCTAACTATAAACAATGGTACTTCAAAGGGAGACTTCAAAAAAAAAATTCAAGTGGTGGCAGACAAGCAGGGAAAACCATAAATCATGCTGGAACCAACTATTTGAACTATTAGAGAAATAAACAAGCATGAGGACTAAAGAGAAAAATTAAAGACTCTAAAATACCTCAGCAAAAGAAAACATAAAACAGTGAAGGATAAACAGGTCTAAGGTGCTTCCAGGAGTCATTTCTTAGCCTAAAATTTTCATCCTACTGTGGTAAGAATTTATGAAACATAATGAAAACAGGAAAAAAAGAAGACAGTTCAGAATACATCACCAATAGCCAAGCTTAGGGATCCAATTATAGAGCCTTCTCAAGAAAAAGCATGTCAAAACATAATCCAGCTTCCAAGAATTCAATTTCTTCTTTAACTTCATACAGGCTATGTATTATTTCAGAGAGTTTTAGTGTTACAACTAGTGACCAACCAACCCTTTACAATGTGCTCCTCAAGGATATTTTACAAGAAAATGAGGAGGTGGAAGAGTTCCTAGGTTTGAAGTGTAATTAATTCTATACTAAATGCAACTCCTAGCCTTGAAAACCATGCAAGGCATAAGGTAGGAATGCATTGAATTAAAACTCTGTTTAATTTACTCTATTTCTACTTTTTAGGCTTAGTGGGTGAAAAAATTGACTTTCAGGCATTTTCTTATCCTTTCAATAACATTACTGACAGTTTGAAATATCTTCCTTTGTTTGTAATAACTATTCAACTGTCTTTAGTCTTAATGTTACTGACTGAAAATTGATCTGGGTATTCCTTTGAGGCAGAGAGGTTACAGGTGGCAATTTTGATAACTGGGGATTCAATTAGCCCCTGTGATGTGGCATTCGAGGCTTTTCTAGAGATTTTTCTTCATTCTATGGATTAGGCCTTCGATATTCAATTTGTGCCTTGATCCCTTTAAGCTTTGATTAACATCTTTAATCCTTCAGTTATGCTCTGATCCTCATCTTTGATATTGATATTCTTTGTTAATTGATGCTGATTGTGTTTTGTTGTTTACAGGTGCACAGAGGGTTTGTTAAAGAATTTGTTCAAAAAGCCGATGATCTTGAATTATAGACCTTTTCAAACAGTGAAATTTAAACCCCTGATCTCCTTAATTTTCATTTAGGGCTATGAGGATTGTCATCCTCGGCCCATAACACTGTAATCATCTGTGGGAGAGTTTTATTTTGAACTTCATTAAACCTGCATAAAAACACACAAAGTTAATTAAAATCCTACGAATTATTGGTTTGACTGTTTAGGAGGTTTTATGGAAGTGTTTCAGAGCCGTGAGGATGGATGAATTTGTAGTGGAGGATGGGTTTCGATGCCAAAACAGACAACCAGGGTTTAATTTGAAACTTTGGCGCGAATTGGGAAGAAGCGGTTTCGGGAAAACCATCAGTGGTTTTCACGCAGCATTTGGGGGGGGGGGAGGTGGTATTAACTTTTGGAACGCGATTCCATTCATCGCTCGACACGTGGATTTCCAAAACCACTTTTATCACGCGAAAGTAGTGCACTGTGGAATGGAGCCAAAAATTACGTTATATAGATCATCGACCGTTGGATTGGAGGCTCCAAATCCAATGGTGCGGGTTGAGCGTGATGGATGAGAAGCTGCAAGGTAAAAGTTTAAGCGGGGTCCATGGTGATGCAATGTTTTGTCGCGTTGTGGACGGGTTTATTGGTGGTATCGGGTTAGGTCCCGATCATTAGATCTCTTTGATGGATGGTTAGGATTGAAAGAAGGAGCAGATATATGGATGGAGGAAAAGGAAAGGAGGGATGGATGGGTGGAAGAATGGAGGCCCGATGGCCGTTGTTCTGCAGAGATCAACGGTCCATATTTGTTTTAAAATCATATGTCAGGAATGGAAAATAGAAGTGAAAAGGGGTTTTTTGCATGGGGGTTTATGTTCTAAGCGGCCAATTGCAGAGCTAAGGACATATGAGGAAAAGGGCTGAAGAATATAAGCTCTCGGGGGCTTAATTCCTTAGGAGTGCAAAAGATTGTTTTTAGGCCAAAACAAAGAGATTTTAAAGCCAAAACAGGGTTCCGATAGATGAGAGAAGGATTTTTAAGCCGGATAAAAGGGAGATATAAGGCTTAAAGGGGTTTTTTAAATGATTTAGAAGTGAAATGAAGGTATTTTATGGATGAAATTACAGAGTGAGATGGAGAGGTGAAATGAGGGAAAATGGAGTTTCTTAAGCAGTTTTTCTCTTGGTAATCAGTAGGTATTTGAGGACTTATAGTGAAACAGCAGTGAATATTAATTCAAAGGATAAAGAACATCATAAGACTTCAAAAAGATGATAGGTTTTCAAAGGAAACTATTTCTTGAAGGCTTGAAGACAAAGTCTAGCCACTTCTTGGTATAACAAAATTTATAGGTGGATGACACCTCTTGGAGGTAGCAAACACAAGCCTTGACCCTCTCTGGTATGTGAGTGAAAAGGGTGTGATTATGGTCTTCTTGGTGTCTTTATCATGACTATGATCCTTATTGCTGTCATCAACTTCTTCATCTTCATTATTGGTATCATCAGTCATCATATTTTTCGCCTCATCATTGTCTTCTACCTCATCAGCACTCTCATCCTCCTCACTATTTTCTGAATTGTCATTTTTCTCTTCATTTGGGTTTTTGTCCTCTTCATTGTTGTGATCGTCATTTATACTATCAACCCCTTCCCCTTTTCCACTATCATCATGACTAAGACTTCTTTCATATTTGTTTTATGCACTGTCATCATTTTCATTATCACTAAGGGGCTAATTATTGTTATGACTGTCATGACAGCGGTCATGAATGTCATGACTATTTTCTTCATTACTGTCATTTTCATCACTGAGGCTTGCTCCATTTTTGTCACTGTTGCCTTCATTTTCTGCGTTGTCCTCAATGTCATCCTCTTTTTCATTTTCATCTACTTCCATATCTTCATGACCTATTTCTACTTCATGATCATTTTATATCTCTGCCTCATCATTTTCCTCTTCATTCTCTACCTTTGTATCCTCTGTTTTATTGCTTATCTCCTCTTCGTTAATGCTCATTTCATTTTCACTTTCAAACTCCTCATCTTCTTCATGATCCTCTTCCATTTTGTCACTGTTTTGTTGACTGTTTTGCTCACTATTTTCACCTTTATCACTGTCATGCTCACTGCCACTTTCTTCATCATCATTTCCTTCTTCTTCCTCTTCATCAATTTCTATCCCTGCTTCATCATAATTTTCTTCCTCTTCCTCATCATCTGCTTGTTATTCACCTTGGACTGATTTATTTTTCACTCTCACCCTCTTCATTTTGATTTGACTCATTATCATCATCTCCCTCATTTTCATTTAATTCATCATTGCCACTTCCTTATTCATTTGATGCATGAAGAGAAGGGGAGGAAGGGAGGTTTTCTTGAGGTGAGGATACTTGTGTAGATGAGGAGGGTAAGTTTGGTGGATGAGGAGGCTATGGGCTTGTGAAGACTTCATGGGATATGAATACCTCCCAAGGTATGCCCTTCTATTCCAACTGATGTAGAGCCACCATCTTGATCAAGGAATGGTGAAAAAAACTTTGCATTTGTTGGCAAGGACTCCTACTCTGGACAGCAAAAAACATTTTGTCCATACTTCTATACAAGTAGTAGGGAAATTTGAGCATTTTGACCCTTGTGAAATGCATGAAGAGTCTAACATGGTAGGAATAAAGTCTTTAATACCTCCCTTCACAGGTAAAGTACTTCATGATAACCTTCATCAAGGGTGAAAATCTCTGTTTTAGGTGTGAGAAAGGGAAAATAGCCCTTCAGCCTACTCTGTACCTAGTTTTGACAAATGGCTCATAATGGTTCATATCCAACCTTTCCTTCTTGAAAAATTTCTCACCAATAGTAGGTATGCCTGTAGCATTAGAGATGGCATATGTTGATAATTAAAATCCCACCTCTGCAAGATTTACCTGTTTGTTGTGGAGGTTGAGGACAAACAACCTTATAAGCTCTGGGTGGTGGTGTACTTGTTTGACCTTCTCACAAAATTGAAAACATCCTGTTAGCCACCTATAATATTTTGTTATACCAAAAGGTGGCTACGACTTTTTGAGCCTCCAAGGAACAAATTTTATCACTAAAAATTGTTGGCTTTTGAAGGCTCCTAGAAGGCCTCATGCCTCTGTCCGAAATCTTCATTACTATTTCCATTTTTATACTCAGAAATTCTGCCGATTACAAAGGAGAAACTGCTGCAAAAATCATCATTTTTCCCTTTTCCCACTCATAACTGACCTTCATTTTGTTTCCCCTTTCTTCATAAATTTCCTCTATTTTTCATGTTCTCCTTTTCTCCCCTTCATGAAAACCCGCCTATCCAAAGTTTTAACTTAAAAGGCTTTAAGTCACATGTTGAAATAATCTAATGGGTTGATCAAAAAGTCCAATTGCGTAATCGCAATCGGAGAAAACAAATGGGTAGATTAAAAAGACCAGGCCCGATGGCCCGATTGCGATTGGCCCTCGTTTTAACAAGCCCCGGGCATATTACAGTTCATACAGCCCAAAGGCCCCGCAAACGGGCGCCTAACTATCATATATATACATCCCGCCCATATTATAAAACCTTTATTTTTTGTTAAAATGTCGGATTTTCCTATGTTTAAAGGTTTTCCGCTGGTGTGTAAGTTGAAACAATCCCGACCATTGATCTAGTCCTTCGATCCAACGGTCCGCGCAAAATCGCATCGCAACTTTCAATCACAACATTTGTTTAATTCACCCGATTGCCGATCCCCGATTATACTTCCCACCGTCAATCTGACTTATAGATCAACGGCCATCGCTTAATCGCTCCTACGCTCCCGATCGCGCAATCGCATCGAAGTTTTTCAATCGCACCCCTTTTCTCCTCCCGCCGATTGCGATTCCCCGATTAAATCTGGACCGTCCACGTGTCCAGATCCAATGGTGGCGCTCCTTCCTCACCTTCTAAGAAATTTAAACCCAAAACGCAGGATTTCTTAATTGTTTTTGTGTTTTGCAGGTATTTTAATGGTTTTTCACTAAATAATGAAGGAAAGCCGGGGACTGGGAAAGACGTTTCCTGTGCCTTTGAGCTACTAAAGGAACCATTCACAGGGTTGAATTCAATAATTTGTCAATGTTTCATGAGCGTTGATAACACGTAAAATAGCCCTGCGCAGCCCTGCACATCGACAAGACACTGTTCTATTCAGAACACAGTTAAAGAGAATTGGTTTTTTAAGACAACACATAGGAGATTGAAGATAGAAGACAGATTTGCGGGATTACGGCTAAGATTGAATATCAAAAGCCTAATCCCCCAAATTAAAACAGAATTAATAGAAAATCAAAAAGATCTATCAGACAGAAAGGACCTCCACCGCTGCATTCTAAGGCGAATTGATTCCTTAGCTACCACAGAGCCACCTGTTGCCTCAAATCTTTCAAACAGAGGCCGAAGTTATTGCTTAAAGAAATATCTGCCTCCATCACTGCCAAGAAGTTTATTCTGCCACAGGAAACTAATGCAACAAATATCTGCAAAATTACTCCACATTATGCAGAGCCTCAAAGTCAACAAAGCTCCCATCAAGCTTTGATATTAATTGTAAAACAGTTAATACAGAGAAACACTTGTAAACTTCTTCATTGAGCCCCTCAAAAGGCCAAGAAGTCATTTAACTCTGTATTAATTATATTTGAGATCTTTTATCAGATCTCACCTCCTCATCCTTCTATAAATACTTCAGTAGAAGATGAGTGAGGGGTTGGTTGTGGATTGTTGTTTGATTACAAGTTGTAACACTGAAACTCTCTGAAATAAATATACAAGACTGTTGAAGTTGAAAAACAAATTGAAGTCTTGGATGTCTTGATGATGTTGTTGCATGCTTGTTCCTGAGAAGGCTCTATCATTGGATCCATGAGCTTGGTTGTTGGTGAAGTATTCTGAACTGTTCTATGTTTTTTCCCTTGTTTTCATTATGTTCCATGATTTCTTACTACATTAGGCTGAAAGTTTTAGGCTAAGAAATGACTCCTAGAAGCACCTTAGACCTGTTCACCCTTCACTGTTTTATGTTTTCTTCTGCTAAAGTATTTTAGAGGCTTTAAGCTTTCTCTTTAGTCTTCATGCTTGTTTATTTCCTTAATAGCTCAAATAGTTGGTTTCAACATGATTTACGGTTCTCCCTGCTTGTCTGCTACCACTTGAAAGATGTTATTGAAGTCTCCCTTTGAAGTACCATTTTTTTAAGTTAATCAAAGAGGTCGGTTTTGATCTTTCCCTTTGCCATTGCTTGAGCAGTTGTTTTGAAGGTCTTTATAGTTGTAAGCATAGATGTTATTTAGGTGTTCCCTCTTCTATGAATTCAATTATCAGTGAATCTTTTATGTTTTCTAAATCCTTTAAAATAAAATCTTTGAGGAAATAGGGAGTTCCCCTAATCTTAGATTTCATTTTAAAAGTTGTCTTGAAGTCATTATTTGCTTAAAGAATGTTTGTAGAATTTATGGTTAGCCCTGTCTATCAAATATCTCTTTATTGTTAAGTTATGTTTTCAAGTTCCCTTTGTTGAGAATTAAACTCCTCTTTCCAAACCATTAATGTCCATCTCATTCCAAAACAAAGGATCATGTGGCCAAGTTAGATTGTCCCTCTGATATCCCATATCCCTTGAAGAGTTTTTCATGACCTTATTTTGACTCCATTTCCCAATGAACCCGATACTTCCTCTTTCTGTCTATCTTTCCTAGACCTTTCATGTTCTGTTGTATCAACTCAATCCAACCAAACAAAAAACTACACTTAATAACTAGTCTAAAATCCATACTCAAAAGCACACAAGATAAACCTTTGCAAACATATATTTGAGAGATCCCTCTCTGAGAACAGGAGAACTAGATCCTGGAACTCTAAAGATTGGTTCTGATGTTGCCTTGTCTTTTGATTTTCCAAATTGTCAAAACACGGGACACCAACATAATGGCGATCACGGTGGGACCTTCTGAGTCAGTATCAATCTAAGTACCCATTAACGACTCCAGAAATCCCTTATTTACAAATACTATCCAGTGATTATTAGCCACCTCATCGCCACCAACATAATGGCGATCACGGTGGGACAACTGAATTCATAGTTGCCTAGCAAGCTCTTATAAACTCATTAGTCTTTCAAACAACCATAGGAACTCAGAAAAACCCAAAATATTTAGTTTGGCTTCATAATAAACATGGTGGTGGAACCATAAAACATTTTACCTTTACAAAAGCTAAAACTTTTCCACCTGGTGACTCCACTGGCCTCCAAAAGGCCTATTACCTTTCCAGTCCTTGTAGACTCCCTTGGGAATGCATTGAGCAAACCCAATCATGATGTTGGTGGACAACAAAGTTTGAAATCTTCCACCTGGCGACTCCACAATCCCAAAAGACCTAATAACTCCACTGGCAGAAGACCCTGAACTAGTTAGAAAGATACAGTGACCGTAAACACAAAACTCAACCATTACAAACTCAAAAAACTACAAAATATGTATGATGAACAAGATTATAATGAGAGCAATGAAGAAGGTTGTCAAGAAACTCCTGATTGCCTACCTATTTCTTGTATTATGATATTAAGAGAGCTCCATAACCAGATTGCAAAAACTCATAGTGAGCAGTGCCTTGAGGAAAACATAAGCCATTTTGAACCTACAAAATCTGAAATAGGAGAAGAGACAACACTACCAGAGTCTCTTCCTTTATGTTATGACTCATTTCAGATTATCAAGAAAGGATGGCATCCTGAAAATATACTTGAAACAACTCGTAAACTTTACAATCAAAGTGACTGCCATGAAAATCATGAGGTGTTGTTTGAAATTGAGATAGATCAGGAAAAGGAAGAGAATACTCAAAATTCCCCTACAAGCACAAGTAATCATTCCCTAGAAGACGTTGAAGAAGACATCCAGCCTCAAAACCAGTTAACACAAGAGGGAGAGGACTGTTGTTCTTCTGTCCAAAGCAAAAAGAAAATTCCTTCTCTTTTTATAGAGGAAAAAATTGATCAGATATTAAATAAACAACCAGTCCTCAATTATTTATTAGAAAAAAACACTTCTTCTCATTTACCTACTAAATATTGTTGTCTTGAAACAAAAAATAAACTTGTAGATCAGCTAAAGGAACAAACCGATGACCCAATATGTTTGACTGATGAAATTGTCTATTCTGATAATTTTCCAAATTTCAATGAGTTTGATGATGATGATGAGTTCCAAGAAAATATTAATCATGCAGGGCAACCGGCGTTTGATTGGTGTTATGAGTTTCACCATCATCAGCTTGAAAGCCAAAATCATCCATTTCGATCTATCATAAATGGCTTTCACATAATTGGAAATCAACAGTATTTCAACTCAAAGGGTGAAGAGAAGAGTAATGAAGAATACAATAACCTCTTCACAGAGTTCAAACCACTAAATCCAAGCATACTAGGGTTACAAGAGGACAAAACTGCCAAATATGATGAATCCTCTAGTTCAGATGATGAGGAAGATGAAAGAGAAAAACAAATAGAAGACTATCCTACGGTAGATATACCGTCTTTCCAAGAAGAAACTTCTCTTTTTACTAATGTCAATATGTCATCCAAAGAACCTAAATTTATATCAGAAGTAAGCATAGATTTAGAGAAAAAAGATATTTCACTGTTTGCTATTGTGCAGGTTAAGGATGATGATACTTCCAAGGAACATAATGAAGACATACTCCTCAAAGCTAAAGTCTTGGAAGTAGACAATCTACCAGACATGGAGAACCAGAAAGAGGAGGACCTTCATCCTTTCTTTGTTGATCCTTTGGACGAGTATGTGGAAATCCCAACTGGCTCAAATTATCAAGCAGTGATCCTTTGTAAGATCCAGAGACATGAAAAGCTATCACCTCCTGTGATAGTCTTGGTTTTGAAGATTAATCTTCAAAATATACTATGGATACCTCTGACAAACAGCCATAGTTTCTTCTTCTTCTTGACATTACTCAGTTGGCTGCATTGGCACTTTTGTATCATATGAATATGAAAATACTCCATGTTTAGAATAGGTTAGATAGGAATGTCAATAAAGCTCAATTCTGAGCATGTAGTTAGTTGTTGTTTTTTGCTTTGAAGAAAAATCAAAAAATTCAAAAATACAAAAACAAAGAAAATAAAGAAAAGAGGGCAGAAATGAAAACAAGAAAGGTATAGCCACGTACCAAAAAAGAGAAACAAATCTGAAAGTGTGCAAGCTCAAATGCTACTCCTAAAAACAAACTTCTAGTTAGTCAAACTGTTTAATCTTGACTAATTAGATTTAAATTTTACTACTGATAGGATAGTGAAATCGATTTGCCAAACTGTTTAATCTTGGCTTATCAGTAGATAGATTAGGATAGAGATTGAAGGTTGAAACAAACTCAAAATCTGAACCAAAGTTTCCAAAGAGAGATGACTCAAAACTGTTTTATCTTCTGATTCAAAAAAGAGAAAAACTGGTTCTAATTTGCCCAAAATCTGAATCAGAGAACAAGGAAGAGGCAGCTCAAACAAAAGCAAAAACAGAGTTGTGAAGAAAGGAGAAGGCCATGATGAGAAACTTTCAGATCTTAAGCCTTCCATTTCGATTTTTGATTTTCTGCAAATAATAATCTATGTGCAGCTTGTTTTTATGCCATAGATCACAGCAAGTCAAACAGCTTAATCTTGACTTGAATGTTTTTAAATTTCTTTTGTAGAATTTAGAGAATGAAAGTCTGTTGGACAGCTTAATCCCAACAGACAGTATATTAGGTAGAGAAATATCTGAGCTCAACTGCTTAATCTGAGTTCAGGGAGAAATAAGGAGTAGAATTAGATTAGTTTTTATGCTTTCAAAAGAATAAAATGTTGTGAAAAGAGTTTGCCAATCCAAGTGCACTCTGATGAAGAAAAAATGTTAGATCAGTAGGATTGGGTAGGTAGAAAGTTGTATTGATGAAGTCCATTATTTTTTCATAACTGATATTATTTTTCAGAAGAAAAGCAAGATCATCCAGCAAAAGAAGAGCAATCCAAAGGATGAGGCACATGGTCAACATCCCAGAGAAAATAATGGATCAGGCACAGGTCAGCCTCCCAGAGAATGCAAGTCTGAATTCTTGATACCTTCAAGAAGGCACCATCCCCAAGTGGAGCCACTGTTAGCCACCTATAATATTTTTTTATACCAAAAAGCGGCTAAGAATTTTTGAGCCTCCAAGGAACAAATTTTATCACTAAAAATTGTTGGCTTTTGAAGGCTCCTGGAAGGCCTCATGCCTCTGTCCGAAATCTTCATTACTATTTCCATTTTTATACTCAGAAATTATGTTGATTACAAAGGAGAAACTGCTGCAAAAATCATCATTTTTCCCTTTTCCCACTCATAATTGACCTTCATTTTGTTTCCCCTTTATTCATAAATTTCCTCTATTTTTCATGTTCTCCTTTTCTCCCCTTCATGAAAACCCGCCTATCCAAAGTTTTAACTTAAAAGGCTTTAAGTCACATGTTGAAATAATCTAATGGGTTGATCAAAAAGACCGATTGCGCAATCGCAATCGGAGAAAACAAATGGGTAGATTAAAAATACCAGGCCCGATGGCCCGATTGCGATTGGCCCTTGTTTTAACAGGCCCCGGGCATATTACAGTTCATACAGCCCAAAGGCCCCGCAAATGGGAGCCTAACTATCATATATATACATCTCGCCCATATTATAAAACCTTTATTTTTTGTTAAAATGTCGGATTTTCCTATGTTTAAAGGTTTTCCGCTAGTGCGTAAGTTGAAACAATCCCGACCGTTGATCTAGTCCTTCGATCCAACTTCACTCGATTGCCGATCCCCGATTATACTTCCCACCATTGATCTGACTTATATATCAACGGCCATCGCTTAATCGCTCCTGCCCTCCCGATCGCGCAATCACATCGAAGTTTTTCAATTGGACCCCTTTTCTCCTCCCGCCGATTGCGATTCCCCAACTAAATCTGCACTGTCCACGTGTCCAGATCCAACGGTGGCGCTCCTTCCTCACCTTCTAAGAATTTTAATCCCAAAACGCAGGATTTCTTAATTGTTTTTGTGTTTTGCAGGTATTTTAATGGTTTTCCACTGAATAATGAAGGAAAGTCGGGGACTGGGAAAGACATTTCCTGTGCCTTTGAGCTACTAAAGGAACCATTCACAGGGTTGAATTCAATAATTTTTCAATGTTTCATGAGCGTTGATAACACATAAAATAGCCCTGTGCAGCCCTGCACATCGACAAGACACTGTTCTATTCAGAACACAGTTAAAGAGTATCGGTTTTTGAAGACAACACACAGGAGATTGAAGATAGAAGACAGATTTGCGAGATTACGGCTAAGATTGAATATCAAAAGCCTAATCCCCCAAATTAAAACAGAATTAATAGAAAATCAAAAAGATCTATCAGGCAGAAAGGACCTCCACCGCTGCATTCTGAGGCGAATTGATTCCTCAGCTACCACAGAGCCACCTGTTGCCTCAAATATTTCAAACAGAGGCCGAAGTTATTTCTTAAAGAAATATCTTCCTCTAGCACTGCCAAAAAGTTAATTCTGCCACAGGAAACTAATGCAACAAATATCTGCAAAATTACTCCACATTATGCAGAGCCTCAAAGTCAACAAAGCTCCCATCAAGCTTTGATATTAATTGTAAAATAGTTAATACAGAGAAACACCTGTAAACTTCTTCATCGAGCCCCTCAAAAGGCCAAGAAGTCATTTAACTCTGTATTAATTATATTTGATATCTTTTATCAGATCTCACCTCCTCATCCTTCTATAAATACTTCAGTAGAAGATGAGTGAGGGGTTGGTTGTGGATTGTTGTTTGATTACAAGTTGTAACACTGAAACTCTCTGAAATAAATATACAAGACTATTGAAGTTGAAAAACAAATTGAAGTCTTGGATGTCTTGATGATGTTGTTGCATGCTTGTTCCTGAGAAGGCTCTATCATTGGATCCATGAGCTTGGCTGTTGGTGAAGTATTCTGAACTGTTCTATGTTTTTTCCCCTGTTTTCATTATGTTCCATGATTTCTTACTACAATAGGCTGAAAGTTTTAGGCTAACAAATGACTCCTGGAAGCACCTTAGACCTATTCACCCTTCACTGTTTTATGTTTTCTTCTGCTGAAGTATTTTAGAGGCTTTAAGCTTTCTCTTTAGTCTTCATGCTTGTGTATTTCCTTAATAGCTCAAATAGTTGGTTTCAGCATGATTTATGTTTCTCCCTGCTTGTCTACTACCACTTGAAAGCTGTTATTGAAGTCTCCCTTTGAAGTACCATTGTTTTAAGTTAATCAAAGAGGTCGTTTTTGATCTTTCCCTTTGCCATTGCTTGAGCAGTTGTTTTGAAGGTCTTTATAGTTGTAAGCATAGATGTTATTTAGGTGTTCCCTCTTCTATGAATGCAATTATCAGTGAATCTTTTATGTTTTCTAAATCCTTTAAAATAAAATATTTGAGGAAATAGGGAGTTCTCCGAATCTTAGATTTCATTTTAAAAGTTGTCTTGAATTCATTATTTGCTTAAAGAATGTTTGTAGAATTTATGGTTAGCCCTGTCTATCAAATATCTCTTTATTGTTAAGTTATATTTTCAAGTTCCCTTTGTTGAGAATTAAACTCCTCTTTCCAAACCATTAATGTCCATCTCATTCCAAAACAAAGGATCCTGTGGCCAAGTTAGATTTGTCCTCTGATATCCCATATCCCTTGAAGAGTTTGTCATGACCTTATTTTGACTCCATTTCCCACTGAACCCGATACTTCCTCTTTCTGTCTATCTTTCCTAGACCTTTCATGTTCTGTTGTATCAACTCAATCCAACCAAAAAAAAACCTGCACTTAATAACTAGTCTAAAATCCATACTCAAAATCACACAAGATAAAACTTTGCAAACATATATTTGAGAGATCCCTCTCTGAGAACAGGAGGACTAGATCCTGGAACTCTAAAGATTGGTTCTGATGTTGCCTTGTCTTTTGATTTTCCAAACTGTCAAAACACGGGACACCAACACATCCCACATTCTAGAAACATGAGAGGATCATGGGAGATGAGGTGATATGCACTGTGCTCTGAGGTTCAAATCTGTTCACTTTCCTTCCTTTGTGATTTTGCCTCTTAGGCCCTTGGCCTCTCTCACTACTGCTACTATGTTCTGCTCCTGACATGGTGATTAGGGTTTTTTGTGGACAAACTTGGGCAAGAGAAGTAAAATGAAAATGATGGTGGGTAGCTCTTGCAAATGAGGGATATGGAGGTTGGGTTTATGACTGAGTTGCCTTGAGCTTAATGGGGCTTAATTTGAACTTGAAATGTAACTACCCCAATTCACTCCCCTTAATTGATGATCTTAGTTAGGAGGTCAAAGGAGAGGGGCAATTATAAAGACTTAGGTTTTATTTTGGCACTAGGGTTTGATAACTTCCCTTAATCATCAAAAAAACAAAAGCACTTGGAGGGTGAGGAGAAATGTCCACTTACCAATTTCCTTAAACTCCTTGTCGGATTTTTAAGGAAATTTGAAGGTTTCTTTATGACTTCTTGACAAATTTTGTAGATGGGAGAGTTCTGGCATAAGTGTAGTGCCCTGCCCACCCTGTCGAGTTTCCCTCTATGCGTAACGCCAGGAAAATCGGGCCCTGCTATGCACAGTGCCACTTGTGTGCAGGCCTGCTGGCCTCTGGGCGCAGTGCCAGGCGGGTCGGGCCTCTTTCTGAGTGTAGTGCTAGGTGCAAAAAATGGGTGTCGGGTCGGCCTGTGGGCGTAGCACCCTCCTCTTGTGCGTGTTGGTATGTATGAGCATAGCACCAGGCTATATGCACAACGCCACCCAGTGTATGCGCAGTGCAGTGTAAAAATTACATTGTGGAGACCTCTATTAGCGCAGCGCCAGGGTCTGTGAGCGCAGCGCCAGTGTCTGTGCGTAGCGCAAGTGACTTGGCCCATATTTTCTCAAAAACTCAGAAAAACTTCTCCTGTAGGGTTTTCTCTCCTTGAAAATGGAAAATGAGTTTAAAAATGATAACTGGGATGCCTTTATACCTTTGAAAAATAAATTGAGCTTTAAAAACCCACTTTGCTAAGTTTTTGTCACTTTATCATTTGACTGATATACTTTTCGACCTTTTTGCAGTTGATTTTAAAACTTTTCAAGGTAATTCTTCCTCCTTTGGTGATAGCTTACTTGAGAGATGAAGAGGTTCCTTTCAACTTGAGGGTTTTGGCACTGTCACACCCTTTTTTGTCTGCTCTAAGAAACTGAAAAGCATGTTTTATCCCTTTTTGACACTTTTGACTGTAAGTGATCTGAAAACATAATTTCCTTACCTCTCTTACTGATTTTGACAGTGATGTATCCATCTTGACAAAGATTATATTTCATGCCTGCTATGTCTCTTCTTGGCCACTTCTAATTTTTTGCAGGTGCCATGACACAGTTGTTTTGTTCTCCTTTGTATTTCTTTGGAGTTTAACAACCTCAGTTACTCAACCGTAAACTCATGCTCAACTTGGTCTTCCATTTTGAAGCTTAACCCTATGCCTTCTTTCCTTTGACCATTTTGAGGGAAATTGAATGAAAATGGAGGTTTTAACTCTTTCACACTGATACTCTTTGCAGTTTCTCCCTTTGATGTAGTGAAACACCATTGCCTTAGAAAACCCTAGAAATTACCTTTAACAACTTTTTGGAAACTTTTTGTTGTCATGATGGAGACCCATAACCTTCATTTTACCTTATTTTCCTATATTTCCAAAGTCTTAGGTTTTAGGGCTGTTATAGAAGAATAATTAGTGTTGTCTTCTAATTTCTCTATAGCCCTTTCAAGTTCACTCATTTCTGTTCAGTTCACCTCACCTTTTTCCCTTGTTCATTTCTAACTTCTAAAAATATTCAATTTGTCCTTGGTTGTGTTGATGTGCTTGTGTCTTTGTGGTTTATTGCATTGAATTATTTATTGGAAACACTTTCTAGCCAATTATTCCTCAAAACCCTGATTCTCTTTGAACATAGGCACGCTTCCCTTTATGCAATATCCCAAAAGAGGGATTTTCTACAACAATGAGAATACCCTAAGGTATTACAGAGTTGGATATGCTGCCCTATGACTGATAATAGATTTTATAGTGCATATCCTTCAAAAATATGATCAACATCAACCTTTACTTCACTTTTGGACTCAAAAGGGTGGGGAAAAGAGGCGATTTAGGCCCTAAAATGAGTGTATTCAGAAATAGGCGTAAAAATGAGGGAAAAGGATGTAGGATATTTTATCTTAGACCGTTTGGGACTCCCATATCGAATTTCAGGTCAAAAAAATGATGCTAGCTATATTAAACAGTTCCTCCAATCCTGACTAGGCTTGAAAACCTTGATTTCCCACGACTTAATGTATGCAGAGTTTTTGAAGATAAATAAGCATAAATTTCTAAAGGGATTAGATGAAATATGTTCATAACATCATGAAATTAGATCTGGGGCAAGACTTATGCATTTGAAAGATGAAAACATAGATTTTACATGGATAAACCCTCAAGATTGAGGTGCTGCAACACTGGAAATTGCCAGGAAATATAGACAACGTAATTTTCTAAAGAATGAAGAACTAATTTATTATATCTTAGATCTAGAATAGATATATGCATGAAAATACAAATCTATTACAAATATGGAAGCAGAAAAGACTGTTTATTACACTCCCCTTGGGGATTTCAGCAATACATGAAAGTACAGGAGTAGTTCTGAGTTTTACTGTAGCAGATCTACAGAATGATTCAAGAAACCTGAAGCATATAATTTATTGAATGTATCAGATCTGAAACATACATGGATTTTTTGGCCAATCCATGGATCACCACAGTGCAAGTAGAGGTCCTTTACACCAGAGATCTTGCCTCCAAAACAATGCCAAAACCTCTGAAATATTGCTCCACCAAATTTATGCAGATCAGGGAGAGAAACTGTACAGTTGATAATAGTATACACTTTGGCCTGATGCCAAGATCTGAAACTGAAGCTCAAGCTGATGCTACACTCTTCCAGGAGGATAAATGACTCACTCACTGAGAAGAGATGATAGTATGATCTAGATCTGAGTAGATCTAGATTCCACTTGATGCAAATCACTTAGACAATGAAACCCTCACTAGATTTACGCTACCAAAGAGATATGGAGCTTGGCCATATGCCAGATAGTGGAAAATAAGCACAAACCCTCCAAGAGCTACTCAATGGAAGGATGGAAAACCCCCAATAGGAGATCCTCACTAGTCTCTTGCTAAAAATCCCAGAGAACTAGAATTTGTCTAAGAAGACATAATTCTCCAAAATCATAATACATTCAACAACCTTCTCTTGAGCCTTCTCCTTCCTTTTATAAGATGAGGATGTGCAAAACCCTAAACCACCTCCAAAAATTTAGCTCCTTTCACATGAATCTCCTCCATCTAAAACTGCATTGAGCCTCTAGATGGTTCAATGAATCTAGAAATAATTGAGATTTGGTCGTGTTGACCTAATCAATTGTCTCAATCCCGTTTCACACACAAGTGGGTTTTATTACAGTGGCCCAGATTCATCTTTTTTCACATTGGGCATGTATTTATTCTTTGATCTAAGGAGTTTTACATGTCCTCCATTAGTCATTTATTCATAAGCATGAAAATAAAAGAAAAACAAGGAAAAATTGAATATTCCTATTATCTTGGGCTAATTTAGGAATATTACAGTCCTCCCCTCCCAAATGTTGCTTGTCCTCAAGCAACTGCAAGGATAGAACTGAAAGATTTCCCCTCCCCATACTGTAGCATCCACATATGATGATCTCCTCCAAATAATGAGATGTTGTGTCAACAACGAATCTCCATATTGCCTCTCCCAAGCATGCAAGTTAGTTGAATAGCTATCATCATGAATAAGTATAGTACCCAAGAAGGAAATAAGGTACTGCCTAGAGGGTCCCTTGAGGCATGTGATCTGAAATGTATTGGGAAACAACATTCCCATGTGGATCCTCCATCCCCAAGCAATCATCCACACAAAATAAGTCACCTCCCAACATGGCAACTCCTCTCCTCTCCACTTAGGATAAGTGTAGAGTACAAACTGATCTTGGGCTGCAAGGATATTGCCCTCATGTGGCATCATGAAGATTAGAACTGCAAAGATCCTTCCTCCAACGCTGTAAAACCAGTTAGCCAAAAATGTTTCATATGTGATGGATATAAGAGTATCATCATAAGGTATCCCATCACACACATGGCTCACCTCCAAGAGAAACAAGTGTTTGGTTATGGTGGCCACAAATCTTCCCATGTTCCCATTAGAACATGTACTGCAGAAAATGTGGGAACCTACTTCCCAAAAGGACACATCCAAACCATGTGGCTCACTCAACATCATGTATCCCATCAAGATAAAAGCAATATCAGAAATTGAAAACATGATTATCATCAACATGAAGGAAATGCTGAAGGTCCCATGTGATGCAAGAGAGTACCAACAGTTCCCCAAGTCTTCACAGTGCAGTTTTTCAATCTACTGCTTCAGAAGAATACATGGAAAATTGTTTCATGTTACCTGGTTAATCATATGAATCAAATGAACATAAATGTAAGAAAAACATATTTTCCCAAGGCCACATAAGAGATGGCTGTCTCCATCATATAATTTTTCCCAATGTAGATCATGGAGCTCAATGAATAGCTTTCTCTCTTGTGGAGCAATGCACTGCCAAAAGATGGTAAGAGGATACAAGCAAAATCTCTCACCATATGTTGGAAGAAAGAAGATACATGGATCCATGAATGAATCCTCAATAATATTTTGGCACACTCCCATGAAGGGGAATGAACCAAGTACTACATGAAAGTCCTTCTCCTCATGCTTGGAAACCCAAGTCAATAAAAGCACACCACAGTAATATATGTCTCCATCTACCACTTCATCTTCTTAACCTCCTCTTTGCTCACCAAGTGCATTGAATAAGAAGTGATCCTGGGAATACTCCATCAATAAATCCCAGCTCCAAAGTGATAATGTTGTTGGCCTATGCAAATAGGCTCCTCTCAACACATAGCTCCAATCTTTGACATGCAGAATGTCAAAGGCATCTCCTGTAATGCTGCTACATATGAGAAGTCCTTCCCATGAATAAAGTCCTTCTTAAACATCTAAGGCCAAGGAGTAATCCCTTTGTACTATGATATTTCCTTCTTCTACTCCTGCAACATCATGAAAAATATGAGAGAAAATCTGCCCTTGCTCTCTCAAGAACATCCCAAGCATCAAAATCTTTTGTTGCCTCCTCATACTTCCATCATCCAAATCATGTAGTGCCAACATGGTGCTTTACATGAAGAATGTTATGCCAACACAATGTGCCCATACTCTTTTCTGCTCCATGACGCAAGTATCCCGCCGCATACCCTTAGAAAGAGAGTGATGACCAAACTCTTTCAAGAGAAACTAACGCAACCAAGTCTCCTGTTGCCCGGTGTCATAGATCTGCAAGTAACTCTCCAGCTTCTTGCTCTCCATCCACATCCACTCAACCAATTGTGTATTTATCCTTCCATCATCCATCTTGGTACTCATCCCATGAGTGCTACCATCATCCCAAATCATATTCCTGCACTTCATGGGATTTTGAAATGCAATCTTCTCAAGGATCAATTTGATCCCATAAGGACTCAAATAGGTGGTAGGAAAAAACCTCCCATCATGATGTGTATGGCTCAAGAAGTGTCCAACACAAACATGAGAGATGTTATCCATCCTAAGATGTCCTCCATCATCTATCTGCTCCTCCTTGAATCTATGAAGATCCAAGTGTGAGAAGGGAAGATCCTCCTCAAACTGTTGAAGAAATTTTCACTCCATGATGTGTTGAAGTGCATCTCCAATGAATTCTTCCCATGAGGTCTTCTCCTCATGCATGGCCTTCCAAAACCAAAGGGGTCTTGGATTTTTTGCAAGTAGAAGTTTCTCTTTGAACAGGGGTGTGCTCATTGAGAAAGGGTCATCTAGAAAGGAGAAAGGGTTTCTCACTTCAAGATGTTTACCATCCATCATTCCATCCTCTATTGCTTCAGGAATGAAGCTTCCATGTGAATACTCCAATGAGGAATGGTCCCTCTCTTCTTCCTTACTGCATTTTCACAATGCAGTGAAACTCTGTTGCTCTAAATCAGCAGCATGCAAATATGTAGATCCCTTCATACAATGTGCTGAAATGACAATAGATGGATTTTTAGTCATACCTTGGTGAGATGTAGAAGCAAGAGCTTCTTCCTCAACTGTGTTGTCTTCATCCATTGAACATGAAGGCTACTCCTCCAAGGTTGTGCTGGCACTGGTACAAGTTTCCTCCCATTCAAACTCCTTTAGGTCTTCTTCAATACCTCTCATAGTTTGGAAAAGAAGTAGGGAGATCTCCTCTTCCGTCATTCTTCCAAGTGGTGGAGTCATGCTTTTTTTTTCTATGTAAAATCCATATTATTTGTGAGGGTAGGAAGTGCATGGGTCTTCCTCTCCTTCTTTAAACATTTTATAGGTCTCACTGCAACTTCCTTCTTGTTGAAACCCTCTTAGAGTTTCATTGTCTTCTTCCTCCTTGGTCTGTCTAACCTCTTTGGAGAGGCTCTCCTTAGATCTAAAAATAGAAGAGAAGAAACTCATCCTCTCAATCATTCTGATCTCTACTTATTCTCTTTATTATTTTTATAGCTGGATATCACAGGCTGAGCCAGAGTTCTTTCTCTGATACCAATGTAATATCCCAAAAGAGGGATTTCTACAACAATGAGAATACCCTAAGGTATTAAAGAGTTGGATATGCATCCCTATGACTGATAAAAGATTTTATAGTGCATATCCTTCAACAATATTATCAGCATCAACCTTTAATTCACTTTTGGACTCAAAAGGGTGGGGAAAAGAGGTGATTTAGGCCCTAAAATGAGTGTATTCAGAAATCCGCGTAAAAATAAGGGAAATAGATATATGATATTTTATCTTAGACCGTTTAGGACTCCCATATCAAATTTCAGGTCAAAACAATGATCCTAGCTATATGAAACAGTTCCTACAATCCCGACTAGGCTTGAAAACCCTGATTTCCCATGACTTAATGTATGCAGAAGTCTCTGAAGCTAAAGAAGAGTAAATTTATGAAGGGATTAGATTAAATATGTTCATAACATCATGAAATTATATCTGGGGCAAGACTTATACATTTTCAAGATAAAAATAGAGATTTTACATGGATAAACCCTCAAGATTGAGGTGCTACAACACTAGAAATTGCCAAGAAAGATAGATAGTGTAATTTTCTAAATACTGAAGCATTTATTTATTATATATTAGATCTATAACATATATATGCATTAAAATAAATATCTATTATAGATATGAAAGCCAAAAAGACTGTTTATTACACTCCCCTTGGGGATTTCAGCAATACATGAAAGTACAGGAGTAGATCTGAGTCTTACTACAGCAGATCTGCAGAATGATTCAAGAAAACTGAAGCATATAATTTATTGAATGTATCATATATGAAACATACATGGATTTATTTTCCAATCCATGGATCACCACAGTGCAAGGAGAGCTCCTTTACACCAGAGATCTTGCCTCCAAAACAATGCCAAAACCTCTGAAATACTGCTCCACCAAATTTTCGCAGATCATGGATAGAAACATCACAGTTGATAATAGTATACACTTTGGCCTGATGCCAAGATCTGAAACTGAAGCACAAGCTGACACTACACTCTTCCAGGAAGATAAATGACTCACTCACTGAGAAGAGATGATAGTATGATCTAGATCTGAGAAGATCTAGATTCCACTTACTGCAGCTCACTTAGAAAATGAAACCCTCACTAGATTTACGCTGCCAAAGAGATATGGAGCTTGGCCATACGCTAGATAGTGGAAAAGAAGCACAAACCCTCCACGAGCTACTCAATGGAAGGATGGAGAACCCCCAACAGGAGATCCTCACTAGTCTCTTGCTAAAAAGCCCAGAGAACTAGAATTTGTCTAAGCAGACATAATTCTCCAAAATAATAATACATTCAACAACCTTCTCTTGAGCCTTCTCCTTCCTTTTATAAGATGAGGATATGCAAAACCCTAAACCACCTCCAAAAATTTAGCTCCTTTCACAAGAAGCTCCTCCATCTAAAACTGCGTTGAGCCTCTAGATGGTTCAATGAATCTAGACAGAACTGAGATTTGGTCCTGTTGACCCAGTCAATTGTCTCAATCCCGTTTCACACACAAGTGCGTTTTATTACAATGGCACAGATTCAACCTTTTTCACATTGGGCATGTATTTATTCTTTTATCTAAGGAGTTTTACATGTCCTCCATTAGTCATTTATTCATAAACATGAAAAGAAAAGAAAAATAAGGAAAAATTGAATATTCCTATTAGCTTGGGCTAATTTAGGAATATTACACTTTATTTGTTGTGGATGTCCTTTAGTGAGGATTTGTCGTCTTACCTTACCTCATTTTATGCATGATAGCCATCTCAATCATTCCTGCAGAAATGTTTAATATGTACAGTTATCCTCTAGTAGAATGTTGTCTTTGGCAAAGTAATCCTTCTTGAAGGTCTTCCTAATCTAATTTGGACAAACAATTACTTGACCTTCTTTCACATTTGGTTTCATCTTCTTGGCATAATAAAAACAGTGTTTTAGAACTTTAAAGACAAACCTACAACCTGTAAAACCCTAGTGACCTAGTGAGAGGCTCTTTAGACCTTGTTCCTTGACTGAAAACTTGGGTTAGGGTCCTCAAGTATGAAAAATAGAGTAAATGATATTTTAATGTATTGAAGATCCAAAATCCAATGCACTTGATTTATCTAAAGAGCCTAAAGAGATAGTTTTGAGACCATCAATGCTTGAGGAATTTGGGAAACACAAGAATGAGTAGGTTGGTCGGTGTTCCTAGGTGGCAAGTGGAGGGGTTAGGCAAGTCAAAACAGAGTGATAAGGTCAGAGGTGGCAAAACATAATGAAAATTAGTGGAATTAGCCCATGGTGGGTCTTTTGGCAGTGGTAAGATGACCATGACATGATAGGATAGTGAAAAAGTGAAAAATTTATCCTAAGGATAATGAAGGCAGTGAGATTTCTAAAAATTACAACATTCATGAATTTTTCTTTTAGAAATCTAGAACAAGCATTTAGTCATCTACAAAATAGTCAAAATTACTGATGAATAACAGTATCTTTAAGAAAATATATAGATTAATGCAACATCAAGGGAACCAAGTGGATAGAACCGAGGCATTTATATATTATAAATAAGTGAAGGAGGATTACAACCATGTCAGCTTGACTTAAGCATCCCTTGATCCTTCAACTCCATATCTCTCTCTTAAACTCTTAGGTATGAAAATTATTGAGCTACTAACTCTCAATGAATCATGAAAATACTATAGCCTCACACCAATGAGAAATTAGTGCTCAATCCATCGTCCTTTGTCACTATTCCCAAGCCTCCAATTTATAGGAGTGGGGAGGCTTATCCTTTCCATTTCCTTAAATTTATAGGAGTGGGGAGCCTTATCCTTTCAATTTCCTCTTTTAGTTAAAATAAGGTAAAAGCTAGGATGTTTCCTTTCTTATTGCTTTTTCCTTCCTTGGATGACTTAGATAGGTTTGGCAATGTCCATTATGAAGACTGAACCAGAGGTTTCTAGCTTTTTGCACTGACTCCTTGAGCAAAAGCTGGGATTTCAATCAGTTAATTCCATATTTTCCCTTTAAACTTCATGAAATATGACTAACACTTTCCTTTAGGAAAAAAATTATGTTAACCTAGGCACTAATTCTCTCTACAAGAGGCTAGGTTGTGTTATAACTCTTCTTGGCTATTTCTGGGGTGCGTTAACCTAGAAAATAGGCCCCTGACTTAAGTATTTTCTTAAACCAAAGTGTCCTTCTCCTTTGAGCTGATGAGGAGTTCATTTTTCTATATAAAATATTCCCCCTAAAGTGTGAGGCCAGAGACGAAGACGATGGCAGAAATAATTTATAATTCAGAGAGAGAAAGGAGTTTCAAGACCGAGGGAGACGTGAAACAAGAAACATATGTTAAAAATATAAGAACCTACCCCGAGTTGGGCATTCCCATTCTCAATAGATGTATCAAAGATATTTCTCAAGGAAGAGATATGAATAGTATGTCCACCGATAAGCACAATGTGGAAGCTGTTTCATAATAGGAGAAATATTACGAGTTATCTTTGAAAACAATATACACAGCTTGGGAGAGGAAAAAATGCTAAGTGATGTAAGCCTCTACCCAAGGCCTTGGTCGCTGTTGAGACCCAAAGATGTTCTTCTCTTTCACCACATTCTACTTCATTTTCTTTGTCCCTCATCAATTACAGGCTTAAATGATCAATAAGATTAATTAAATTTGCTTTAAGAATTTATATAATGACTAACTTGTTATATTTTCATGATTTTGTTGGTGTAGTAATTTTTGACTAAGACTTGGCTACAGAATACAAGCATTCCGTAGCCAGTCGTCTGTTCTGCAGCCATCCTCATGTTTACGTAGGTTCCAGGTGTCATTGCAAAGAAAAAGGCATATGGGTGAAATCCACAACACTTCCCCATCATCTCTTGCTCCCCACGAAGTCTGAGTTAAAGTATCAAAGCGGTTATGCACGTAGAAGAGAAGCAATTTCCTATCAAAACACAGACTCTACAGATGTCCGCAGTTAAGCACAAGACTGTTAATAAGAGTTTTAATTTGATTAGAAGTGGGAAAGACACTTATCCCCATTTTTCTCAAAGAGTAGTTATGTAACTTCATTATAAGTATGACTCGGGAGACCAAGAAACTGTTGGTTAGATTTTGTTTTGTTGCTAGATCTTTGAAGGCCGTAAATACTCTGTTTTGAAGAATTTCTCCTTTAATGAAAGAAACATCATTTTATTGCACGAGCTGAGTCAATCTTGAGTAGATTTGCGTGCTACTCCGGTGGTAGAGGGCCCCTACTACCTGAGGAGCTTTGTTCATATGATTTAGATAAGTAAATTAGTCTCGTTTCATTCCTAGTTTAATTGACTTTCTGAATTTTGAGTTTTTATTCATTTGCAATAGATGCTACATCTTAGTCTCGTTCTTACGTACTCTTCCAAAATATCACTAATGTCGAATGAGGTGTGACTGTAGTATTTTAGGAGTTAGTTTTACGTTCTTATGCTCAATTACATCAGTTGTACAGCTAGTCATGATCTTATAAACTCTTCCAAAATATCACTAATTTCGGATGGGACATAGCTGTGGTGTTTTAGAGCTTTGTTGTGTTATGTTGAATTTTATGCTTTCATGTTCATTTACATAACATGTTACAGCCAGTCATGTTCTACAAACTATTCCAAAATACCACTAATTCTGAATGAGATAGAGCTGAAACATTCCAGTAATTAGTTGCATCCTTAGTCTAGTTGTAGCACTCCGGAGGTAGATGTCATTTTAGTTTAATTTTGTCACTATATTTCAAGTTTGATAATGGCACTCTAGTTCAGTTTAAATTCACTTCATTTCAAATTAGATTAGTGGCATTCTAGTTCACTATATTTCAAGTTAGGTTAATGGCATTGTAGTTTAGTTGTGGTCACTGTGTTTCAAGTTTGACCAATTGCATTCTCAGTGTTATCCATTGTTCTTTAGGTTGTATTCATTGTCAATATTAAATTTCACGGCCTTCATAATCTAAAAACTAATCTTGTTCTAAATTTCTATTAATGTATCATCATATGAACAGGAATAATTTAGTGATATCAGTTTAAGGCCTTGATTGTTCTGCAATCCTTTGCAAATTCACAATTAAACCTTTCTTTCCAAAAAAACTATTTTAGAAAATCTCTAACTTTTGAATAAGGTTTAGTGGTGACAAGTTGAGCTGCAGAATGAATTGATCTTAGCATGACAAGTTAATTCAGAGTAGAAATCTTATTGTGTTACAAATAGTCTTTTTCCAATTGTGTTCCAATAAACTTCTAGCCATGGATGAGATTCTTTGTAATATTTTAAGATGATTGTGTACTTAGGAGAGCCTCGTTTGTACTAAACTTGTCCTTTTCTCAAACTATTCCAACATATTCCTAATGAATGAATTGGATGAGTTCATGCTATGAGTTATTGATTTCATGATTGTGATTTATTTCCTTACTAGGAGTCATTATCAAGCTTTGCATTTTCTGTTCTTTAGTGTCATACACAGTTTAGAGTAGGTTTTGCTTTGTTTTAATGTAACCATCCACTTCTCTTTACCAACACTTAGTTCTTTTCCTTCTTGAAATAAAACCATAAAACCAAAAACATCATAAAAACACTAAACACAACGTAGTGAGAAACAGATTCCTAGGCACATATAGTGCACCACACTTCAACAATTTACTTACCCTAGTTGATAGTTTATGACGTCAATTTAGGAACACTAAGTTGAGCACAACATTTTGGCACCGTTACCGGGGAAGTGTAGCTAGGTAGCCTTGTTTCTTACCACCCAAAAACAATGATATGCGTAGATAAAGAGACTCAAAGGGTAGATTCATAAGAAGCAGAAGCTTGATTCCTAGAACATCACTTGTTTCACCAAGACCAAGAGCCAGTACACCTCCAACTCAAACCCACGTTCCATCCTTTACTGATCCTAGAATTCCAGAGGACTTAAGATTAGATATTCCATCAGAAAGACCTTCCACCTTATCCACTGAACCTGTCTTGGAAGAAGATTCAGGAACCCCTGTTAGGGACTTAAACCTTTCGACTTCCACAGAAGAATCAAATATGGCAGAAAAAGGGGGAGGAAGAGTTTTTAATGGAGAACACACACTATTTGGAGGGGGTAGAGGTAGAGGTAGAGGAGAAGGAGGTATAGATTTAAAAGGAGGCAGAGGAAGAGGAAGAAGAGAAATGGGAAGCTCTTTTGGGTTTCCTATAGTAGATGAAGAAACCAATACAACTATGAAAAACATTTCACCCTCTGTCCTTCCAAACTTTTATGGACTTAAAACTGAAGATCCTGAAACCTTCCTATTTGAATTTTAAGTCCCGTGTAGAACCTATGACTACTTACAAGATGCTCAAAAACTTAAACTATTTCCTTCAACATTGAAAGGAGCAGCATTGAAGTGGTTTATGAGTTTGATCAACAGTTCTATTCGGACATGGGAAGACATGAAACAAGAATTTATAGAGAGGTATTTGGATTACTGTATGCCATTCAACCATAAGGAGGAAGTTTTTAAAATGCTACAAAAAGAAGGTGAAAATTTGGAAGATTTATTGGAGAGATTTCACTACAACATCAAAAGAGAAAAAATGGAAAACTTAGACCAAGACACTTTGAAATCTCTCTTGTTGAAAAAAATTAGGGATGAATGGTTAGATATCCTTAACATGATGGGAAAAGGGGATATATCTCAGCTCACATTACCTGAGATAGCTGAATTATGTATCAACCTTTCAAGAGGGAAATCTAAAATTGTGAAAGGACCAAGAGACCCTGCTCTTGCAAGGGCAAGTAAGTCTGCTTCTGGGATAGTAAGTAGGGCGGAAATAGGACATATGCTTGATGAGTTTAAATCTGATATGTTGGGGAGTCTTAGTGAACAGATAGACACCCTTAAGTTACAAAACAAGCAAAAAGCTGAATCTGATGCCTTAGCAATCTTTTTTCCCAAATGTAGAAAGAAACATGCCTTGAGAGAGTGCCCTTTGGATGCCAAAGTTGTGGAGACTTGTGTAATTTGTTTAGAAAAACATGAGACCAAGAGTTTTCCTTCACTTCCTGGTCTTAAAGCTGTCTTTCAAGAAGATACTCCTACAAGTTCCACAGAATCCCTCAATTTTGTCTCTAGGAGGCCCTGTCAAGGACCTCAAACACAAGGATTTTATGATCAGTTGTATAATCAACCCCCACTAAATTAGAATTCTTGGCAGCAACCTTGGCCCAAATTTCAAAATCAATCAGAAGCTTGGGCACAAGGAGAAAAAAATCCCTATGGAAGATACTCTCATTATTACCAATATCCACCATATCCACATTTCCATCCTCAACAAAATTTTCAACAAAATCCTAAAAAAAATTCTCAAAATCCACAACATCAAAATCAACCACTTCCATTACCATTTCCTCATAAAAAAAATCAGTTGCCTACCCAACCCATACCAAACCCCAACAATAAAAATCCTCAGAATACATACATGATAGAAGGCCAATAGTTTCCAACTTATTTGATCACTCCTTTAGACCTTAGTGGTGTTCAACTTAGGTTTGGAAGAATACTTGAAAAGAGGAAACCTTCTGTAATCATACAAGAGAAAGAAAATTCTGAGGAAGATTCTATATGGGTAAATAAAAGTCTTGAAGAGAACACAACTTTCCAAGACCCAAACATTGAAAAATCAAAACAAAAAGAACCAATAATTTCAACTCCTATATTAGAGCAGCCATCAACATCCATTTCTACACCTCCCTTTCCAGAAAGATTAAAAATTGATAGGGGTGTAGAAAAAAAAATTATGGTGCCTAACTATGATTTCCTAGATGAGCTGAGAAATGTTTGTATTAAGATCCCATTATTGCAAGCCATCAAGGAAATTCGAATCTTAGCAAAGACAATAAAGGAGTTGAGCATGAATAAAACAAGAAAAAGAATAAGAGAGATAAATAAAATTCAACTGGCAGAAAAAATAACATATATCATGATAGGTAAGATTGCTATTCCAAAGTATCTAGACCCAGGAAATCCAGTTGTTAAAATTCACATCAATGGAATTGAAATCCAAAACACACTCATTGATTTAGGAGAAGCAATCAATATTATGAGTAGACAAATCATGGATAAACTGAAACTTCCTAATCTTCTTTTTACACCCACATAATTACAATTAGCAGACAGATCTGTGATTAAACCTGATGGGGTAATAGAAGACATTCCAGTGTCCCTAGATTCTTGGGAGTATCCTGTGGACTTTATGATCCTAACTCCTAAGAATAATCTAGGAGGACACCCTATTATATTAGGAAGACCTTGGTGAGCTACAGCTGTAGATCTGGTGATATGTACATCTCTGATGGTAGTTCAACCAAGAAATTTACCTTGTATCCTCCAGCAAGAACAATTACAAAATTAGATGATACTCAATGGATAGAGGATGAAGAAGACTTACAACCTCTCTTCACAATTTCAGAAATTAGTGAAGATAGCCAGATTCTGAATACCTTGGAAAATTTTGAATCCTCTTTGGAATATAAACATGAAAAATTTCAAGAAGAATCCAACATTGAGTTTTTTTCATCAAGGCAGATGTCTCTCTATTCCATGGATAAATTTGGCAGCTCTACAACTGAGATATTTCCAAGCAAAACTTTAAACATAAACAAGAACCTAGAGAAATCTCAACAAGAAGAGCTAGTCAAGATATTACAGAGAAATTCTTCTGCATATGCATGGGAGTACACTGATATGAAAGGGATAAGCCCCAATACTTTCACTCATCACATCTACATAGAGGAAAATTGTAAACCAATCAGACAACCTCAGAGAAGAATGAATCCAAATCTTAGGGAGATTGTTAAAGAAGAATTGCAGAAATTATTGAATGTAAACTTCATTTATCCCATTTCAGATAGTCAGTGGGTTTCTCCTTTGGTGATTGTGCCAAATAAAAATGTTAAATGGAGGGTATGTATTGACTGCCGAGAATTAAACAAAGCTACTCTTAAAGATCATTTTCCCTTGCCTTTCATAGATCAGGTGTTAGATACATTAGCTGGCAAAAAGTACTTCTCATTTTTAGATGGGTTTAGTGGTTATAATCAAATCCAAGTAGCACTGAAAGATCAAGACAAAACCACATTTACCTGTCCTTGGGGTACCTATGCTTACCGAGTATTGCCATTTGGATTATGTAATGCACCAACAACATTTCAAAGGGCAGTACTAGGATTTTTTTCAGATCTAATACATGATTGTGTAGAGGTATATATGGATGATTTCATAGTTTATGGAAACACATTTGAAGAAGCCTTAGCAAACTTGGAAAAAGTCTTAAAGAGATGTAAAGAAGCAAATCTTTCACTAAGTCATGAAAAGTGTTTTATGATGTTTACTGAAGGAATTGTTTTGGGACAACACATTTCAGGGGATGGGATTAGAGTTGATGAGTCAAAAGTTGAAGTCATCTCTAACTTATCTATTCCAAGTTGTCAAAAATATGTTAGGAGTTTTCTAGGATTTACAGGATATTATCGAAGGTTTATAGAAAACTTCACCAAGATATCATCTCCACTTTTCAAATTACTTACCAAAGACTATGAATTCAAGTGGAACCTCGATTGCCAGTTAGCCTTTGAGACCCTGAAAACAAAAATTTCTGAAGCACCTATTTTAAGGGGACCTAACTGGAAGTTACCTTTTCATATTTCAACAGATGCCTCAAATACAGCTCTAGGAGCAGTATTGGGACAAAAAGACCTGATTCCTTATGCCATCTACTATACCAGTAAAAATTTGACTCCTTCAGAGTTAAACTATACTGTAACTGAAAAAGAGTTTTTAGCTGTTGTTCATGCCATAAACAAATTCATACACTATATAACAGGCTATGAAACTTTTGTTCACACAGATCACTCTACAATTAGATATTTAATGAACAAATCAATTACTAATGGCAGAGTCATAAGATGGTTATTGCTTTTACAAGAATTCAACATTACCATTCTAGATAGGCCTAGAAAACAAAACACAGTAGCTGATTTCCTATCTAGACTCCAAAACATCAAAGACAATACTCCAGTTGAAGATCAATTCCCTGATGAATATCTTTTTTCAATTTCTACTCAAACTCCTTGGTTTGCTGACATTGCTAATTATTTAGTTTCAGGGAAATTTCCTTCAATAATGAATGCAAGAGACAAAAGAAAGATCATTTATGAAAGTGCAAAATATTCATGGGTTGCTAATGAGTTATACAAAACAGGTCCAGATTTTATCATTAGGAGATGTGTTCGGGAAGATGAGATGCCTGAGATCCTCAAGGCATGTCATGATGAACCTTGTGGCGGACACTTTGCTGATAAAAGAACAGCTTATAAGATCCTTCATTTAGGATACTATTGGCCATCCCTTTTTAAAGATGCTAAAGAGTATGTCAAAAGGTGTGACAGCTGCCAAAGGGTAGGGAAACCTTCTCCTTCAGGTGAGATGCCATTGCAGCCTTAGGTACATATTGAACCTTTTGAGAAATGGGCTTTAGATTTTGTAGGACCTATTAGTCCTCCATCAAAACAAAAGAAATATATATTAGTTTGCACCGATTATGTTACCAAATGGGTAGAGGCCAAGCCATTACTTTCTGCTACTGAAGCATCTGTAGTTAATTTTCTTTTTGAGGATATTTTTACTCGTTTTGGTGTCCCAAGGGAAATTGTTACAGATCAAGGAGCTCAATTTACATCAAGGCTAGTGGAAAAAATGATGGAGAAATACAAAATCAGACACAGAAAATATACTCCCTATCATCCATAAGAAAATGGTCAAGTGAAATCTACTAATAAGGTCATTGAAGGGATCCTAACAAATACTGTTCATTTGCATAGAAAATATTGGGCAGATAGGCTTCCTGAAGCCTTGTGGGCCTATAGAACTACATGGAAAAGCACAACGGGCCATACTTTTTATGAACTTGTTTATGGAAAGAAAGTTTTGTTTCCCATAGAGTTCTAGATTCAAACTTTAAAAATGGCAGTTCAGCTAGGACTTGATCTATCAGAGGCACAAAAGCACAGATTGGAGCAGATTAATGAATTGGATGAGATCAGACAAGATGCAGTTCAGAAGACAAGTATAGTCCAACAACAAAGGACTAGATGGCATGACAAGTACATCAAGGAAAAGAAGTTCAAAGAAGGTGACTGGGCTCTCTTGTTTGATTCAAAGTTCAAGGATTTTCAAGGTAAATTCCAAACACATTGGCTTGGACCATATGAAATTATGAGAATTTTTGACAATGGAGCAATAAAAATCAGGACAATAGATGAAGAAAAGGTCACTTTTCTTGTGAATGGTCATAGATTGAAGCTATATCACAAGCCACTTTCAAGAGAAGAATTTGTCAAAAGATTCCAGGAAAACAATGATGTGAAGTTAATGAAGAAGAATTTTTCTTCTTCATCAACTTAATTGAATTTTATGAAGTTAGATATTTGAAAAAAAGAAAAAAGAAGAAGAAAAAAGAAAAAAGAAAAAAGTATAAACATGAAAACTAATCACTGATTAGCATGTTTATACAGAAAATATAGAGTGAAAATCAGAATCTTTCTGACACTTTAGCTTTTCTATTTTTTTCTTTTTCTGCAAGCAGCTATTACAAGATCATAAGTGCAAACCCATAGTTCACTTATGATTCATTTTCATTCATCCATTCATCCATACTCCATTTCACTTCATTCATTCATACTTTATTCCATTACATATTTCATTCATTTCATTCCATGGTCCACTTCATTTCCATCTCAGATTTTTAAATTTGATCTTTTCTGCAATTGAAGAATACACATCAGAAGTTGAAGGCCACTCTTTCACTCCACTTCATAGTTGTGATTCATTTCATTCCATTACTCACTCCACTCATACTCCATCACACCATATTCCATGATCCATTTTTAACTCATTTCATACAATATTCTATCATTCCATTCATGCTTCAACCCATTCCATTTCATGTTTCAAGACTTCTATAGGTACATTCTGCAATCAGTCATACATTCTGCAACTAGGAAGACATTCTGCAGCCAGACAGACATTCTGCAGCCAGAGACCCTGAAGGCACTATCCAGTGATCATTTGATTTAGCAACAAATTGATCCTGCATAATCAAGACAACAAGAAAAATCAAAGGAGTTATGAGGATCTGAAGATCAATGATTGAGGACAAGGCATATCAAAACCACAAAGAAAATCAAAGGAAAGGTAAAGGTATGAAATTATTATGGTGACAAATCATGAAATTTTAGCATAGTTAAGTCATATATGATTCAAAAAGGTTATTTTAATTAATCATGTTGATCATGCCTATCAACCATATCATAAAAACTTTGAAAAAAAAAAAAACCTTCCATCTTACCATATTCGATCATCATTTAAAACTTAACGGTTAAAGTACTGAAGTGATTTAATCAGTCACGTCATTAGGCCAAAGTATTTAATGATGATTTTGAATTTCTCACGAAATATCTCTGCAGTCTTTTCTTCCGTGTTAGCTTTCAACTCATATGAACCACCTCACCGCATTATACTTGTTTCAAAACCACTCCATATCATTCATTTCTGCAGCTAGTACTTAGCCATTCCGGTCTGTAAAAACAGAGGAAGCATCTGTGTGGCAAAAACAACCCTTTAACAGCCATTTTCACCGTAAGCAGAGGAGCAGTAATTTAAAGGTTGAAAAGAGAAGCTATGGGTCTCATAGTGATGACCGAACCAGTTGGAGCCAAGAACTTGGAAGGTTATCCACAAATCAGAGAAATGCTACAGCAGGCTGGTTGGTTGCAATTTTTGGAGAAATTTCATGGTTTTCACAAAGAGGTGACTAAAACATTTGCAAGGTCCTTCAATGGAGCTGAGGTCGAAATAGGAGATATTAAATTCACTGTCACAGAGGCTTTCATTGCAGAGGCAACGAAATTACCTAGACAAGGAGAAAGGTGGTTCAAAAATAGGGAATTCCATAACGAAGCATAGAGGCAAATGCTTAAGACTCCAGGTATGGATGTTTCCATTTTTAAAAAGGGTATTCCTAGCTCGGCATTAAATAATAAGTGGAGGAACATGTTGCTCCTTTTACAAAAATTTATAACTTGTGAAGGCAGATTTGGTACCCTCTATGTCTATCATATTCGGTTAATGATGCATTTCTTAGATGAGGAAATTAATTTTCCCTTTTTCCTACTTCATAGTCTGAAAAGAATGGCCTCAAATGTTCAAAAAAGGGTTCAATTTCTAGAAACAACTTTGTATCACCATGGTTTAGTCAAAATCTTAATTGAACATCATTTGAGGAAAATGGGAGATAATTGGGAAAAATTTCTAGTGAGGAACCATTTTGAGGAACCCAAAGAATCTCCACCTAAAATAAAACCTACAAGAAGAAGCAGGAGAAGGGAAATTTCCAAAGCTATTGAAGTTGAAACTGGTAAATCAATTCAAGAGGACAGTGAAGAGATGATTTCTGAGAAATTGGCTCAAATAAAGAAGCAGCTTAAGAAGGAGAGAATAATAAGAAAATATGCCAAAGACAGAGGAGAAGGGCCATCTCAACCAAGACGGAGCCACAGACTTAGAGGTATACTAAAGAAAACAGAGGTTAGACAAACAGGGATCATAAACATTGAGGATGAAGAAACTCCAGAAATTGACCCAACACAACAACAAATTTACAATTATATTGAGTCATTAGAGAGGAGAGCTTCAGAAAGTAGAGACAGAACTCCTAGCCCACCAAAATCTGAAATTGATGTGCTAAGAAGAGATAAGTATGAGTTATAAGTACTCAATAGGCATATCAAGAATGAGAATGACATTTTGAGGGAGCAGGTGAAACTAAAAAGTGATATGAATTCAACTCTGTCTTTACAAATGGAGAAATTGTACAAGGCCAGTGAAAAATTGAAGAAGAAAAACAAAAAGTTAGTCAGGGCACTTACAAATTTAAGATTCAATTTAGTCATAAGGAAGCCTAGAAGACCATTGACTATCAGGCAAAGCAGAAGAAGAGGGTTGGATGTCCTAGCAGAGGTCTCAAAGTACATGGAGTAGTTGCATGAGGACATGCAAAAACCTTGCAGTGGGGGTATGTTGAGCCCCAAAGATGTTCTTCTCTTTCACCACATTCCACTTCATTTTCTTTGTCCCTCATCAATTACAGGCTTAAATGATCAATAGGATTAATTAAAATTTCTTTAAGAATTTATATAATGACCAACTTGCTATGTTTTCATGATTTTGTTGTTGTAGTAATTTTTGACTAAGACTCGGCTACAGAATACAGGCATTCCGCAGCCAGTCGTCTGTTCTGCAGCTATCCTCATGTTTACATAGGTTCCAGGTGTCACTGCAAAGAAAAAGGCATATGGGTGAAATCCACAACACTTCCCCATCATCTCTTTCTCCCCACGAAGTCTGAGTTAAAGTCTCCAAGCGGTTATGCACGTAGAAGAGAAGCAGTTTCCTATCAAAACACGGACTCTACAGATGTCCGCAGTAAAGCACAAGACTGTTAATAAGAGTTTTAATTTGATTAGAAGTGGGAAAGACACTTATCCCCGTTTTTCTCAAAGAGTAGTTATGTAATTTCATTATAAGTATGACTCGGGAGACCGAGAAACTGTTGGTTAGATTTTGTTTTGTTGCTAGATCTTTGAAGGCCGTAAATACTCTATTTTGAAGAATTTCTCCTTTAATGAAAGAAACATCATTTTATTGCACGAGCTGAGTCAATCTTGAGTAGATTTGCGTGCTACTCCGGTGGTAGAGGGCCCCTGCTACCTGAGGAGCTTTGTTCATATGATTTAGATAAGTAACTTAGTCTCGTTTCATTCCTAGTTCAATTGACTTTCTGAACTTTGCGTTTTATATTCACTTGTATTGGATGCTACAGTTTAGTCTCATTCTTACGTACTCTTCCAAAATATCACTAATGTCGAATGAGGTGTAACTGTAGTATTTTAGGAGTTAGTTTTACGTTCTTATGCTCAATTACATTAGTTGTACAGCTAGTCATGATCTTATAAACTCTTCCAAAATATCACTAATTTCGGATGAGACATAGCTGTGGTGTTTTAGAGCTTTGTTGTGTTTCGTTGAATTTTATGCTTTCATGCTCATTTACATAACATGTTGCAGCCAGTCCTGTTCTGCAAACTATTCCAAAATACCACTAATTCCGAATAAGACAGAGCTGAGACATTTTAGTGATTAGTTGCATCTTTAGTCTAGTTGTAGTACTCCGGAGGTAGATGTCACTTTAGTTTAATTCTGTCACTATATTTCAAGTTTGATAATGGAACTCTAGTATAACTCTGTTCACTGTACTTTAAGTTAGATTATTGATATTCTAGTTCAGTCCCAGTTCACTGTATTTCAAATTTAGGCTAAAAGCATTCTAGTTTAGTTGTGATCACTGTGTTTCAAGTTTGATCAATTTCATTCTAGTTTAGTGTCATCCATTGTTCCTTGAGTTGTGTTGACTGTCAAAATTAGACTTCACGGTCTTCATCATTTACAAACTAATTTTGTTCTGACTTTCTATTAATGTATCATCATATGAACAGGAATAAGTTAGTGATATCAGTTTAAGGCCTTGATTATTCTGCAATCCTTTGCAATTTCACAATTAAACCTTTCCTTCCAAAAAAAAAAAATATTTTAGAAAATATCTAACTTTTGAATAAGGTCTAGTGGTGACAAGTTGAGCTAGAGAATGAATTGATCTTAGCATGACAAGTTAATTTAGAGTAGAAATCTTATTGTGTTACAAATAGTGTTTTTCCAATTGTGTTCCAATAAACTTCTATCCATGGATGAGATTCTTTGTAATATTTAAGATGATTGTGTACTTAGGAGAGCCTCATTTGTACTAAACTTGTCCTTTTCTCAAACTATTCCAACATATTCCTAATGAATGAATTGGATGAGTTCATGCTATGAGTTATTGAGTTCATGATTGTGATTTATTTCCTTACTAGGAGTCATTATCAATCTTTGCATTTTCTGTTCTTTAGTGTCATACACAGTTTAGAGTAGGTTTTGCTTTGTTTTAGTGTAACCATCCACTTCTCTTTACCAACACTTAGTTCTTTTCCTTCTTGAAATAAAACCATAAAACCAAAAACATCATAAAAACACTAAACACAACGTAGTGAGAAACAGATTCCTAGGAACATATAGTGCACCACACTTCAGCAGTTTACTGACCCTGGTTGATAATTTATGACCTCAATTTAGGAACACTAACTTGAGCACAACAGTTGCCATTTTCCTAAACTACATTTTTCTGCACATGTGAATAAATTAGTTTTAGTCAAACAAGTGAGAAATTTTCTTATTACCAATTATTATTGAAAACTATTAACAGAGGCGAGGATGGCCACCGATAAGGATGATGGTCTCCAAAATGCACAGTAAAATCTATTCAGTGTGGAAAAGGGTGTTGATGTTGAACACTCATAGAATTATTCAACTGGGAGCCAATGATGAAAACTCCCAATCAAACACAAGGTAACCTTCCACTAAGGTCTGGAAGTTCCAGGGTACTGATATGTTTTCGGATCATCCTCCTAGATAAGATGTTGAAGTCGATATGAAGAGATCTTTAAAAGGTAGGAAATAATGTGTCTTACAACAATTGACACAAAATAAGACAAGAATTTTTTTTTTTGAGATAGTGTAGAGAAATGGTGCAAACAGACGAAGGCCAATTTTTAGACATATGATAGCCGGGTTGATACAAGAAGCAGAGGATATATGGATCCGTTGAACAATAGAAGGCACAGCATATAGAATAACAGACAACTTAGACTTATGAAAACCAAAGAGTGTTAGGATACAATGATGTAGGAATATCTAAGTATGAAGGATAAAATCATAAGATGGTAGAGTTCAACGAGAAGCTAACGAAGATAATTTTTTTGAAGGGGTGCCATGTTCAAGGGATTAACAAGGGTACTGCTGCCAAAATATCCTTCATAATATAGATAGTGAGTCTTTGTTCTATCAAATTTACCCCCATCTGATTAAGTTAAATGAGTCCATAAAGGTCAACTCGGTGGTCTTTTTATATTTAGAGAGCTCGAAATGATTGTAAAGACAACTCCAAGGGGTACCTTTGTCATGGTTGATGAACGGGTGTGATAAAGGGTTAATAGTATGCCCATCATAGTTCCTTTTATGTAAGTTAGTCCATTGAGTCTGGATTAAGTGATAAACCTTTGTTCAATGGATGTGTACCTCATTTTGTTACGAGTACGAGGTGACGAAATAAACTCGATATTCTTCATGAAATTTTAACGAGTGAGATGAAGAAAAAATTGATATGTCTTTTTTTGTTTTTAAAGAGGGAAAAAGAGGAAAAGAATTGCTCAATATCTTATTCGTGGGAGTTTAACGAGCTCGAAGAAGGAAACTTGGGAATTTTTTGGTTTAAGAGCTAGAAAAAGTCCTGAAAAATATTGTGCTCTTTCAGGGTAAAAGATGGTCAACAATGCATAAAACTCTAGTAAATCATCATAGCATAGGTAACATCAATAGAATAGCGAATAGTTGCATAAAAACATAGCAAGAATGAAAGAGATCCAATTTTAGTAGCTAGATAATGTGAATCATACTTCCATGCTGACTATAATAAGGACATTAGGTCTTCATTTTCACTATTTTCATTTGGTGAAAGTGTTTTGCAGTGAAATAAGAAGAAAATATTCCGTGCTTGATTGTGGACAATCTGAGAAACTATTTTTGATTCTCTTAGTTGCAGGTAAGAGCTAAGACCATTATCCTTCTTTTCCTTGTTTCCATTTTTTCCAATATTTTTTCAAGCTTAAGTAAGCCCTAAATGGATTGGCCGAATAACTAGGCCTCCCCTTGTCTGGGACGCGTTAAACACCCTACCCGTAAATGGGGCGTTAACATGCTCGATTTGTAATAGAGGGTCGCATTAGCCAGTTGAGTCCATTGAAACTTTGTTATGTGTAGGGATCAGGTTGTTACAATGAGAATTTGGCATGAAAGAGAGTATGAGTGTGAGGAAAAATAAACATTAACTAATGAAGATGCAGCTTGCTGAAGTATGCCATATTGGATCTAATGAAGGGGAAGGAGGACCTCTTGAGCTAGATAATCCAATGGTGGGTTGAAAAACGAGGTGTGTTCAGGATTAAGGGTCATGATATCTCAATAGAAAATGATGAATTTACATTCTAACTCACTTTTCATGTAGAGGACCATGACTAAACATGACAGGATCAAGTGAATATCCCAGGACCGCCATGGGATTGATACAAGCTCACTGCATAGGTAACATTCAAGCGATGAGAAACATGATTCCTATTTCCCAAATAACATCTAGACCATTGAGGTCATTTATATGGATGATTGTATGATTAGAAGGGGCCAAAATTCAGCATGTGGTGACTAAGACTCGGATGCTATTGAAATTAGAATGTTTTCAGCCATAGGTATTTAACTGATGTGAAGAGTCACAAATTATGATTTAGGGTAAATTGTATGGGTGGTAGCGGATGTAAATTCCCTCTCGGGCCTTCCCGAGACCCAAGGAATACTATCAGATTAGCTGCAACCATCACAACAAAAACATACACATGTTCATGCTAACTACTGATTAACAAAGTAGATGAGAGAAGAGTTACCTCAATGTGTTGTGCGGTCCTACTGGAGATCCCTATGTAGTGAAGTGGAAGACTGCCACACTAGCTCCAAGATTAGATCCTGCATGAAAACAAGAGAAGAGAGTAATATTCATAGTATATCAAACTTAAAAATAAAAAAATAACATATAACTAAACATAAATAAGTATGAATCTAAGCCAATTATCACATGTTTAAGCAAATATATAGATTAATGCAACATCAAGACAACCAAGTGGACATAATAGAGGCAATTCTATATTATAAATAAGTGAATGAGGGTTACAACCATATAGGCTTGACCAAGCCTCCCTCGATCCTTCAACTCCAGAATCTCTCTATTCAACTCTTTGGTATGATAATTCTTGAGCTACTAAATCTCAATTAATCATGAAAAAACTATAGACTCACACCAATGAGCAATCATTCCTCAATCCTTTGACCTTTTTCACTATGCCCAAGCCTCCAAGTTATAGGAGTTGGCTGGCTTATTCTTTCCATTTCCTCCATTAGTTTGAATAGGGTAAAAGCTAGGATGTTTCTTTGCTTTATTGCTTTTGCCTTCCTTGGATGACTTAGATAGGTTTGGCAGTGTTCATTAGGAAGATTGAACCACAAGTTTCCAGCTTTTTCCACTGAATGCTTAAGAATAATCTGGGATGTCATCTAGTTAACTCAATATTTTACCTTAAAACTTTATGAAACATGACTACCACTTCCATTTAGGCGAAAAAATGTGTTAACCTGGGCACTAAGGCTCTCTACAATTGGCTAAGAAATATTATAACTCTTGGTTTTTTTTGGGGTGTGTTACCACGAAAAATAGGCCTTTGACTTAGGTATTATCTTCAACCAAAGTGTCCTTCTCCTCTAAGCTAATGAGGAGGTCATTTTTCTCTATACAAATAATTTTCCTAGAGGCCTTTCACTTGTTCTTATGTGAAATGATAAAAATAACTTGTACATGAGATCCAAATATTACGACACTCCTCAGTTGAGTTCTTCCTCTAAGTACCTAGTCATCCCTATTGTGCCTAATGGACATATCATGTTAGATAAGCCTTTGGATCTAGTATTTCTCCCACCTAAGGGTGTTCTCCGTAAGTCAACATACAATCCTAACATCCAAGCTTCCCAAAACTACAATATTATTGAATATTTATCCCAAGCACCATGTGCATGTCTTATTTAGAGGTTTTACACAGCTTCCCTACCCAACATAAAGTCTTGTCAACTGCCATAGGAGGGGTTGATCCCTCATAGTCAAGTTTTATTTATTTTGATGTAGATTCCCCTTACTTTAAACTCTCTCATGAAGTCACATTCTATACCTTAGTGAACATATTTAGTCGATATGTACTCTAAACGCTTGTGGATGAAGGGTCTTCAAGTTGTGTTATGTCTGCATCATGTTGGAAAAATATTGGTTCTCCAACATTTATCAATTCACGTATAACAATGCAAGCCTTCAATGGGAATACCTTTTTGCCTTACGGTTTCTTCCTTCACTTGAAATTGAGATAGGGGGGAAAATGTGACTGTAGACATTATATTTGTTAACACCACATTAGAATATAAATTTCTCCTTAGATATAGTTTGTTATATGCCATGAATGTTATCATTTACTTGGTATTTCATGTGCCTAATTTTCCTCATGAAGGAAATATTGTCATGATCGATCAACTTGAATATTTTGTGCCTGAAACCAAACATGCCATTGTAGGCACTACTGTGCCATTTTCTGGAGACAAACCTCTGGCCCATGAAAGTGTTGATGCGAGATATTTTAAAATCCCATCATTTATAGGTGTTTTCCCTATAACCCAACCCTAAGTTTCATCTACCTTTGTCACTCCTATGCATATGATCTCTTTCATCACCAGTGGACCCCATCGGTCCCCTAACCCTCAGGTAGCGCCTTCTCCTTCAGAGGTTGATTATTATGGTGGGCACATGCCTCTAAGTCCCACTAAGATTTCCTACCAACACATCCATTCAAAATCCTATACTTCTCATTCGTAAGACATATCTAATGAACCACTAGATGACTACCTTATGCATATTTGGGAAGTTGACCATTCACTGTTTATGACTTTCTCAATGTCAATATTCATATTGATGAAGCAATCATATATGGTTTTTAAATATTTGATCATCCTTGGGGAGAATTACATCATTGGTTATCTTTCCTTCTTTGGGTATAAAAGTCAAATGAGTCACTAAAAATCATATCTTCCTATATCAGTGTCGAGTTCTCCTAGTCCCATATCATGTTGCATGATGTTTACTTGGAGGGGAACTTGGTGAATATTTTTAAAACTATACCCATCAATGTTGCTAAAAAACTAGGTGTTGTGGAAAATCTCTTGATTGGTGCAAACTATACCCCCTAATAAATTGAAATATACCTTTCCATTTTCAAATAATTTCACAATCTGCTTTCTTGGTCTTATGAATAAATTCTTGGAATTGACCCTAAGATTGTCCAACATGAAATAAAAACATATGATAAGCTAAGCCCATTTGATAAAGGATCAGGACAAGTAATACTCATAAATTATCTACTATTAAAGTGTAACTTCAAACTCATAGATTCTAGTTTCATTTATCTGGTACCCTTGACAGAATGGGTCGCTAACCCCGTCTTGGTCGATAAAAAACAAGGAACAATTAGGGTTTGTATTGATGATAGGGCCTAAATTTTTCTTGTCCAAAGGATAATTATTTGACCCCTTTTATGCATTAAATTATCATTTATTATGCTAGGAATGATATCTTTTCCTTTATGGATGGTTTTTTTTTCTATAATCAAATCCATATCAAACTGGAGGGTGAACAAAAAATTGATTTTATCTGCCGATGGGGAACATTAGATTATTGAAAATTATCTTTCATCCTTAAAAATGCTAGTGCTATTTTCCAGAAGGCCATGAATTAAAAATTTCATGAAATCAAACACATCATCAAAATTTATCTAAATGACCTTACTACTCAATATTTCCTATGTGAGGATCATCGAATCCAATTAGGGAAGTATTTATTCGGTGTTGTTACTACAAGATCTGGTTAAGCCCACTTAAATATGCTTTTTTCATATGATCTAGGAGGTTACTATGTTTCATCATTTCTAAGGAAGACATCCATTATGATCCCTCTAAGGTAGAGGCTATCCCTCCTCCCTAGATGTTGGAGTAGGGTCCCTAGAGGCACAAGTTCCAAAAGAAATGTTTTTTATATGTTTGTATGTGTGCGCTGCATAGATGTAGTCAAAGGGATTTTTTCCCCAATTTTGGATGTAATCAAGCTTAAATGTAAAATATGGGCCTCAAACCATGGTTTGAGACAATAGTATCTACGTGCTAGGCATATTATAAATGGAATAAAAATTTCCAAGTCAAGTAGCAGAAGTAAGAAGTGATATGTGATATTGATATTCTGATAATATTTGTGTCTCTAAGGGTTTTGGGTTGGGTAAAAGGCTCCTGTTGGCTGTGTGGGTGGATACCTAGTCCTAGCTCTATGTAGACACTGTTGGTTGTGTGCGCGGAATGGATTTTTAGGGTTTTGTAAGGATTTTTGAAGGAAAGAAGATGTATCGACATATTTGAAGAATTAATAGAAGGAACAGTTTTGGCGAACTCTCTATGTTATGCGTATATTTTCTGTTTATTCTTATTGTTTATGCTTTGATGAGATCGCAATGTCTACTTGCTTATTGATGAATGCACATAGCTAATTGATATGTTTATGCATAAGTATTGACATCTATTAAGTATTACATTTATTATATCGAGATCTAGTTCTGATTCATTATCTACACTAAGTAAGACAAGTATTTATGTGTTATCCTATTAATAATTGTGCAAGATCTGTAACTCTGCTATAAATTTACTGTGTGCATTTGTAGAATATCACTTAGGGATTTTCCGAGGACCACTTCATTAAATTATCTCTGAGGGTGTGGAAACTTGGTTCCAACACCCCCCATACTACTTCGGGTGAGACTTTGATTTGCACAAGAAGATCACTGCCGAAAGGCGCAGTAGTTGGAGGGTTTGTTGGTTTATCCATAAACTCTGAACCTGGGTCAAGACCCCTCAGGCCAACAAATGGTTTCGTTTTTGGGACCAGGATCATCATCTTGAGGGATATTTGAGGTTGTGGCATTCATCGCGCAACGAATTACAAGGCTGGTTGGATAGAAAGATCCTTGAATTTGAGCTGCAAGAGAATAAAAGAACTAGATTTTTTGACGAACAATGGGTACATAAGTATATTTATACATAAGTGCACATTTTTTTTTTCTTTTTTCTTTTGCATGTGAACTATAGGAATGACTGTCGTGCTTGGTTGAGTTCCATAATTGCATAAAATACGACGTATTCACTGAGTGGACTCCTGAATTGATCTAGTAAGTAGAGAAGTTTGATAATAAGATCACTCGTGCAGTATATCATTGGATCGATCGCCTTCTAGGTAGATTTGTGACTGAGTTTGTTGCTAACCAATTTGTGTCCTGTTCTGAAGAAGAAATAAGGTTCTTAAAAGGCCCTAGAGGTAAGTTTTAGTGCTCAATGAAATTATTACTGAAAATTCTATTGTGTGAATGGGGTTGTCTATGTGAACCTACCGCTTGAATGCATCAAAAAGGTTTAGTTACGTGCAGTGGAAGGATTTACTGAGAAGACTCTAAAAAGGTCCTTTATAGCCCTTTGAAGCCTAGATATGATAGTGAAATAGAACCAGAAACTGCTAGCTTGAGTGACTCTGAAGAAGAAATCTCATCATATCAAAAGCCCTTGAATATGTTTCCCACTACATCCACTCCATTTCTGAGCTCACATTGTCAATCACCTACCCCACCATGCAGTCCATCTCCCCCTCCACCTCCTCTTGAAGTAGGTATGACTGCATCCATGGAGTTACCTAATTTTAGAGGCATTGGAAATGGGGACACTGATCACTTTTAGTTTGTAACTAAGGTCATGTGGTAGGTTTAACAAGTAAATAATATTGATATTAGGAAAGCGCGGTTGGCTACTAAATTCCAAGATCACGCTCTAGACTGGTACATTAGGTATGTGCAAGAAAACCCTAATTCTACCCTGGAAGAAATTAATGAAACCCTAAAAGAACAATTTAAGAAACCTAAGTCATACACGTAGCTAGTAACAGAGATGAAGGATATCCATCAGAAAGCTAATGAATCTGTATGGGAGGTTGAAAAAATATTGAAGCGCACCATCAGAGATGGTGGATTTGTGTTTGATGATACTCAACATAAAGAATGGTTCATTGTTATGTTTCTCCCGCATCTGCACCAACCCTTAGGTCATCAAAAGATTGATACACAAGCTGAGGTTGTAGAAGTTGCAATGAAACTAGAAGCTACCCCAACACCTCTTGCAGTGGGAAATCAACAGATTCAGAGTCGACTGGTAGCAATGCATTTGGAAATTCAAAATATGTGCAAGGACAAAGGCAAGGAAGTATTCGCAGAGGTGTGGTGTATCAAATTCAAATTTTTGGGCATCATAAATACCAGTGTCATGTTTTCAAAAAATAACTGAGTGCTAGAGGTCCTAGTCCATTAAAGCATCCTGTGTTGTGTAATATTTGTGAGATTGTTGGATTACATGATGTAGATTTCTGCCCAAGGATTGGAAAGTATCAGCATGATTTAAAGTAGTTTTTATGTAAATTATGTTCATCATTAGGGCATGATGAAAAGAACTGTCATATCTATGATATGATTCTGGATAAAGAAGAGATCCATAGAATGTAGGTTGATCCTACATCAACAACATCCCCTTCTGGGTGCAGAGGATTCCAGGGTAGATTAAGAGGCTAAGGAGGTGGATCAGCTGGTCGAGGAAGATGAAAAGTGATTTTTTATAGTTGTGGTGATGTTGGTCATTATGCGATCGATTTTTCGAATCTAGCATGACAGTCCTTCAGGTAATGTAGACAATTTAACCATGTTATAGAAGCTTGCCCTGTCTTGATTGCTAAAATGCAGGAAAAAAATACCCCAACATAGAATATACAAATGGTTCACATTGAGAATCGAAAGGAAGATCCTAGTGTAAATGTGGTAACCAGGAGTGGTGTAGCTACTAATGAAGATAAAGGGAAGCAACCTACCACTGATGTATGGATCCAAAAATCACCTGAAAGCAAAGAAGGCCTTAATCTTCAGCACACAATAAAAACCTTTATTTAAGCAAGGAAAGAATTCACAGAAGGAGATACTTCAACAAGTGGTAAAACATTGAAGGGGGCCGAGAGAGAAGTAGATATTAAGCCATTTTTATAGGCATGTATAAAGTTTCCGCGCAACAAAAAGGCGGTTGAAAATTTGCAGGCATTGATAGATAATTGCGCAGAAAAAAGAAAAGAAAAACTATAGTAGAACAACGCGTAGTAAAAAAAAAATATAAGAATAAGAAGAGAATAGGTAGAGAGAAGTGTCTAACTGTGTAGATCGGTGCTTTTGAAATGGACCAAGTCATTCTAGATTTGGGATTAGATGCTAATGTTCTACCTAAACAAACCTGGCAACGCATGGGAGAACTGAAGTTAGCCTTGGTCCACTATCGAACTTCGCATGGCTAACCAGTAGACGATCATTCCCTTGGGGATATTGTCAAACGTTATGGTCAATATAGAGGGAGTTAAGGTGTTGGAAAACTTTGAGGTCATAAATATTGTAGATGATACTAATCCCTATCCTGCACTGCTAGGATTTGATTGGGCCATTGACATGGCTGGTGTTATCAATCTGAAGGAAAGGAAAATGGAATTTGAGAAAAATGGAGTTACGGTCATCATTCCTCTATATCCTGTAGAAGGTCAAAGGTATAATGAACCAGTGCGCGCTGAGGATGAGATTGATCACATTTATAAGCTAATTTTGCACGAAGAAGACTATATTAATCCAATTGAAGATGGGAATCTTAAATGGGAGAAGGTTAATTCTTGATTTTCAGACTCTAATGAAGAACTATAGAATTGGTAGAATAGACTACATGAGGTGTCTGCACTGTGCTATAATCATGTGACTCGCGCTATGCATTGCATAACATCTAAGGTACATGATTTCCCACATTATGATGACTCAACTTATGTAAACATGTTCCTGGGAGAACTGGAAAGGTTCGTGCTAGAAAAATAAAGGTTCCATGCTTTATATATTGGCTTGCACACTACTCTAGTGAGATGGTGGTAAATACATAAGGAGAATATGGGATATTGGGAGGAATGCACGCAGATGATGCGGCTACAATTTGAATGCCCAGTGATTAAAGAGGAAGACTTATGTTCTGGAAAAGAAGATCTACGCAGACATTTCTCCGAATGGAATCTGGTATGGGTTGTATAACCAAGGCCTGAATGGGTTCACATTTTTATTCATACATTGGGAAAGGTTCCAACTGAATGGTACCTGTAAATAGAGCTGTGTAGAGGCACTAATGGCAGGTTTGCACTGGTAGATAGTTTTATTCTTACCTTTCGCATTGAAATTGGGTTTGATATAATTGGTGATGCTTTGATTCCAGAAATCATTAACTCACCAATAATGGAGATTGTGCATTTCCGACACTTTTGTAATATTCCCAAATGCGCAATGCAACAATACAATGTAGATATGTAGGAAAATAACTCAGTTCATCAAAGAAAAATTAGGAGGAAAATATGGAGACCTTTCAAATGTATTTATAGCAGAAAAATAGATGTAAAAGATGGCCCATGAGATACATAACAGGAAATACAAGTCTCCAATAGAAAAAATCCTCAAAAAGAGGTTCTGCAACCATGTATTAAGACTAGAAATAGCTTGACAGTGTTATTTTATTAGGCTGCAACAGCTGTTGATTACACTTTAGATCTAGAGCAAATAAGTGCATGAAAATTCAGATCTATAACAGATCATACACTATATTAGCTCTTCTTCAAAATCCCCTTGGGGTTTTCAGCATTACACCATGTACATGAAGTAGATCTGAGATCTAAGTTTGCAGATCTACAGAAATATTAATATATTTAGAAGCATTTAGATATGATCTGATGTGAACAAGAAATATATCTCCTCTAATGGATCTCCAAAGTGAAGGGTAGATCCCTAACACTTGAAAACCAATCCTCCAAATGATGTGCCAAAAGTCCCTGCAACAACACCTACAGGAATAATGCAGATCTGGAAGTAAAACTATGCTATATAGTTTAGAATGTGGTTGGCCACATGCCAAGATCAGAAAATGAAGCTCAATACATCCAATACTATCCCCCCAATGGATTATAACCCTCCTCCACTGAAAATGAGCACTGAAATGGCCTAGATCTGAAAAGATCTAGCCTCCACTTGCTGCAACTTGCGAAGACAACCAAACCCTCAGCAGGATCTGCATTGTAGTTGAAAGAAGAATCTTGGCCTTCAGCCAGATAGTGGAATATGCAACACAAACTCTTCCAAGAGGCCTCTCAAGGAAAGAGGTGGGATTCCCGATCAAGAACACCCAATGCTAAACAACATTATTCTCAGCTAAACAACAAGAGAATGATATATGTCTAAACAGAAAATATATTCATAAATATAATTTTCATCAACAACCTTCTCATGTTGCCATACTCTTCCTTTTATAAGTTAAGATCTTGCAAACCCTAAACCATTTCCAATGAGATCACTTCTTTCACACAAGCCATCTCCATCTAAAACTGTGTTGTGCCTCATTTATGGCCACTCCTCCATGACAACGTTGTAGATCTGGTCAGGGTTGACCCAGTTAAAATATCGAGCCCCTTTCACACCTACGAGTGCTTTCTTACACAACCAAGATTTAGCCTTTATCAAATTTTGCATTGATTTATTCTTTATTAAGGAGTATTATGAACCTCCTTTTCTCTTTTATTCTTCAAAAAAATAAATGAAACAAAAATGAATATTCCAATTAGCTTAGGACTAATTGGGAATATTACAGTCCTCCCCTCCCAAATGTTGCTTGTCCTCAAGCAAATGATAAGGTGAGTGTTGCAGCTCTTCTTCTCCTCCATTGGTGACACCAACATGTGATAAGCTTCCTCCATAAGCTAAGTGTTCACCAATCCATCCCTCCATGAATTTTTCCTCCAAATTTCTCATGAGATGCAAATAGTCCATCCCATAAGGAGACAATAGTTCACATGAAACAAACATGGTTTGCCCAATGTTCTCCTTGAAATACATAGCATAAGGTACATGGATAATGTCCATCCCATAGGGCACATACATACCTCCCATCATCCCTCCATAGAGTCCCATAAAAAGTACAAGTATATCATCAATGTATGCGATCAAAACTACATATATACAAATAGAAATTTGTGCATATGGAGGTGGGTCATAGTCCCACATGTGGGACCAGCGCAGTGCATCTCCTACCTGCATCAGATCAAGATGTGGTAAGTGGTTTCCACACCACTTACTTGCTATCCAAGTTATCTCACCATGGCTGAAAGTGTGAGATATATTTGGTGCCTTAGGAATGCACCCTCATGAAACAAAATCTCCCTTTGTCCACCAAGGGAGTGGCCATGTTCAAAAATTTTTGTGGCCAAAAGTTCGCCATGAAGTTTATAAGGTACAATACTCCTCCTTGGAGTCATGGCCTACATATACATGGTAAAAGAATACATACAATCAGAAAATAAAACATGATTTACATGAGTATGTTCTTCACCAACAATCCTCCTTGCACAAATGGAGTGGTGCATAGATATTTCTCCTCTCTCAAAAGAAGGAAGAGATGGCTAAAATAACTCTTTGATAGAGTCATATTGCTGCCCCAACTCCACATGGTTCATGCATTATTTAAAATGTTGATGTAGTTCTCCTCGAAAGCCTTCCCAATCAAAGCTCCTCATGATGATGTTGTAGATCTTCATGGAATATATGTGGCTGAAACATAACTCTTCATAGGCTCTTTGTAGAAACTTCTCCTTGAGCTTGGAGGTTTTATACAAGAAGATCATACGAGATGATAGATGACTCCTTCTTGGACTAAATAGCCCTCTTAATGCAATTGGTCATCAAGTATCATGCAAGTGTGAAGATCGTTGGAATAATCCACCAACAGTTGGGATTTCCAATATGGATCTAAACTACCCAACAATAACAACACTAATAATCTATCAACTGAAATGTCTATCATGTGGCTTCTCTCCTCCTTGAAATTTCCCATGCCAAAGGTATATGTTGGAAGGCCATTCCTTCCATTCTTTTCCTCCCACAACGCAGAATAAAAAATGAAAGTGGGTGATGATGATATTGGGAGAAGATATCCACCCTCCTTGAGCCTACCCAAGACTCCCATTGTTGTATCATTGTCTTCCAATGCTCCCATCCCTTCTGGATCTAAGCTTGGAGCATCATGTTGTGAGATATCTCCCACAAAATCTGAATCAGGTGGCTTCCCAGATGGTTTTTCGCTAGATTATAGTGTCCCATGCAGCAATCTCATAAGCATGATAGATGGGACTATAAGGTCCTTGCTTCCACTACATAGATCCATCTATGTTCTTTGTGTGGAAGTTGTATGTGAGGGGTATGTATACATGCCTTTGATCATTTGAGTTTCACCACTCTTCTTGTCCACCTATTCTATTTGCAAATCCTCCCAATCAGTGGTGACTTTTCCCAATGTAATCAACCATTAAACACCCAAAATCACATTGGTGTCAGGTATGTGAACCAAGAAGAAGTGATCAATCAATTTATAAGTCCCCATGGTGACTGAAAGTGATGGGAAATAATGCATGCATTGCATTTTTATATCTTGTGGGACCAAAATAGAGAAACCCTCAAAAACATCAGTGGGTATTTCCCTCCTTTGCACTAGTTGGGCATCAATGAAATTGTGGGTAGCCCCAATATCAATCAACACAGAAACCCTCTGATTAAAGATGGAACCTTGAACTCTTAAGGTCAAGTACTTAGGTACTCCTCTCAAAGATGCAAGAGCCCTTCCAATAGGAGCAAATTCTCCCTTCCCATCTCCTGATGGTGTTGGCTCTCCTCTTGTAGTGTCAGCGTTGTGACCTCTTATTGGTTCATCTTCTTATTCCTATTCATCATTTGAGAAGACCTCTATGTAATGTGCTTTTCCAACAACACATATATGTCCAGGTGCCCATTATTCTTGGCAAGTGAAGCAAAGCTTCCTTCTTCTTAGATCTTTCCAGACTTCATCATCAAGAAGCTTCTTGGATGAGCACTCCTTTAAAGGAGCAGCTTTTTCTTCCTTTCCCCTTGAAGGAAAAGAGGGCTTATGCTAAAAATTTGCCTTTGCTTTTGGCAAGGAATCTTGAAGGTCTCTATCCCTTTCAATAGCATCATGTAGGGTATTTGGCTTGGTAGATTTAACCAACCCATGAAGAGGTTCATCTAAACCATCAATGAACATGTACACCCTTCTTGTTGCAGACAAATCAGGAACCATAACAGATAATATTAAAAATTTAAAAATGTAATTTTTTGTATTACCTGATTGTTTTAACTTTGCAAGGCTCATGAATGGTGCCTATGGATATCTTCTATTAAATATTTCCACCATCCTTCTAGCGAACTCTGAATAAGCAGTCACATTGGCATGACCCAATGTAGACAAGCCATGGAACCACCAGTCATGTGATTCACCTTCAAGGCGCAGCGCTACAATATTGATAGCCTCCATCTCTAGAACCTTGTTCAACTGAAAGTAGATGTCAATTTTTTCTACCCAATATTTGGTAGAACACTTGGATGACCCATCAAAGTTGGGTAAAAAGAATCTTCCCATAGTGTGGTGTCGATCATGATTCCGAATGATTCCACCATCTCTATGATGATGCCTTGGTCTTCTATTGTTCTTGGTGTGACAAAACTCTTGAAAGCTAAAGCTATCTTTGAATCTCCGATTTTTAGACTCATATTCTTAAAAATAGTATTCAAGGGATTCATGCTCTTGAAACCCTTCATTTCCCACAACCAAAAAAGTACGCATGGTCGAGCGTTGGGAAACTTGTGGCTAATGCATTGGTTGATCATTCCAGTGATGAGATATGCCAGAGCCTTCTCCAAGATGGAATCCTTTAGGGGATTCTTTGATTCTGTCCATTCTCATCTATTTGATCTCTCTAGCAAGATATTGCATGGATCTAAGAAGGATCTTAGGAAAATCCTTTTCTTCATCTTCACCTCTATGTCAGTAAGGGGATCCTCCTCTTTGGAAGACATATTGGCTTCTTATAAAGCAAAGGCTGTGCCAAGATGATGCTCTGATACCACTGTAATATTCCCAAATGGGGAATGTAGCAATACAATGCAGATATGCAGGAAAATAACGCATTTCATCAAAGACAAAGCAAGAGGCCAATATGGATACCTTTAAAATGTATTTGCAGTAGCAAAATAGATGCACAAGATGGCCCATGAGATAAATAACAGGAAATACAAGTCTCCAATAGAAGAAAATCCTCAAAAAGAGGTGTTGCAACCATGTATTAAGGCTGGAAATAGCTTGACAACATTATTTTATTAGGCTACAATAGTTGTTGATTACACTTCAGATCTAGAGCAAATAAGTGCATAAAAATTCAGATCTATAATAGATCCATACACTATATTGGCTCTTCTTCAAAATCCCCTTGGGGTTTTCAACATTACACCATGTAAATGAAGTAGATCTGAGATATAAGTTTGCAGATCTGCAGAAATATTCAGATATTCAGAAGTATTTAGATCTGATATGATGTGAACGAGAAACAGATCTCCAAAGTGAAGGGCAGATCCACAACACTTGAAAACCAATCCTCTAAATGATGTGCCAAAAGTCCCTGCAACAGCACCTACAGGAATAACGTAGATCTTGAAGTAAAAATATGCTGCAGGGTTTAGAATGTGGTTGGCCACATGCCAAGATCAGAAAATTAAGCTCAATACATCTGATACTCTCCCCCCAATGTATTATAACCCTCCTCAACTGAAAATGAGCACTAAAATGGCCTAGATATGAAAATATCTAGCCTCCACATGTTGCAGCTTGCAAATACAACCAAACCCTCAACAGGATCTATGTTGTAGTTGAAAGAAGAAGCTTGGCCTTCAGCCAGATAGTGGACTATGCAACACAAACTCTTCCAAGAGGCCTCTCAAGGAAAGAGGTGGGATTCCTGATCAGGAACACCAAATGCTAAAAAACATTATTCTCAGCTAAACAACACGAGAATGATATATGTCTAAACAGAAAATATATTCAGAGATATAATGTTCATCAACAACCTTCTTAAGCTACCATCCTCTTCCTTTTATAAGTTAAGAGCTTGCAAAACCTAAACCACTTCCAATGAGATCAATTCTTTCACACAAGCCATCTCCATCTAAAACTGTGGTGTGCCTCATTGATGACCACTCCTCCATGACAACATTGTAGATCTGGTCAAGGTTGACCCAGTCAAAATATCCAACCCCTTTCACACCTAAGGGTGCTTTCTTACACAAGAAATATTTATCCTTTTTCACATTTGGCATTGATTTATTCTTTATTAAGGAGTATTATGAACCTCCTTTTCTCTTTTATTCTTCAAACAAAGAAATGAAACAAAAATGGATATTCCAATTAGCTTAGGACTAATTGGGAATATTATAACTTGGCACTAGTAGAAGTTCTAGAACCGCACGCGCTCACAAGACCCTCCATCCCCTCAAACTTCAGAAAAATGAGCTCAGTGATAAGACTTGTGGGATACTACAGAAAGCACATTCCCCATTACAAATTAATAGCTATGCGCATGACCAGATTATTAAGAAGACGTGTGACATTCCATTGGGGTGATGAATGTTAGAGAAGTTTGCAGTTACTAAGGGATATGAAATATACTACCCGATATGCTTTGAATTACCTGGTCAATAAGCCTGTGTTGGGGCAGGGGGGGGGAATGTCAATGGTTATGATTAGATCTAGATTTTATGTGCAGTAATGTGTGGCACGTGGAAAATATCTATGCGAGGGGATTGAACAGTGCACGAAGGTGTCAAAAATTGGATAAGAGATAATTATCCCATTATTAGGAGTGTTTGAGATGCATTTAATGAAGTGATTTTCCAGATTTGGGACCATTTTGTCAGTAATGGAACCTCGTTAATGCACAAGGAGCCATTAAGAATATCACACAAGTATAAATATGTCCTAAGGGATTGCAATAGTTCCCTTTATGTTCTAAGAAATTTTTATTCTTTGAGCTCTATGTTTGTTATTGCCTTTTTTGTGTCTATGTCAGGATTGGATCCTGTGTTTAAGGATTCATTGCGTTGAGCCAGTTTAGGTTACGTAATTCAAAGAAAAATGACAACCACCAGAAACAAAGATGACCTTGCTTCACAGGAGGTGCGTGTGGTAGAAACTCCTGCGCCATCAAAAATAAATAAGGGCCAAACATTTGGGACGCACAAGTCCCCACGAGAAAAGAACCCCAGACGACGCCATTCTACAAGAGAGAAGATGAAGAAACCTATGCCTGAACTCTTGGAGACTATCGAGGAACGAGATGATGAAGTGGTAGAGGTAGCCCCCTTCTCACAGCTACCTAGTTATATTGCGCCGCACAAACCTCCCGTAAAAGTTCCGAAGGACTTGGATAAGGTGCGCGTAGGTATCCAAGATCCCCTGATCCCAAAGAACATCCCAAGGGAGGGGGATATGTTTGCTAAAATCCCACAGTTGCAATTTTTTTGTGAAACCAACTCCAAAAATAGATGAAAAGAGATATCAATGCCTTAGAAATAAGTCACTTCGAACGGGAACCTCCAATACACTACATGAATGAACAATTATTGGATGATACAAATGACAAAATCTCCTTTCTATATATAGGAGTCCATGGGGCCACAATGTAATCCTAGCCAACCTAACAATAATAATGTAAGGGCACAATAATAGCAATATGGGGGTTATAGGGGTACAAAAATAACAATAAGGGGGGCTACACTAACATAATAAGGGACTACACTATTAATATAGGGACTTAATGATCCCTCTCTTTCAAACAAGTGTTGTACTCAATGCTTGATTATTTCTTGATGCTTCTATATAAAATTCTCATCCTCCCATGTGGAATATTCTACAGGAAGGTTCTTCCACTTGCTGAGATACTCTAAAATTGATCGTAATTGTTGAGTTCTTGTTTCTGTGACTGCTTTAGAACTTCTTTTGAAGTGATGTTGATCTTCATTTTGTTTCATTAGATTCTGCACCAAAGTTAGGTTATCCTTTGAGAGTTGGAGAACTTGTTGTTGATGCTCGATATGATCTTCCACTATTTTATCATCCATATTAGCTATTATTTGATCCTTCAAACCATCCAAATTAGCCTCCATTTCTTCTTTTAAACCATCTATGTCATCTTCGGTTGCACTTCGTAAAATCGAAATTTGTTTCACTTGGTACCGTAATTTTGATATCTCATACTGCAATTCTTCCTCTTCATGCGTCATAGTATAGATTTTTGATGGCTTAATGGGTATGGAATTATTTTTTGGAGGCATTATAGAACCCAATAATGATAAAAATTCTAAAATATTCCCTTGGAATCAATTCAACTTGATTCTTCAAACAAGACTTATGCAATTTGGAAAAAAAAAATACACACCTTTTACTTGCATTTGAGGAGGTCGATATTGAAATTGAATTATCCCTATACTTGTAGATCCTAAATATCTAAAATTTAGCCCTGTATTATTCCTCTAAAGCTTCTTTCAAATGCCACAGGTTTTACTCGATTTGGATTCTTCAAGACAAAGTTATGTCCAATCTCCCACAATGACCTAATTATGGACTGGTTCAGTAGAGAGAACTTGTACAACTTGCCACGTGTCACTTTTAGCTCCTTTGGCTCTAAAATTTATAGATAGGAAACTAAATTCCATGTATTTCCATTCAAATTTTACATAATTCCAATCCGATGCTCAGAGAGAGAGTTATGAAGATTTTCCCACGATCACCTCTTTTATATGAAATTCAGGATTCTGAACAAGACCTAACTTCCACAGATCATATCTCCGAAAATATTACGAACCAAGCTCAGAAATTTTGCGACGATGTTCCTCAAGAATTTGGATTTTCTTTATAAAAAATTTAGCTTCTGAACCTTCGTATAAAAAAAGTTATAGCGAAAATTCCGCGATGACCTTTTTAAGTGAAATTCAAGAGCCTGCAAAAAGCCCTAACTTCAACAGATCATATCTCCGAAAATATTGCGAACCAAGCTTTGAAATTTTGCGACGATGTTCCTCAGGATTGCAGCTTCGCACTCTAAACATTTTATCTTCTGAACCTTCATATAAAAAAATTTATAGCGAAAATTCCACAATGACCTGTTTGGAGCAGCGAAACCCTAGAATCTAAAGCTTTGATACCAAATGTTGTGAAACTAGCTCCAAAAATAGAGGAAAAGAGATATCAACACCTTAGAAATAAGCTTATTCGAGGGGGAAACCTCCAATACATTACATCAATGAAAAATTCTTCGATGATACAAATGAAAAAACTTCCTTTCTATATATAGGAGTCCATGGGGCCACAATGTAATCCTAGTCGGCCTAACAATAATAATGTAAGGACAGAATAATAACAATATGAGGGTTACAAGGGTAAAAAAATAAAAATAAAGGGGGCTACACTAACATAATAAGGGAATACACTATTAATATAGGGACTTAACAGATTTTATGACTGGGACATTGCAGATGTTGAAAATTTTCCAGAGCTCGCACTAGGGCTCTACCTGGATCTAGTGCCCTGTGCAGGATATCTAGTGTGCCTCGAGCCAAAGAGGGAAATGGTTGGTCTGCACAAGGCAGGCTTGGTCAATATCTTGTAGATCCATCATTTTGGGCGCAACCCCATTAATGATATTTGCGTCAGGAAGTTGTTGGCGTTGGTGCATGACGATGCACTCTGGCTGGTAGAGTGCATCCCAATTGATGTCAAACTAATTCACCGAATTGCATTTCTTCCATATAAGGGAGATGATATTATGGAAAATTTCAGTGAGAAAGCACAGGAGAAAATGTTGGCGGACCAAACTAAGAAAAATTATGATGTTACAGACAAATCTCGAGGATTCATGGTGGAAGATATTAACGACATTGTAGTCAGTTTTGGCACGCTCATCTAGGCTTACAAGATGATGTGAAAGTGTAGGCCAAAGGAAGTGCCTGTGCACGTGATTGTACTAGCTGGAAGGTGTGAGAAGGGAGTTCTCTATAACTGGTGCGAGTACCTATGTAAATATTTTCTTGAAAATGTGTGCAAGGTCCAGGAGGAAGGAAAGCCTTTTTAGTACACATGGCTCTTACTACTAATTTCCCTTATCAGATCGAAAACCCTTGTAGATACCTAGTTTCTTGACCTTGAAGAGCTGATGTGTGAGGTTGCACGCTACACAACCCTATAGAACCCCACTAACCCAGTGTGCGCGAAGGAGAACAAGATATTTTGGGTGTTGTATGATGCAAGATTATACCAGGCAGTACAGTCGAAGCCGCGACTGTCCCCAACTCTGTAGGACCAACACAATATGGTAGCCAAATTTAAGGCTACATTTAAAAATATCCACATCCATGAGAAGGGTGCTATGGAGGGCATATGGTATGAGATGTCCTACTTAGTTAGTGAATACGATTTTATCAGAGTAACAACACAATGGTCGCTCGCTTGTTTTACTCCACTAACACAGCCCCGAACTCCAGCGGGAAAATAAACCGGGAAGGCTATTGAAAAGCCTGCAGAGATAGTGACTGTGACAGATAAACATGGTGATAAATAACCCACCCCGAGGACAACAGGAGAAACTGCTGATACCACCATAGTACCAGAAAAAATGGCTCTGTGCCTAAGGAAACTGAAACTGCAACAACATCAAAAGGCACAAAGTGTGGTGCGCAGGCCACAGGTGGGTCGCGAAAAAAGCAGAAGGATTCTAAGAAAACATGATAGGATAACATGACACTTATAGAGGACAATATTAATGATATCACAAATACAATCACCTCGGCATAGGAAGAATGATTGACGAACATGGAGGTCCAATATAAATCTACCTTGGAGATTGTATAGGTTGGACTGAAAAGCCTGCAAAGACAGTGAATTTGATAGATAAACTTGGTGAGAAAGAGCCCACCCCGACAACAATAGGAGAAACTGCTAATACCACCATAGTACCAGAAAAAAATGGCTTTGCGCCTAAGGAAAATGAAGTCGTAGTAACATTAAAAAGCACAAAGCACAGTGCGTAGACCACAGGTCGGTCATGCAAAAACAAGAAGGGTTCTAAGAAAATAGGACAGGAGGTCCTAATACTTACACAGGATGATCTCAATGAGATAGAAAATACAGTCACATTAGCGCAGGAATATCGATGGACGGACATGGAGGTCCACTATAAATCAACCTTGGAGATTGTACAGGTTGGACTACAAGAATTAAAAATGCAAGCGAGCCATATCGAGGCGAGCGTGATTCAAGCGAGACATACCAGTGTGCCTATTACCAATGCACAACCTTTGGACATAGCCTTGCCATCATCTGGGGAAGAATGATTTTTTCATATCCCCCTGCTAGCAATCCAAATGGACGTGAGCTAACACTATCAGTTTACTAGTATAGGTGATGTTCAGGTTAACCTTGTCGTGTTTCCTACAGGAAAACTCCACTTTCTACATTATGTTATTGCTGATGAGCTCAGTACTGAGAAGTAACCGTGAATACATAGACCAAGGATGCACATAAATACGTTGCGCAAGCACATGAGCAGCAGCGACAGGACAAAGCAACCTATAGAGAAGCAGAGTCCCAACATGCTACGCTAGAAGCTGTTAGTCATCAATAATTTTTTCTATCTTGAAGATGACTAAGTACTTGTCCCAGATTTATAAAAAAAATATTTATGAATATTGTGAGTTTTAGAAATCTCATTGCCTTCATTATTCTAATTCAACATGTTTTACTATATATTTCCTCTCTACATTCTAAAAAGTTTACCTTGCTCTTCTAAAAGGACTCACCATGGGATTTTTTATCTCATTTTCACTCTCCCTCCCTACCCCAAATCTCATTCACTCATCCCCCCTCTAAAAACCCTTTTCCTCCACTAAAACCCTCATCAATTTCCTCCCTTCATTATCCTTCTCTTTATACACTAAAGTAATGTAAAAATAAGTTTTTTACATTACTTTAAGGTTGAATTTTACCTTTTCGGACCCTTTTATATAAAAAACCCTATTTTTTTAATAAAATAAAAACCCCGCCCCTGTTTAAACATTTAAGCACTCTGCCTAATGTTTTTAACCCCCTCTCTCTATCATAAAACTCCCCGTAAAACCTTTCTTCTGCCTCTTCGTTAACCAAGGCTCCTTTCCGTTAAGCCCCGCACTCATATAACCTTCCCCTTCCTCTTACAAATAAGTGCCTCCACTCATTTTTTATAAACCACGGGCCCACTCTCCATTAAAAATCACACCCTAATAAGATCGCACCATCTGTCCCTCAGGTCCCATCTTTTGACCTGCCCACCCCTCCAACTCATGCGACCACTGTCAATCTCTGCCCTCGAGATCCGATGGTCCCCGGTGCATACCACAAATACAATCGCACGGTGGTTAACGTCTTGTAACCCATGCGAAATGGGCGGTTTCGCCCTTCCACATGGAAATCGTCCAAAGGTATCACATTGCCACCCCCAAAAACCATTTACCACCCCTTTGCTGTGCGATAAAACTTCTCTAGTTTTCCAAAACTACTTTCCCTCTGCGTCAAATTTCAAAACCTCCCGCCTCCGCTTGAATTCCTGCTGGTTTCGCCTTTAGAACCAAGCCTCCTCCACCATTTCTCCTCTGGAAATTCCCTTTGAAAACCCAAAAAACTCAGGAAAAAGCAGTCAACCCACTCTCGCATGGTTTTAAGGTTAATTAATTGTTTTTTGTGCAGGTTTTATGGCGGAAAAGTCCACCAAGCCTTCCCATGATCCAGAAATGATGAATGAAACCCTAGGTGATGATCCAGGAGTTTAAATCAAATTTTATGAGGACCAGAGGCTCTATGTCAGGATTAATCATTGATGAAACATGATCATTGATGGTTGTTTAATCCCCCAGCAACGAAGAATGTTTCCCTGCGCCAAAGCAAAGACAGATAGTAAGCCCAAGAGAGAAAGATAGCTAAAGGACTGTAAACAGGGCAAAGACAAGATTTTAAAGGCTAATCATAGATCAAAGACAAATCAAAATGATTAAGCCAGCAAAGCAAAGTTTAAAGAGAGTAAAGGCCAACAGTTAAAGGTTAAAGGATTAAGAAGGATAAATACCGAAGATCAAAAAGATTAATTAAAGGATTAATGAACAGGCTGAGATAAAGAATATTAAAGAGAAAACAATAGAAATAGATAGTAAAGGGTTAAACAGAGTTTAAAAGCCTAAATACAGAGTTTAAAGACAAAACAAGAGGCAGATTACCCAAAAGCACATTCGAATTAACTACACCTACAGGCAGTTACTTATTTCAAAGATATTTTTCCACCTACATCATTGTTTCCTTCAATAAAGCATCAAACAGTTATTATGCTTAGTCAGAGATATTTTCTATGTACCAGTAGTTATTGTAAAATTTATTTATAGGCCTTAAAGTCAAACTTTTCTCATATATTCTCTTAGAAGTCAAGATAGGAGTTATTATTCCAGAGAAGTATCTTCAGATATTTTTGCCTTAGGCCTTGCATGGTCTTCAAGGTAAAAGAATCATTAAATCTATAATAAATGACACCCAAACCCTAACTTAGATTCACCTCCTGATTTTCAGATAAATACTGCATTTGAGCTCATTATTTATGTTGGCATTTGATGATTTTTTAGAGCAATACATGGCTTTTTTGGAGTTTGAAGAAGAAATTGGTCTTGTGGAGTTTATGAATGGGCTATTTTGATTGATGATGAAGGAGGATGGCTTGCAAGATCCATGAGCATGGTTAATGGTGATGTGCCTCTACTAGTTCTTTTTTTTCATGTTTATCATTATGTTCATCTTTATATTTTGCAGTACAAACAGAAGAGTATAGGCTAAGAAATGTTGTTTGAAGCACCTTAGTCCTTACTGTTTTCTATTGCCTTTATGTTTTCCTCTACTGGGTTTGTTTAAGAAATTCTTAATTTATTCTTAGACCTACCTATGCTTTTTCATTCCATAAATGGTTCAATACAGTGGTTTTCAAATCTATTTTAGGGTTAGCGTTGCCTATTTGATGCTATTTAAAATTTGTTTTGGAATCTCTCTTTGAAGTATTACTTGTTAGGTTTTATCCAAAGAGGCCATTTTTTGATCATGCCCTTTGTCCATGCTTGAGAAGTTGCCTTAAATTTCTTTGTAGCTTGATCATTGATGTTTAGGCATTCCCTCTTCATTGATTAAATTTATTTGTTATCTTGAATGTTTTCTAACCTTGAAGGTGAAATCAGTAGAAGTTAAATGAGTTTCTCGCCTTCTATATTTCATTGGAATGTTTATCTTGAATGCTTATTTTCTTAAAATGAATCAAAGGGTTACTAGTTTTCCATGTCTATTGATTTCTTCTTTATGCTTATGTGTTTAATTCCCTTCTTGTTAAAAGGGTACATGATAAAGGATTCTTGATTTCCCTTTTCCCTACCTTTGTTCCCAAACTTGATGTCCATCTCATTTACCATAAACCTTGAAGGTCCATTTGATCATGCTTGATTTTCCCTGTTATGCATCATGTTTCATTGTTGAGATATCCATGACTTTCATTGACTCCATAGCCCAATTATTTGAAGACCTCTCAGTCCACCTATTCTACCTGGTCATCTTTCCGAACCAAAACAAACAACAAACCCTACACTTAAAAACTAGCCTAAAATCAACCATTTTAAAGAAAACAAGTTCACATCCTTTGCATACAATAGAAAGGGCCCTCTCTAAGTCCAGGAAGGCTAGTTCCTAGGACTCCAAATACTGTTCTGATGTTACCTTGTGCATTTGGTCCACCAATCTGCTAAATCATGGGGCCACTAACATAATGGCGATCATGGTGGGACCTTTGAGTCAGTAAAAATATTAGTATCCCTAAAGGAATTCAGAAAACCCAAAAAACATCCCTAGATTGGTTTTTTGTTAGTTATTGGTGGTGGACCATACACATATATCTTCAAAACAACTAAAAATATCCACCTGGTGACTCCACTAGCCCCAATAGGCCTGTTAACTCTACTAGTTCTCATTAGAATCCCTGGGATTGTGTCAAATAAGCCCTCAGAAGTCTAGAAGCCTAGTTATACACTGTGTGAGTTTACCAAGCACTAAGAGAGGTCATCCTTCCAAAAACAGTCCTAAAACTCCAGCCTCTCTAAATCTTGAGTTTGAAATATGGTTTCACAAAGGATCAATACTAGATCTCATCCAGACCGAAATCCTCCTACTATAGTTGATGACCCAGAAAAAAATTTGTGGAAAACTTCTAAAACTGGAAAATCAACTACTGTTAGGACTATTCATAGAGCAAGATTTGTCCCCAAACATCTTACAGCTTTGCAAGACCCCCAGTTTGACTTACACAATACAATAAACCTTTTTAGAACCAAGTCACAAAGTGGGATTGACCAGACCGACCTTGAGCCCATAGATTTTCAACAAATTTCAAGTAGAGAAACCTCTCCTTCCACTCATCTTGACTTTTAGCTTCTCCATCACTTTAGCTCTTTTCATACCAAGTCTACTCAGAATCATTTTTCTGGTCCAAGTACTTGTTGAGCCCTGAAATTGTCTTCTCTTTTGCCAAAATTCAGTTCATTTCATCATTCCTTTATCATTTCATAAACCTAAAACTAAATGAGAATGACTAAGATTACTTAAAGGTTGCATACAATTATTAACTTATTGTACTTTTGTGATTTTGCTGTCTTAATGATTTTTGAACAGTTTTAGCTACAAAATGCAGTCATTCTGTAGCTAGTCCAGCGTTTTTCAACTGTTTTGGTGTTTACATATGTTACAGGTGTCATCTAGAGAAAAGGCACACATAGGTAGATTCCAAATATTTCCTACATCATTTTTTCCCTTCCACGAGGACTGGATCAATAGCTGGAGGTGCCTATGTACATGGTCAAAGAAAAAGTCAAGCAAGTTGTCTTCTATAGGAATCAGAACTCCTGATTTGCTTTACAGCAAATTAGGAATCCTAAAAAGGTTCTATTTTGATTTTAACTTTAAAACTACAACTATACCTACTTTTATTCAATTTTAGTTATGTAATTTCATATAAATTCAGCTCGATAATTCTGAGAGGGACAAGTCTGATACATATTTTATCATTACTGTGATACTCTGTTTTTGGGAATTTTGCTAATAGGAGTAAAACTTTGATGTTTTTCTGAATACAACCTTGAGGAGTTAAAGGATTAATGCTGAATTGATAGCAGAGGGCCCCTGCTATTCGAGGAAGCTTTACATGTTTTCTAGATAAGTAGTTTTCAATTATGTTTTTGTCATATTTCATTACTTAGACTGCTTTCTGGAATTACATCTCTTAGCATTATATTTCATGTCATTTGTTTAGATAAAAGATCCTCATGATATTACAGTTAGTCTTTTTCTCAAGATTTTGAATGGGATTTAATTGTAATATTATGAGTTACTAGCACTTCAGTTTCTATCATTTAGATTAAGAAGATCCTCATTATCTTACAACTATTCTCTTTCTCAAACTCTTCCAATATATCACTACTATATGAATGAGATTGGTTGTACTATTTTGATTTTTCTGTTCTAAAATTAAATAGAAGATCCTCATATTATTACAAACAGTCTTCTTCTCAAGTTGTTCCAACAAACCTCTAAATCACGAATAAAACTTAGTTGTAATATTGTGGGTTACTGATTTTTTTTTATATAGAAGATCCTTATCACATTATGCCTAATTTCCTTCAATAAACTCTTCCAAAAAACCTCTAACTTATGAATGAGATCTATTTGTAATGTCATAAGTTGTTTAACATTCCATAGGAGATGCTTATTACATTATAGTAATCTTTTTCTCAAACAATTCCAATACACCTCTATCATATGAATGAGATTTCACTGTAATGTTCTAAGTTACTATTTGTTTTAATACTTCTTTTATGTTTTAGGGAGATCCTCATTGCATTATAATTTAATCTCTTTCACAAGCTATTCCAAAAAATATCTAATTAAATGGATCAGATTGAGTTGTAGTGTTTTGAGTTACCTTTCATTTTCATGAATTTTCATTTGAAAGTTATAATATCCATGGATTAGGACTCTCTGTTTTCATAATTTTCTAATTATGGACATAAATTGCAACTAAACTCTGTTTTGATTCTAAGATTTCCTTTTTCTTCCTTTTTGACATAGATTTAATTTCATCTTCTGAGCATAGAGTAGCATACTAAGACTCAAACATAAAAAAACCCAAAACATCAATAAAACACTGAAAACAATTGAATAAGAAAAGGGATACTTAGGCACATATAGTGCAAGTACACTTCATCAGTTTACGAGCCGTGGTCGACAATTTATGCTATCAATTTAGGACACTAAATTGACTAAACATTTTGGCGTCATTGCCGGGGAAGTGTAACTAGGTAGCCTTATTTCCTATTTCCCAAAAACAATGATATGCGTAGAGAAAGATATTCTAGGGGTAGATTTGTAAGAGGCAGAAGCTTAATTCCCACAACTCCACTCACTTCACCAAGACCAAGAAGCAGCACACCTCCAACTCAAATCCACATTCTATACTATACTGTTCATAGGCTTCTAGAAGTCTCAAGATCAGATATCCCATCAGGAAGATCTCCCAGTTCATCCACGGAAGCAATTCTAGAGGAAAAATATCTAAGGACTCCTACAGAAGGGATAACCTTTTTCAATTCCATAGGGGAATATATTCCAGTAGAAGAATTACAAATCCCTAGTGAAGAGGAATAAGAGGACTATTTCTTCAATATACCCTTGATAGAAGAACCAGTAGAACAACTAGCTCTTCCAACTAAACCCTATATCAGTTCAGAAGAATCTATCATGGCAGAAGAAGGGGAAGGAGAAGTCTTTAATGGAGAACATACACTATTTGGAGGAGATAGAGGAAGAGGTAGAGGTACAGAAGAAGGTAGAGGAAGAGGAAATGCAGAAGGAGGAAGAGGTAGAAGGGAAACTGGAAGTCCTTTTGGATTCCCTATAATAGATGAAGAGACTAATGCAACTATGAAAAATATCTCACCCTCTTTTCTTCCAAACTTTCATGGACTAAAAAGTGAGGATCCTGAGACCTTCTTATTTGACTTTGAAGCTCTATGTAGAACCTATGATTACCTACAAGATGCTCAGAAACTTAAATTGTTCCCTTCAACATTGAAAGTGTTATAGCATCATTTCTCACCTTGACATGATTCATGATTGCTTTATGGCTTTATGGGCACCCATTCCTACAGACTTGGACAAATTCACTTAAAAACAGTGTAAAATCCTCCATACGCGACTATGCCCATGTTTTTCCGTGTGTATACGCGAGTACAGCTAGATTTTTCCGCGTATGCCATTAAAATGATTAAAAAATATATAAAAAATCCCTAATTTCGCGCTGGGTTGATGGTTACTCAGGTAGTTCAACCACCCCAGCCCGTGGCCAACTGTTTCCAACTGCTGAAACTACTTGGAGGGACTATAAAAAAGCCCTCATGTGTATGGCCTAAGGGAGAGAGAGAAGTATTGATATTATACTCTGTTGGTATTCCCTATCCAATTCTGATTCCCCGTGCCTCCTGCACTTTCCCAGTTCATTGTAGGAAACCCTTGTTTCCTTGAGATATACATCCCTTTATATGTTATCTCGTATGCACCAGTTTGGAAGGAGTCTTAGCGAGGCAAGGGCTGGACGGATCCGGACGACGGTCCGCGAAGGCCTTGGAAGGATCAGGTGATCTCTCCACTTGATTACTTTTGTACGTACTATTTATAATACAGAAGTATCATGCTGTTCCCGAAATAAACGTGTTAGTGTATGCTTTTATGTATGAGAATATTTGCTATACAAGCATTCATTATGATTTATTTAATGTTTTATATGAATCTCACTAACATATAGAGTAGATATATGCTGTACAACTTGTCCTTTGTGCTGGTTTCTTCTTGTATTTCAGGTTAAGGAGGAAGGACGGTTGCAGGGAGTTTAGACTCCACGTGGATCTACTTCAAACGTAGGACCAACGGGTAAATCTCTCATTCTGCTCTATTTAGTTTTTCTGAACGTGCATGGTTGTGTGAGTCTCTGTTAAGTAGTACGCCCCTGCTCTGTGGAGGTTGTATCCCAACCAACCTCTAGGGTGTTAATTCCCTAAAACAGAGCTGGCGACTCTGCTGGGGATCACATTCTTGTGATTCTCCTGTTGGGTTGTTTCAGCTGTTTGGTAGGTTGCCAACAGTTTTTTCTGTCTTTTGCAGTCCCGTTTGTTTTCTTGCAGTCAGTCTGAAGTCTTGGTGTCTTTCCCAGGCTTGTCCTTTTTTGTTTTTCATTATCTTTCTTTGTATACGCTCTTTTTTCTGCACACAGTCGCGTATACACGTGAGTTTGTCTAAAGGGACCCGCGTATACGCGAGTTTCCCTTAACACAGACGCGTATACACGCTGGTTGCATAACTGCAAGGTCGCGTATACCTAGGCAGATTTTGAATTTTTAGGATTCTGGTGTTTTTGGTCCTTTCTGGCTGTGGAGGCCTGTGTCTGCAGAGTCTCTGTACTTACTGGAGTGTGAAGGAAGTGGTTTCAAGTCTTTTTTCTCTTTCGTTTGTTCGAAAACTAATCTTTTTGGCAAAGTGTTCTTGTTGGTGCTGGCACTCCTGGATTGAGTTCCAAGATCGCTTTCTGAGCATTCTTGGCTGTTCTGCTTTATCAGAATAGAGAGCTTCTGCTCACTGACTCGCTCCTATCTTTGTGTTGTGGTTTGCATTGCGTTCTTTGCTTTTGTTTTTCGATTGGTTTTCTTGAGTTTCATAGGCTAGGGTTTTGTTGCAATTTTCGAAGAACTTTTCTTGCTTCTTTGGAGTCTTTTGTTGCAACGAGTTTGCACTATTTGTCTAGGCTGGTTGATTGAGTTTTTGGTCTTCCGTTGCTCTTATTGGTCTTGCTATCATTAGCTTTATAAGGTTTGGGAGCATTGTTGAAGTTTATGCTTGAAATTCGGTCTCGTTTTGGCTTGGATTGTGATAGTTGTGCTTGGTCTTTTTGAGCTCTTGCTTTATAAAACTAAAAAGCCCAAAAAACATTTGTTTTGCTTTTTGTTTTTTGCATATCAAAAAACTCAAAAAACATTGTCTCTTGTTTTTGTTTTTGTTGTTGCATTTTTCATTTTCGTTTGGTCATATCTTTTGGAGCTTTTTGTGAAGTTTCTTGCTTCTAGTTTTCGGCTTGATTTTGAGGAGAAGTTGTCATTTGGTTTCTTCTTCTTCTTGTTGAGTATTTTGGTGTCTTATATTAAGAGTTCTTGTTTTTAAGAATTGGCTTTCTGGACAACAAAAGATGAGTTAAAGCTGGAAGGAGCTTTTGGGAAATTTCACCTTGTTTCAGAGACTTTTGCATCTTAGAATTTACATGCTTGTAGTGATTTGCATTAGGTGCATTGAATCATTTAGTTAGCTTCTTAGTTTTTGTGAGTGTGAGTTTGTAATTCGAAAAGAAAAAATACAATTTTTTAGTCTCGTAGAACTCTGTATAGAGATTACTTTTCATCGAAAGACAATGAACTGCATGTGCATGTAGTCGGGTTTTTATTAATTTCTTTTGCGTCAAAACATCATTGGTTTCATCTCCATATCCTTGTGACTTAATACAACGACCCTTAAAATAAGCGATTTAATCTAAAATCAACTAGCAAGTTTTACTAAGTGTCAATCACCAACTAGCTAGGTTGTAGGGCCTTGGAATAGGTGAGTGGAGAGTTAACTCTCCAAGGCCGCTCAAACAAACATAGAAGTTGATTAATTGAGCGAAATCCAACTCCCTGAGGTGGGTCGGGAAAGCTCTCATCAGAGTCAGCGCGAGGGGAAGTGAAGGTTGAGAAGAGGGATACCCCCTCAGATTAGCTGAATCGACCTCAAGACCGTTCCTCGGCTTCGATGCGGATTGGTGTCCATAGTTGCCGTTCCTAGGTTCCACACGTGTGACTGCGGGGGGAATACCCGTAGTACACGAGTCGAACGTCGCATCACTTTCGCCAGCACTTGCAGGGGGTGCCCTTGCGAAGCTTGGGTGCTTGAGCCGCAAAGGCTGTCGTTAGGAGGTCAGGCGTAAGCTGTTTACGTGCACCTTCGCTAGTTGTTACGGGCCCTAATCATCCCGCATCGCTTTGGAAGGCCCTATACTTCGCTTTCCTGTATTTTGGTGTCAGGTCCTCATCACCCGGAGTGGAAATAATTGGAGGGTTGTTTGTTTGCCGTTTCTCGGGGATTTTTATTTTAGTGAGTGCTCTTTGCTCCTAGCTTGCCTAGCTTTTCACTTTTTTGAGTCTAATATAATAAATCTATAAAAGTGGCTGATCAAGCGCCTCGACGTTCGAGGAGAATCCGGGGGTTATCTCCCGAGAGTGCAGAGCCTTCTTCGAGAAGGCGTAGGAGCGATTTAGGCTGGTGGTTACCATCCCGGTAGCGTCCCGACGTCGTGGAGAGTGATCCTCCACAAAGATCCGAGGGTTTCGTTGCCGATCCAGGTGTCGGTCCCGAGAAGAGCGTTGCGCTCACCTCGTGAGTTATTTTTCCTCGGGAAGAAGATTTTCAAGTCGAAGACGTGCACGAGCCTCTTGCTGCTGCAGTCCATCTCCTCTTCCTCACGATCATCCGTTTGTTCTTCGGTACATCGGACCGGAGTACGAGAGACCGCCGGGATCTTCCATATCATTCTTATCTTTCGATGGCCACGGCGGGAACGCGCTTCTACCGTGAGTGTTGCGGGCATTCATACCCCGGCTTCTGTCGAGGCGTGGGGGCACTATTGCTTCATCTTCAACTGCTCTTTAGCACCTGCTATGTCTAGCTCGGTTCACCCAGGGCATATGCTTCTCATTCATCGGTCCCTTCGTTCAGGGGATGTCCATTAGTGGAAATCCCTCGTTTTCCTTTACAGTCGGTGCAGTGCGGATCCACGCCCATGTCTAACATGGCTAGTGGATCGGCTTCGTTTCTGAGTTTTCCCCTTTGGGATGGGCATATACCCGGGTTCCAATCCTTCTTTAGGGTCGTTTCCTTTTACGTCCCAGGACCCGGAAGTTTTAACCCTTGGTGCGGGGGGCAAAGTTCAACTACTTTTACGGATGGAATCCTGTCTTTACAACGGGCTGGGCGGGGAATCGGTTCTTCGCGGGTCATCAAGGAAATGCTTCTTTCCCTTCTTCGAGTGCTTATCGGGTCTTTTTCTCCTCTCGTCTAATGCATGGAACCCCTACCGTGGGCTTTCCTCTTCGATCAATACTTCGTGGGGGAACTAGTCCGGGTTTTGGTAACTCGGCGTGGGGAGGAGGTTCTTCTCCGTTTTCTACGAGTCCTTTCTGTGATTCTGGTGCCTCATCAAATCGAGGCTATTCTTTTCGAATGTTGGAAATCCATCCCAGCGAAGGATGGAATTCTCGAGCTCCGCCTCGATTACCAGTTTACGGCAACGTTAAACTTGCCGGACTTGTCGAGTTAACTAATGACCCCGGGTCGGTATAGTCGGGGTGGCCTCCGGTTCCAACCAAACTTCCTTCGGACATTCCTAAGTTTGAAGGTAAGAATGGTGAAGATCCGAGCAAACCACATCACCACTTTCCACTTATGGTGCTCATCGAACTCCCTGATCGATGACTCGATTAGGTTGAGATTATTTCAATGCACCCTAATCGAGAATGTCGCAAATGGTATATAGAGCTCACTGGCAGTTTTTGCCACATTTGGAGAACGTTGTCACTTTTCTTAACCATTTTCGGTTGTCACGTCGATACAGGCTAGGACCGAACTCTGGCTAATTTTAAGCGAGATGAGGCAACTCACATTTTTGATCACATTCGGGAATGGAGGAGAAGGGAAGAGGCTTATCAAAGCCCATATTCCCAGGTGAGTTCCTTCTCGAGTGGTTTTTGAAATCGCTCGATCGGATATTTCGAAGGATGTATCCCTATACGGGGTATTTTCCGAGGAGCGAGGTCATCTTTAGGGCCCGGCAGTTAGAGTTGATCTATTCTCGATCTGGGGTACTTTATAAGTATTTGCCTCAATGCTCCTCACTCCAAATTGGAGTTATCGAAACCCAAACACAGGTCCGCATGGTGACGGACTTGTCGGATCGGTCAATAGTAGTGCGACGGCCATTTGCTTTCTCAATTGCACCCGATTGTCTTTACAATCTGCTCCCTTCTAGTCAGGCGGTACGTGCTCGATTCATCACCTTCCCGGATCCTTGTCCATAAATGCTTTGTCCAAGCTTCGATCCCAAAGGAAATCAACAATCCGATGGGAAGAAGAAGGGACGTAATAACAAGAAGAAGGGCAAGAATGGGAAGGGAAATGCTAAATAAAACCAACGAGCGTGTTGGTGAGGGTCAAAAGGAGAAAAAAGAAAGTGAAGTTTCCATGCGAGCTTTGTACTTGAGAGACCATCTCACACACCTTTGCCCGAAAATTCAGGGATGCTCGGTGCCTGTTATCTCGAGCGGGGTTCTTCTAGTTCCCGAAGTCACGTGTTAACAAACCCTTTTCCCCAAGGGCGACAATTAATTGTTGGCGCGAACCGGAATCCCTGGGGCTTCCTTTGGAGGTGCCCGGGAAGGGGAAATTCCATCGAATATCTTTATGATGAGTGCTCACGTGGATGTCGCTACGAGATCCCGTGATTATGGCGGAGAGGAATCTTCGAAAGCTAAGGAAGTTCACTGATGCTCGCGAGCCGCTTCACATCACGAAGCCAACTTGTTGAGTCTATGCCTCGGATGCCAAAAGCATCTTCTAAGCGGTCGACGATTAATCAGAACATGAGGGTTTGCCCGCGAACTACTCGATTGTAGAAGATTCGGCGCAAATTCCTTGTGCTATGTCGACTTTAGAGGTACTCCGGTCTTGTCGGCTCAGCGCGATGCTTTGCTCATTGCCATTGGGGTTGATTGATCCGAAAAATTCTCTTTCGATCTACTTTTGATATGGCTAACTTTAAGAAGAGGCTTCCTCATCACATGGCTTTTCACATTAAATCATCGTATCGGAAGACTAACATCTTTCGTACTGGTTATTGATGAGGGTGCTTCTACTTGCGTGATGTCTCTCGCATGTTGGAAGACACTTGGATCTCCCAAAGTCATTTCCATCTAGCAGCGTTCTTCTTGCGTTCGATGGCCATTCTCACGAGCCCCATGGTATTGTCCCAGCTTTGCCCATCCGTGTTGAGGCAAAACCGTTAACATAGAGGTTGAGGTAGTGGATGCGGCCTTGGACTACAACCTTATGTTGGGGAGGAGCTGGATATATGAGATGGATGCTATTGCATCCTCATTATTTCCCGAATTGTATGTTTCCCCCACAAAGGGAGGATAGTCACGGTGGATCAACTAGAGCTGTCCTCCGTCGAGACCCGGATGCGCCTTCGACTCATGCTGTTCCTAAGTTGGATAATGCTAAGGTGCATGTTGAGAATCTAGGAGTTGGAATGTATTCTTCCCCGATGGGTTCTTTTCGATCTTCCTCCTCCTAAGGTGTCTATTAATGCTATTTCATCCTCCAAGGCTCCCCTTCGAAGAGAGTTCTTTCGAACTCATTATTTTTCGGACCCTTGGACCTTACCTTCTCCAACGACCACATTGGAGGAAGGGCAAGTGGGTGGAATGGCATTCCCGATTTCTGCGAGTGAGATTGCGTATCGAGTCTATTGTTGACACCTGCGAGTACGATCCAGCTCCACTTTCTCCGGGAAGAGTTGGATGGTGATGTGGCTCAGCTTGGACGCTTACTTCTTCTTCGCTCGAGATTGTCTAGATACCACTCTTCCATCCGAAGAGGGCTATCCCGGAAGCGATGAGCAGTATAGATAGGCAGTGGGATGATTTGCATCATCGGTCTTACTTCCTACGACTTGAGCGAAGTCGAAACAAGTTTTCCAAGTCCTCGGTCTCCTGGACTGTTCACCCGGTCTTGAGCCGCTTAGCACCGACACGGAGTTTATCTTTGAAGGGAACATGTGTGTGATCTCTCCTACTATCCCGTGAACATCTCCAGGGAATCCCAACATTATCGAGAACGTTTTCATTGGAGGTCGAATGTTCCCATGAAGAGGTTCAAATCTATCCGAGCTCTTCAAAGAGTATAGGGATGTTTTTGCTTGGTCTTATGAGGAAATGCAGCATAGACCCATCTATCGTTCAACATGAGATCAAGACGTATGAAAACACTAAGTCGGTCGGGCAAAAACTTCGTCGGATTAATCCTAGGAAGGCAGGCGGCTATCAAAGTCGAAGTTGGCAAAGTCGTCAAAGGCGGGATTCATTTTCCAGTTCCTCTAACTCGAATGGGTTTCAAATCCCGGTTCTGTTGATAAAAAAGCAAGGAACGATTCGAGTATGCATCGATTTGCGAGACCTGAATAAGGCGTGTCCTAAAGATAATTACCCCACACCCTTCATTGATCGATTATTGACGAGTGTCTGCCGTAGCAAGATTTTCTCCTTCATGGACGGTTTCTATGGTTATAATCAAATTACTATCCGTCCGGAAGATCAACATAAGACCGCATTTATTTGTCCACTGGAGTACGTTTGCATATAAGAAAATGCCTTTTGGTCTTAAAAATGCTGGAGCCACCTTTCGGCCGGGCCATGTCTTACGCCTTCCACGACATCAAGATAATTATCGAGGCATACTTAGATGATCTGAGTCGCTCATTCTCGAAAGAGGATGGATCATCTCGGTCACCTCCGGCAAATATTTGAAAGATGTCGTTTTTATAAAATTCGTTTGAATCCGAACAAGTGCATTTTCGCAGTAACATCCGGTCGTTGTTGGGATTTATCATGTCTAGGGAAGGGATAAGGGTAGATCCCTTCAAGGTTGAGGCAATACTTCGGTTGCCTCCCCCGTCTTCAATCAGTCGACTTCAAAGTCTCCAAGGAAGTCTAATTTTCTTCGGAGGTTTATCGTTAACTATGCTTTGAGATTACAAAGGGATATATGAGGTTTGTTGAAGAAAGGAGTTCCTTTTCTTTGGAATGACTACGCTCAACGCTCATTCGATGCCTTGAAAAAGGCATTGACCTCTGCTCCTTTCTTTGAGTCCACCCGATTATAGCGAGAGATTTTCTTTTGTATACGCTACAGCGAGAATCTACCATCGGTATGGTTCGGTTCGAGAGGATGATGCTCAGGTGAGCATGTTATTTACTGCCTTAGTCGAGGACTGGTAGGACACTGAACTGCGATACACCCCGATAGAAAAATTAGCCTTAGCGACGATCCATGCTGTGCGGCGACTCCGAGCGTTACATTATTCTTCGCAAAACTTATGTCTTGGCGATGCCAATCCATTTCATTTTGTCCTCGACAGCGAGTGATTGGGGGGCAAATATAATAGATGGATTGTGATATTACGAGAATTTGATCTAGAGTTCATGTACTGCAAATCAGAAGTCATTAGTCTTTGCGGAATTGATCTCCGAGTTGCCTTGTGGAGAGGAGATGATCTGTGATGAGTCCTTTCCGGACGAACACTTGTTTCTAATCTCTCCACAAGATCCTTGGTATGGGGATATCATTGTGTATCTCCGGATTGCGAAGTTTCTCTCTTCTTTTCGAAAGATGAGCGTCGTAGGCCATGGGTCACTTAGCCAAGAATTATCGATTATTGGTGATGCTTTGTACGAGGGTTGATTCAATCCTAAGACAGCCGCTTAACTTTCGAAGAAGCCGAGTCGTGCTCAATGATTCTCACAAGGTGGAGCTTGTGGGGGTCATTTATCGGGGCTTGCTACAGACCCAAAAATATTTTTAGCGTCTTTGGCTACTTCGGCCCTTGATTTTCAAAGATTGTATTGAATCGGTCAAGAAGTGTCATCCTTGTCGAGTGTATACTGAGGAAAATGCGCGCTCATCCAGTCTCCGCTTTTTTCCGAAATCATTCTTTCGTCGAACCCTTTACAAAGTGGGGTATGGATTATACTACTTGTAACCCACCTTCGGCAAAAGGTCACAAGTACATTATCGTAGCGATAGACTACTTTACGAAGTGGGTCGAGGCTATGCCTACTTTTGGGAACGATGGTGAGGCTAACGGCTCTTTTCTTCTTCAACCAAGTTATTTCTCGTTTCGGTATACCTAGAGAGATTGTCATGACCATGGCGGTCACTTTCGAGAATAGTATGATAGGGTCGAGTTGGCTCTTAAATTGGGTTTTCGACGGGAGCATTCATCTCCATATTATCAGCGTGGCCAATGGGCAAGTGGAAGCCGTGAATAAGTCCTTGAAGACAATTCTTCAACGGACGATTGATAAACATAGATCCAAACTGGCACATTATGCTATATCCCGCACTTCGGGCATACGGGACGTCGATTAAAAACGCGCAACGGCTTTACTCTCGTTTCGGTTAGTCCACGGGGTGGAATCCGTATTTCCCATTGAATGCGAGATTCCTTCCCTTAAATTAGTTTGTTGAGCTTCTTTACGACACTTCTATTACGGCGAGCAACTTCTTCATCACGGAACATCTTGATGAGCAACGTCGAGATGCCGCTCACGTTGAATGAAGCGCATAAAAACAGAGTCAAAGTTCGGTACGATAAGGCGGTTAAGCCTAGGGTCTTTTCCGAAGGTGACCTTGTTTTGGTCTATGCCCAAGAAAAGATGCCTTGGGGGCGGGAAAGTTTAAGTCGATGTGGTATGGCCCCTATATCGTCAAAAAAAGTCCTTAAGAAAGGAGCTTATACCTTGGTTGACTTCGAAGGGAACGAGTTGTCGGAGCCCCGAAATGGGCTCTATTTGAAGAAGTATTATGCCTAGGCTTCGGCTCTGGGATCTTGCTTTTGTATATATTTTTTAGTTTTTGCTTTGTACATATCTGTTTGATTTTCGATTTTTGATGAGGTGGTGATGTTTTTGATGCCGCTTTGGCGGGTTGTGTTGGATGTCATGAGTCATTTTTGGTTTCACCAGATGGTGCTAGTAGACACACTCCGGAACTTAGCTTCCGCGGCTTGGGTGCTTCATTATCCTTAGGTCAGTTTGTTGGTATCAAGAGGAGTACGCATTGGTCCTGCTTCCAATAACGTAGCAGAATACCTCTACGTCATTCATCTACTCTCAGAGGCAATATCTTTGGGTGTTGATTCGTTGGTATTTTTCTTGGACTCAGTCTGGTGGTGTCGCAGATTGAACAACACTTATTGGGTACGAGATCCATTTTTTATTACGATTGTTCTTGAGGGTACGTTTGTTACAAAGGTCATTTAAATTTTTAACATTCATTCATATTCCTCGAGTCGACAATTGGTTTGCTGACTCATTAGCTAATCAAGCTTTAGATTGGCATATTAATCATTCAATACGATAAATTCTAATCATCAAAAACATCATACATTTGATACATTTATCACATCACATCAAACATCACTTTGTATATATATCATCGGAGTGTCAAAAAACTCTACAAAATTTGGATTCACAATCTCAGTACAAAACTTGGGCTTATGCCCCATCATGTTTAGTCTCAAAAAAAGAATATACGAGTCATCTAATATATAAAATCTGTCTACTCCTGAGGGACCCCGCCCGAAGTCGTGTTCCTATAGAACATCACTACGAAGTGGCCACTACGGCGGAATAGTCTAACCCGGTCCCGGGTACTCCTACAACCCGTCTCTCGGACGGCTTCGGCAAGTCCTCCACAGCACCCGGAGGGATTTGGCGGGATCGGTCCCTCCAAAGTTTCTCCGCACGGCACGGAGTGTCCCTGTCGAGAATCCGGCCGTCTCCGCCTCACCTGTCGGCGCTTGTGGCGATGCTAGGCCCTCGGGGACGAACTCGGTCCAACATCCGAAACATGATCATTTTTAATTTTCGGTCATTATGAATCCAATCCAAAAACATGTTTGTTTTTCATTTTTTCATACATATTTGAAAAAAATCCAAAAAATCATATAAGTTAAAATTTTTTGCAAAACTTACCGATTTGCTCCCCATGCTTGCTCCGGGTGGAAGTACTAGATACGGGATCTCCTCGGAAATCCATCCCGCATAGGGATAGTCGTCCCACTGCGATGATCTGTTCTCTCCACCACAGGGGAAGAACTCATCGTCCCCAGTGGTCCGGGGGTACCCTCGTCGCCCCGAGTCTCTTCATCATGTCTACCCAACGGGCGATTCTTGGAGTCCTGCGAGGCTGTCGATAGTCGAGATGACTACTGGGTCTCAAAGGTCGGAACTCTCTCGAAGAAGAATGTTGTCAAAATGGTCCCATAGCCAAAGTGTTTTGTCTTTGTTTGGCGAATGGAGGTCATCTGTTGTTTCATATTCGAGTGAAAGTGGCTGTGCACCAATCATACACATGAATTAAGCACTCTACGGCTATGCTCATGTGCGTCCCGCGCCGCTGATGTAGTGAGCGGATCCCTGCCACTCTGCCGATGGTGAACAAGAGGATCTTTATGTGCAAATCCCACGATATCTCTAATAGCAATCTATGTTCCAACCTTCTTGGAATTATCTACGCAATATATTTGGACATAGTCTTCCACGGTCAGCCCTCCCGGGGGCTTCTTCCGTGCAAGTCCACCTGGATCTCCCCTCCGGAGAGTCCGGTGATGAAGTATATATCCTCCACTTCTATGCGTAGTGGCATCCCGATCAATTATGAAGCAATCCCGATCGGTTCCCCGGTAATTTACGAGCATTTCAAGCGATCGCACATTACTTTTCATATTGGGCATTTTAAAGAATTTGAACAATCCACAGTTTCAAAGGACATTTTGTCTTTGCGCGATCCCGCATGACCTCTTGGTCTATTGCGCTATGCTCACGTTCCCTCCATGAGATGGTCATCCCTGAGAAATTTCATCAAAATTTGCATTAGAAATACTTTTTTTAAAAAACGGACTACACGCATACGCTACTTTCCCTGTGCACGATCGCGTGTATACGCAACTTGCCTTCATTGAACCGCGTATGCTGCAGATATCGCATTTTTTAATAAGGGTTTCCAGGGCCAAAAAATCACTTAATTTTAATTTTCAAACGTGACAAAATGAATAAACGAGGATGATTAAGGAGCCTACCTGAAGTTTGACGAATTCAGACTGGTCGGGTTGTTCTGATTTGATGAAACAAGTTTTTAGCTCCGAGCTCTTTTTTCCAAATCAGCTATGCAATAATGAACCAATTGAGAGGTAATTTGTGTATTTATGGCTAAAAAATTGAAAATTTTTCGCAAAAATTTCCTTATGCTTATTTTTTCGATCTATCTTATGTCGTATAACTCGATTGCTTGGAAGTGCCTCGGTTTGGTATGTTTTCGGGTACATTTTGACGATTTTGAGACTTTTTCAGGTTTTTTGATCGCGTGATTTCGGACTCTTCACGCGGTGTATATGATCTTCATCGGCATATAGGTTAGGGAATCACTTTCGTTGCATCTTGCATTCTAGCCTCCATGCTTGATCACTTGCCTTAGGGTCGATCCCATCGGGTCATGGGTATTACACCCATTTCACTCGCTCGATTTTTAATCATGACTTGATGGTAGAGCCTTCCCTTTACATGGGCTTCCTAGTTAGTTCCTCGCTATCACTTGTTGCCCATGCTCGCTTTTTATGTAGGCTCGGGAGTCCTCTTTAGTCCCGCCATGTCTTTCAGTGTTGAAGCTTCATTCTTCTCCTTCATCACTTATCATTTTTTCTCGCTTATACCCTAGAGGCTCCCCGGGTGTCGTTAAGTTGTATTACTTGCATTGCATATTGGCTACTTGTTTATCCTGGCCTTTAGCCCAGCTTCATTTGGACTCAGATGTTTAAGCCAACTTTTGACCTTGACTTTACGTACAAGTTAACCATTGCATTGCACTTAGCTATCACGACTTGACACCTTTGTACCCATGGATGGAACGTTCCTCTGAGTATCACTGACCAGTTTTCGCCACCTTGCATTAAGCATAGGATTGTTCCAATCCCAAGAACTAGTGCATCTGCTTTCTTGATACTCGTTCTATCCATTGTACCATAGCATTCTTTTATTCTTTTTCAGGCTTATTATGAAAAAGACAAAAAAAAATCAAATATAACAAAAAGAGCGGGAACGGGATGTATCTTCGTTATGTTGATGGCAGTACAAAATCAGTTTGTCGCCCTTGAACAAAGCACATATACTTATATATATTTCCTTCATTTGGGATGGTTCTAGTTTTGACCTAGGTTCAGCCTTTACCATGTTTCACTTGTCAGTTCTCCCCCGGTTGGTTATCTCTTCCAATCATATGGAGAGTTTGTTCTGCCTCCTGCATAACAGACTTATACAGTGTCACTTTTTACTGCCATGGTCATCACGAGTTGTGCTTTTGTTCAAGGGAAGTTTAACCTGAGTCGGCCATTCTGCGGTGTCTCTTGACTCATTATTCAGTCGGCCTTCTCGGTCTTGTCAGTATCATGTTATATCACATCAGATACCTATTTCTTAAGCACTCGTCTTTGGGATTTAAAGGTCCCCATTGACTTCTTGCTTAGAGCGGGTTTGTCTCTATGTTTCTGACACATTGCTCACCGAGCAAGCCTAGAGCCGCACCTTGGGCCTATTTCCATCATTGATAGGTGACCTCGTGCTCAGCATTTGATCATCATCATGGGTCTTTGGTAGTGGTTTCCCCTTTGTGTTCGTCGGCACACATTATCACACTTAGGATTCGTGCAGTACCTTGATTTCCATTTGACCCTATCGGTGGATATCTCGCCTCTGTGTCAACTTTCATTATTGGTTGGTTTAGGGGGTTTCTTCTGTGCAGTAGCTTCATCTTGTGCATGTCAGAAACGTATTTCAGTTTGGTTCCGTCACTCTGCTTCGTCCGATTCCTTCCAAATCTTGGCCTGCGGGTTACACTGTATTTGAATTTGATGTCGGATCTGCTAATACCTTCCTTCGAGATCTTTTCCCATCGACTCCGACTCATTGCTCACCGAGATAAGGTCTAGAGTCTTTTTGTCGATTACCTTAGGGTTGCGGTCATCGATGAGACTCTTCACTATCGGCAGTGGGGATTCATCATTGCCTCCCCGATTGGTAGATTCTTTCAGAGTGTTCGACTTCAACTCATTCATTCGCCTTGTCGGATTATCTTGGGGGCACCTTGACACTCATTATCATTATCGGTGGGTTGTCTCGCGTTGGTTAACGGGATACATCATTGCCCGGTAATCCAACAATTTCTCACATGGTCGACTTCAGCTCATTTATTCCCATGGTGTAGAATTGTGTCATAGTGATCGGTGAAGACCTCGGGTTGCATCGGCATTCTTCGGTTGACTTTTGACAGTCCATTCAGTTTCTGCCAGTGATGCCGTTCACCCTTATATGTTGCAGTTCAGTACAACAGCATCCTATATGTTGGCTCCCGATTTGCGTGATTGTACCGTTTAATCCACCTCTTATGATCCGGTACTTGGACATTCAGTTACATGATCAGACATCCAGTTGCACCATCTTCGATCAGCTTTCTATATGTGATACTTGGACATTGATTCAGACTTGTACGAGATACCCTGCTCGGATTATTCACTATGTACTTTGAGTTAGTTATGCCTTCTCCATGTTGGATCTATTCGGTACTTTCTATATATATGATGTATTTTTGACTGAGCATGGGTATGCCCGCCTCAGCATGTGTTGACTCTCTGGTTTCTTTCATTGGTTTTTGGCAGGCTGAAATCTGGTGAAGTCCTCTCTTGTCCTTGCGAAGTTCTTTCCATGTGCATAATACATTTCGGCCATCATGTACCCCTTCTGACCTCATATATTAGGGGGCATCTGTTATAGCATCATTTCTCACTTTGACATGATTCATGATTGCTTTATGGCTTTATGGGCACCCATTCCTACAGACTTGGACAAATTCACTTAAAAACAGTGTAAAATCCCCCATACGCGACTATGCCCGTGTTTTTCCGCGTGTATACGCGAGTTCAGCTAGACTTTTCCGCGTATGCCATTAAAATGATTAAAAATATATATAAAAAATCCCTAATTTCGCGTTGGGTTGATGGTTACTCGGGTAGTTCAACCACCCCAGCCCGTGGCCAACTGTTTCCAACTGCTGAAACTACTTGGAGGGACTATAAAAAGCCCTCATGTGTATGGCCTAAGGGAGAGAGAGAATTATTGATATTATACTCTGTTGGTATTCCCTATCCAAGTCTGATTCCCCGTGCCTCCTACACTTTCCCAGGTCATTATAGGAAACCCTTGTTTCCTTGAGATATACATCCCTTTATATGTTATCTCGTATGCACCAGTTTGGAAGGAGTCTTAGTGAGGCAAGGGCTGGACGGATCCGGACGACGGTCTGCAAAGGCCTTGGAAGGATCAGGTGATCTCTCCACTTGATTACTTTTGTACGTACTATTTATAATACAGAAGTATCATGTTGTTCCCGAAATAAACGTGTTAGTGTATGCTTTTATGTATGAGAATTTTTGTTATACAAGCGTTCATTATGATTTATTTAATGTTTTATATGAATCTCACTAACATATAGAGTAGATATATGCTGTACAACTTGTCCTTTGTGCTGGTTTCTTCTTGTATTTCAGGTTAAGGAGGAAGGACGGTTGCAGGGAGTTTGAACTCCACGTGGATCTAATTCAAACGTAGGACCAACGGGTAAATCTCTCATTCTGCTCTATTTGGTTTTTCTGAACATGCATGGTTGTGTGAGTCTCTATTAAGTAGTACGCCCCTGCTCTGTGGAGGTTGTATCCCAACCAACCTCTAGGGTGTTAATTCCCCGAAACAGAAAGGAGCAACATTAAAATGGTTTACGAGTTTAATCACTAGGTCTATTAGGACATGGGAAGAAATGAGGAAAGCATTTATAGACAGATATTTGGATTATTGTATACCAGTCAACCATAAGGAGGAAGTGTTCAATATGATGCAAAAAGAGGATGAAAATTTGGAAGATTTGTTGGAAAGATTTAACTATAACATCAAGAGGGAAAAAATGGAAAAGTTAGACCAAGATACTTTGAAAGCTCTTTTGTTGAAGACAATTTGGGATGAATGGATAGATATCCTTAATATGATGGGGAAAGGAGACATATCTCAAATTTTATTACCATATATAGTAGAACTATGTATTAATCTATCAAGAGGAAAATCTAAGATTCTAAAAGGACCAAGAGACCCTGCTCTTGCAAGGGTAAGAAAATCTGCAGCTAGAACAGTAAGTAGGGCAGAGATAGGTAATATTCTTGATGAATTCAAAACCTACATTCTAGGGAGTCTTAGTGAGAAAATAGACACCCTTAAGTTACAAAACAAGAAGAAATGTTAAACTGATGCCTTAGCAATATTTTGTCCCAAATGTAGGAAGAAGCATGCCTTAAGAGAGTATCCTTTGGATGAAAAAGTAATAGAGACTTGTGCAATTTGTTCAGAAAAACATGAGACCAAGAATTGTCCCTCAATCCCTGGCCTTAAAGCTATCTTTCAAGAAGAAACAACCACAAATTCCATAAAATCTCTTAATTTTGTCTCTAGAAGACCTTGGCAAGGACCTCAAACATAAGGGTTTAGTAATCAAATGTATAATCAACCTCCACCTAATTGGAATTCTTGGTAGCAACCTTGGCCCCAATTTCAAAATCAATCTCAACCTTGGGCTTAAGGAGCACAAAACCCTTATGGAAGGTTCTCATAGTATTATCAATATCCACCCTCTTATCCCTCATATCCATCATATTCAAACCTTCCTCCTCAACAAAATCCTTAGCAGAATCCACAACATCAAAACCAACATCAAAATCAAAATCAAAATCCACACTTCCATTACCATTTCCTCAAAAAGAAAATCAGTTGCCTACTCAGCCAATACCAAACCCCAACAATAAAAACCCTCATAATACATATATGATAGAAGGTCAAAAATTTCCAACGTATTTGATTACTCCTTTAGACCTTAATGATGTTCAACTTAGGTCTGGAAGAATACTTGAAAGAAAGAAACCCTCTGTAGTTATACAAGAACAAAAAAATCCTAAGGAAGATTCACTACAGGTAAATAATTTTTTTGAAGAAAACACATCTCTTCAAAACCAAAACATTGGAAAAGAAAAGCAGAAAGAACCAATAATTTCAACTCCTATGTTAGAACAACCATCAACATCTACTACTACACCTCCTTTTCCTGAGAGATTACAAATTGATAAAGGTGTAGAGAAACAAATTATGATGCCTAACTATGATTTCCTAGATGATTTAAGAAATTTTTGTATCAAGATTCCATTATTACAGGCCATCAAGGAAATCCCAATTCTATCAAAGACAATAAAAGAGTTGAGTATGAAAAAAACAGGAAAAAGAATAAAAGAGATAAAGAAAATACAACTGGTAGGAAAAATAGCAAACATAATGATGGGAAAAATTTCCATTCCAAAATATCTAGATCCCGAAAATCCAGTTGTTAAGATACATATCAATGGAATAGAAATCCCAAACACACTTATTGATCTAGGAGCAACAATCAATATCATGAGTAGGCAAATCATGGAAAAACTAAAAATTCCTAATCTTCTTTTTACACCCACACTATTACAATTAGCAGATAGATCTTTAATCAAACCAGATGGGGTATTAGAAGACATTCCATTGTCCTTATATTCTTAGGAGTATCCTGTGGATTTTATGATCCTAACTCCTAAAAATAATCTAGGAGGACATCCTATTATATTAGGAAGACCTTGGTTAGCTACAGCTGATGCTTTCATTAGCTGTAGATCTGGTGATATGTACATCTCTGATGGAAGTTCAACCAAGAAATTTACCTTGTATCCTCTAGCAAGAACAATCACAGAATTAGATGATACTCAATGGATTGATGATGAAGAAGATATACAACCTCTCTTCACTATTTCATAAATTAGTGAAGATAGTCAGATTCTGAATACCTTGGAAAATCATGAATCTTCTTCAGAATACAAACATGAACAATTTCAAGAAGAATCCAATATTGAGTTTTTTTCATCAAGACAGATGTCTCTTTACTCCATGGAAGAATTTGGCAGCTCTACAATTGAAATATTCCTACGAAAAACCTTAAACATAAACAAAAACCTAGAGAAATTTCAACAAGAAAATTTAGTCAAAATATTACTGTTGTGTAACCAGCTCCAAAAATAGAAGAAAAGAGATATAAATGCCTTAGAAATAAGCCATTTCGAGGGGGAAACCTCCAATACATTACATAAATGAACAATTCTTGGATGATACAATTTACAAAACCTCCTTTCTATATATAGGAGTCCATGTGGCCATAATATAATTCTAGTGGGCCATAATGTAATCCTAGCCGACCTAATAATAATTTAAGGGCACAATAATAACAAAATGGGGGTTACAAGGGTACAATAATAACAATAAAGGGGTTACACTAATAACAATAAGGGACTATACCAGTAATATAGGGACCTAACATGCCCCTCTCCTTCAAAAAATTGTTGTCCTCAACGCTTGAGTAGCTCTGGGTGCTTCTGTATAAACTTCTCATCCTCCCATGTAGAATCTTCAGTGGGTAAGTTCTTCCACTTGATGAGATACTCTGAAATTGATCGATTCCGTAGCTGTCGAGTTCTTGTTTCTGTGACCGCTTCAGGTTTCAATATGATTTTTCCTTCCTCATCAAGTTCTGGCAATATTGTTTGAACTGGAAGATTTTCACCTATAAACTTCTTTAAGCATGAAACATGGAAAACTGGATGCACTCATGAAGAAGTAGGAAGCTCCAATTTGTATGCCATAGTACCAATCTTTTGCAACACCTTGTAAGGACCATAGTACTTTGGCGATAATTTATTGTCCTTCTTAGCTTGCTTGAGGGACATTTGTTTATATGGTTGTAGCCATAAAAATACCCAATCTCTTACATCAAAACTTCTCTCGTTGCGATGTTGATCTGATTGTTGTTTCATTCGATTTTGTACCAAATTCAGGTTATCCTTTAAGAGTTGGAGAATTTCTTGCTGATGCTCGATGTGATCTTCCACTGCTCGAACCTTCGAATTTTCCCTCAAATATGATGTGATGGATGGTGGATGATATCCATAAAGTGCCATAAATGGGGTCACTTTTGCTGCAGTATGGAAGGAAGTGTTATACCACCATTCAGCGAGAGGTAACCACTTGACCCATTGTGTTTGTTTGTCAGATACAAAAAAACGAAGATATCCTTCCAAACATTTATTTACTATCTCAGTTTGACCATCAGATTGAGGATGATAAGATGAGTTATGAGCTAATTGAGTACCCAAACAATAAAATAACTCCGTCCAAAAATTTCCAGTAAAAATGGGATCTCTGTCGCTCACAATAACCCTTGGGTTTCCATGTAGCTTTTGAATTCTGTCCATAAATGTAGTAACAACTGTACTTGCTTTAAATGGATGAGATAATGCACAAAAGTGTGCATACTTGGTAAATCTATCAACTACCACCATGATGACACTCTTTCCTTCAGACTTAGGTAAACTTGTGATAAAATCCATTGAAATCTCCTCCCAACGTTGACTTGGAATGGATAAAGGTTGTAGAAGTCCCGGGGTCTTAATTGTCTCAACTTTATTTTGCTGGAAAACCAAACATTCCACCACAAACTTTTGAATATCAGATTTAAGGCCATCCCAAAAAAATTCTTTCTTCACCCTGTGGTAAGTTTTTAAAAATCTTTGTACCATAAGGAATCATTTTTCGAACTAAATGTATCAGATGTACTAGGATCTTGCTGCAACTTTTGAATGAGTGTCCATACATATTTTTCTTTCTTCCATTCCTCTCTTGCTTCAGTTATCCAATCTGGTTGGATAATAGAAATGGCACAAAGAAATGCTTCCACCTCTTCATTCTTTCTTGAGAGTGCATCTGCAACAACATTAAACTTTCCTTTTTTGTAGATTATTTCAAAGTCATAACCCAACATCTTTGTGACCCATTTTTTCTTCTTTTCTGAAGATATTCTTTGTTCCAAAAAGTGTTTAAGACTATCATGATCATTTCTTACCTTGAAGTGTCTTCCCATTAGGTAAGTTCTCCATTTCTTTAGTGCATGCAGTATTGCTAACATTTCCTTCTCATAAATAGGTTTCTGTAAATAATTTCCTTTGATTGCACGACTTTCAAAAGAAATGGGTCTTCCTTCCTGCATTAAAACAGCACCAATTCCATTTCCTGAGGCATCACATTCCACAATAAAGGTTTTTGTGAAGTCTGGCGTAGCTAAGACCGGTGCTAGGCACATTGCCTCTTTAAGATATTCAAAGGCCTTAGTTGCTTCAGGAGTCCATGAAAATGCATCTTTCTTCAATAATGTTGTTAGAGGTGCTGCTATTCTCCCATAATTCTTAACAAACTTGCGATAATACTCTGTTAACCCGAGAAATCCTCGCAACTTCTTTATGGTTGTGGGGACTTTCCATTCCTTAATGGCTTTAATTTTGTTAGGGTCTACTTTAACACCCTCGTGAGATACGATATGACCCAGATATTCCACCTCTTGTACTCCAAAGAAACATTTGGATGTTTTTGCATATAATTGTTTCTCCTGCAATAGTTTGAGCACCCTGTCAACATGTTCAACATGATCCTTCAAGACCTGCTGTAGATTAGTATATCATCAAAAAATACTAGCACAAATTTTCTAAGGAAGGGTTTGAAAATGGAATTCATCAACCCTTGAAATGTAGAAGGTGCATTGGTAAGGCCAAAAGGCATGACCAAAAATTCATAATGACCTTCATGAGTTCGAAATGCTGTTTTTGGAATATCTTCGGTCTTCATTCTAATTTGATGATATCCTGAATGAAGATCCAACTTGGTAAAATAAATTGCTCCATGTAATTCATCCAATAATTCATCGATCACAGGAATGGGAAATTTATCTTTAATGGTGAGCTTATTGAGCTCCCTATAATCCGGACACATTCGCCATGATCCATCCTTCTTGTGTACCAATACTACAGGAGCAGATAAAGAACTTTGACTAGGTTGAATTATACCCGCCTCTAACATTTCTGCAATCACACGTTCAATTTCGCTCTTTTGGAAGTAAGGATATCTATAAGGCCTGATGTTTGGAGGAACACTTCCTGGAATCAAATGAATAGCATGATCATGATCACGAATAGGTGGGAGTCCTTTGGGAGTTTCAAACACCTTGGAATGATTGTCCAAGACTTGTTGGAGATCTGCAGAAATAGATGATTTTGATGTTGGAACTTCTAGTGAGCATAATTGTGCAATGACGCCTCGTTGTTCATTTTTTTAGAAGCTTTGTCATGACATTAGAGCTTATTATCTTTCCTGGCTTCCCCGCAATACCTCGTAATTCAACTTTCTTTCCTTCTGAAAAAAATTTCAAGAAAAGTTCTTGAAAATTAAAAGCTACCGTCCCCAAAGATTGTAACCATTGTACTCCTAGTACAACATCATCACCTCCCATAGGAATGGAAAGCATTGGACTAGTAAATACATATTCCCCCATGGTTAGCTTGATATTATGGCATTTCCCAGAGCAATTTATAGTTCCTCCATTTGCAACCATCACTTGACATTTTGGTGCTAGGTATAGGAAAAAATTTAATTCCCTGGCTACCTTATAATGAATAAAATTATGGGTGCTACCTGAATCAATCAACACTATTACCTTTTTCTTCTTGATATGTCCTTCTATCTTGAGAGTTTGAGGAGTGGTAATTCCTACCAGTGCATTACACGATATGGTCGGATTCATTTCTTCCTCTTCTAGAGCTGGTTCTTGGTGTATATCCTCTTCTTGTTCATTTTCTTCTTCCTCTTCACAATCTATGTAAAATAATTTCTTCTCAGCACACTTATGACCTCTAGTGTATTTGTTATCACAACTGTAGTAGATCCCTTTTGCTCTTTTCTCTTCCAATTTTTGTGGTGTCAACCTTGTAGGTTGTGGAAATCTAGGCGTAGAAACACTTCCTTATTTATATAATTGAGTGGTAGGCTTCCTTGTCGCCATTATTTTACATTCAACTTTTATTGCCAACCTAAATGACTTCTCCAATGAATCCGGTTCCAAAATGTGAACTTCATGTTGGATGTTATCCTTTAAAGTGCCTATGAAGAGATCAATCCTGTGTTCCTCTGGAATATTAGTTACCCTTATATTCAATTTTTGGAAGTCCTCAATGTGCTGCCCCACTAAACCCTTTTGTTTGAGATTTATCAATTGGCTAAAGAAGGTGTTGCTCTTTGTATCCTCATAATGCGCTATCATTTCCTCCGTAAAAATTGACCAAGTGACATTTTTTTTAAGGGAGCAAAGCCATCGATACCATAAAAATGTATTTTTTTCTAAATATAAAGTTGCAATGCATACCTTTTGTGTGTTTTGCATGTTATGGAGATCAAAATATTGCTCCATCTGTAGTATCCATGTTACAGGATCCTTTCCATAAAACTTCCTCATATCCATTTTTGGAATATGGTGGTTCTTCCCGCCAACATTAGAGTTTACGAAATCACGATTAACATTTATTTTGTTCTCATCATGAGGTTCTTCTACTATCTTTTCACCATTAGGAAACATTTCTTGTATCAACTTTGTCAAACCTTCGATGTCTGCTTTTAGATCATTCTTCATATTTTCCATGTTGTCTTTCATGTCATCCATCTTAGCTTCCATGCCAGCTTCCATGCCATCCATCTTAGCTTCCACACCTTTCTTCAAACCATCCATCTTCTCTTCCATGCCTTTCTTCAAAACTTCCATTTCATTTTTTGTTGTTCTTTGCGAGAGTGAAATTTGTTGCACTTGCTCTTGTAATTTTGATAGATCATGTTGCAATTCTTCATCTTCATGAGTCATAGTAGAGCCTTCTGAAGGCTTAATGGGTGTTGAATTATTTTTACGGGGAATTTTTTAGAACCGAATACTAATATCTATTCTACAATATTCCCTTGGAATCAATTCAAATTGATTTTTCAAACAAGACTTATGTAATTCGGAAAAAAAATACACACCTTTTTCTTGCTTTTGAGGAGCTTTATATTGAAATTAGATTATCTTTGTGATTGCAACTCTTCAATATCTGAAGTTTAGCACTGGAGTAGCCCTCTAAATTCTCTTTTGAATGCCACAGGTCTGACCTGATTTGGATTCTCCAAGACAAAGTTGTGTCCAATCTCCCACAATGACCTAATTATGGACTGGTTCAGTAGAGCGAACTTGTACGACTTGCCACGTGTCACTGTTTCATCCTTTGTCTCTGAAATTGATAGCCAAGAAACTACAGTCTGTGTACTTGTGACCACTTTTTATGGCACTCCAATCCGATGCCCAGAGAGAGAGTTATTGAACTTTTCCCACGATCACCTCTTTGAGATGCAATTCAGGAGCCTGAAAAAGCACTACCTTCCACAGATCATATCTCCAAAAATATTTCGAACCAAGCTCTAAATTTTTTTGACGAATTTCCTCAGGATTTCAGCTTCGTACCATACAAATTTCAAATTCTGAACCTTCGTAGGGTACATAGCGCAAACGCCACGATGACTTTGTTTAGGAGCTTGAAAAAAGACCTAACTTCCACAGATCATATTTCCGAAAATATTGCGAACCAAGCTCTGAATTTTTTAGACAATATTCCCTAGGATTTCGGCTTCGCACCCTAAAAATTTCAGCTTCTCAAACTTCGTAGAAAAAAAATTATAGCGAAAATTCCACGAAGACTTTTGTTTGGAGCGGTAGAAACCCTAGAATCCAAAGCTCGATACCAAATGTTGTGTAACCAGCTCCAAAAATAGAAGAAAAGAGATATCAACGCCTTATAAATAAGCCACTTGAGGGGGAAACCTCCAATACATTACATAAATGAATAATTCTTGGATGATACAATTTACAAAACCTCCTTTCTATATATAGGAGTCCATGTGGCCATAATGTAATCCTAGTGGGCCACAATGTAATCCTAGCCGACCTAATAATAATTTAAGGGAACAATAATAAAAAAATGGGGGTTACAAGGGTACAATAATAACAATAAAGGGGTTACACTAATAACAATAAGGGACTATACTAGTAATATAGGGACCTAACAATTACAAAGACACTCTTCTGCATATGCATGGGAGTACACTGACATGAAAGGGATCAACCCTAAGACTTGCACTCATCATATCTATATAGAGGAAAATTTTAAACCAATAAAACAACCTCAGAGAAGGATGAATCCAAACCTTAGGGAGATTGTTAAAGAAGAGTTGCAGAAATTGTTAAATGTCAACTTTATTTATCCCATTTCAGATAGTCAGTGGGTTTCTCCTTTGGTGATTGTACCCAAGAAGAATGGTAAGTGGAGGGTATGCATTGACTACCAAGAATTAAACAAATCTACTCCTAAAGACCATTTTCCCATACCCTTCATAGATCAGGGATTAGATACATTAGCATGAAAAACGTACTTTTCATTTTTATATGGTTTCAATGGTTACAACCAAATTCAAGTTGCACTTGAGGATCAAGATAAAAACACATTTACCTGTCCTTGGGGTACTTATGCCTACCGAGTATTACCTTTTGGGTTGTGCAATGCACCTGCAACATTCCAAAGGGCAGTATTGGGAATCTTTTCAGATCTAATACATGACTGTGTAGAAGTATACATGGATGACTTCACAGTCTACGGAAACACATTTGAAGAAGCCTTAGAAAACTTGGAAAAAGTTCTAAAAAGATGTAAAGAGGAAAACCTTTCATTAAGTCATGAAAAATGTTTCATGATGTTCACTAAAGGTATTGTCTTAGGACATCATATTTCAGGAGAAGGGATTAGAGTTGATGAGTCAAAGGTTGAAGTCATCTCTAGACTATCAGTTCCAAGTTGTCAGAAAGATGTTAGGATTTTTCTAGGATTTACAGGATATTATAGAATATTTATAGAAAACTTCACCAAGATAGCATCTCCACTTTTCAAACTAGTTACCAAAGACTGTGAATTCAATTGGAATCCTAACTGCAAGTTAGCCTTTGAAACCCTGAAAACAAAAATCTCTGAAGCACCTATTTTAAGGGGACCTAACTGGAAATTACCTTTTCACATCTCAACAGATGCCTCAGATACAACTTTAGGAGCTGTGATGGGACAAAAAGACCTCATTCCTTATGCCATCTACTATACAAGTAAAAATTTGACTCCTTTAGAGTTAAATTATACTGTAACTGAAAAAGAGTTCTTAGTTGTTGTTCATGCGATAAATAAATTCAAACACTATATAACAGGCTATGAAACCTTTGTCCACACATATCACTCTCCAATTAGGTATTTAATGAAAAAATCAATTACTAATGGCAGAGTCACAATATGGTTATTGATTTTACAAGAATTTAACATCACCATTCTAGATAGGCCTGGAAAACAAAATACAGTAGCTGATTTCCTATCTAGACTTCAAAACATTAAAGACAAAACTCCAGTTTAAGATCAATTCCCTGATGAATATCTCTTTGCAATTACTACTCAAACTCCCTGGTTTGCTGATATTTCCAATTATCTAGTTTCAGGGAAATTTCCTTCAATTATGAATGCAAGAGACAAAAGAAAAATAATTTTTGACAGTGAAAAATATTCATGGATTGCTAATGAGTTATAAAAAACGGGTCTAGAATTTATTGTCAGAAGATGTGTTCGAGAAGATGATATGCCTGAGATTCTCAACATGTCATGATGAACCTTGTGGTGGACACTTTGCTGATAAGAGGACAGCTTATAAGATCCTTCACCTAGGATATTATTGGCCATCCCTCTTTAAAGATGCTAAAGAGTATGTCAAAAGGTGTGACAGTTGCCAAAGGGTAGGGAAACCTTCTCCTTCAGGTGAGATTCCATTGCAACCTCAGGTACATATTGAACCTTTTGATAAATGGGCTTTAGATTTTGTAGGACCTATTAATCCACCATCAAAGCAAAAGAAATATATATTAGTTTGCACTGATTATGTTACCAAATGGGTAGAGGCCAAACCATTAATTTCTGCTACTGAAGCATCTGTAGTTAATTTTCTTTTTGAGGATATTTTTACTCATTTTGGTGTCCCAAGAGAAATTTTTACAGATCAAGGAGCTCAATTCACATCAAATATGGTGGAACAAATGGTAGAGAAGTACAAAATTATACACAGTAAATCTACTCCCTACCATCCACAAGCAAATGGCCAAGTGGAATCTACCAATAAGGTCATTGAAGGGATCCTAACAAAGACTGTTCATTTACATAGAAGAGATTGGGAAGAAAGGCTTCCTGAAGCCTTATGGGCCTACAAAACTACATGGAGAAACACAATAGGACACACCCCTTATGAATTTTTTTATGGAAAACAAGTCTTGTTTCCTATAGAGTTTCAGATCCAAACTTTCAAAATGGTAGTCCAGTTAGGACTTTATCTAACAGACGCACAAAAGCACAGACTAGAGCAGATTAATGAATTGGATGAGATCAGATAAGATGCATTCCATAGAACAAGCATAGTCCAACAACAAAGGACTAGATGGCATGATAAGTACATCAAAGAAAATAAATTTAAAGAAGGTGACTGGGCTCTCTTATTTGATTCAAATTTCAAGGATTTTCAAGGTAAATTCCAAACTCATTGGCTTGGGCCATATGAAATTGTGAAAATCTTTGAAAATGGAGAAATAACAATCAGGACAATAGATGAAGGAAAGGTATATTTTCTTGTAAATGGACACAGATTGAGATTGTATCATAAGCCACTTTCAAGAGAGGAATTTTTCAAGAAATTCCAAGATAACATTGATATGAAGTTAGTGAAGAAGAATTCTTCTTCTTCACTAACTTAATTGTATTTTTCTTCAATTATCTGGATTAAAAATAATAATAATAATATATATATATATATATATATATATATATATATATAAAAGTATAAATATGAAAACCAATCATTGATTGGCATGTTTATACAGAAGGTATAAAGTGAAAATCAGAATTCTTCTGACATTTTAGACTTTCAAAATTGATTCTTTTTCTGCAATTAAGTATTGTAAAATCATAAGTTGCAGATTCAATTTTCATACTTCAATTCATACTTCATTCCATTTCATACTCCATGATCCATCTCATTCCATTCCATATTTCACTTCATCCATGTTTCATTCCATTCCATTCCATATTTCAGAGTTTTAACAGGTACATTCTGTAGCTACCTGTTCTGTAGCCAATCTTGTTTTGCAGCCAATTTGACCCTGCAAGCCTGCTTCAATAAACAAAGGATGAGTTAAAGAAGATTATGGAGCTTAAAAGATCAATATTTTTCAGATGAAGGACAAGCACAACAAAGCAACAAAATCAATAAGGTTAAGGTAAATTGTATGAAATTATTTTGATAGAAAAACATGAAATATATAGTATAGTTAAATCATATGTTTCCTAAAGTTATTTTATCATTCGAATTGATCCTTGCCTATCATAAAAAATCCTCGACCAAACCCTTACATTCCGCTCCATCAAAATTCATCATTAATTAAAATATTAACGAACAAAACTTTGACGTGACCTATTAGGTCACATCCCTAGATCATATCATTTATTAAGAAATTTTGAAAATCATCATAATATCTCTTCGTGGTCTTTTATCCCATATCAAACTCTTAACCTGATCATTTTCATGATTTACCACTAGCTTATTCATTTATCCGTATCCACTCATTGCCATTACATTCTGTAGCTAGTTTTTGTCTACAGAGAAGTCATTTTAAGGGTAAAACAACCTTCCACAGCTACTCTTTATTTAGACAGGAGAGCAGAAACAGAGCAATGGATATAAGCCAAAGAAAGGAAGCAATTTGTATCAAGGAGAGAAATGGGGCTTATTGTGAGATCGAAGCCAATTGGGACCAAATATTTAGAAGGATACCCTTAGGTTAAGGAACTACCACAACAGGTTGGTTGGCTGAAATTTGTGAAGAAGTTTAATGGATTCCACAAAGAAGTCACAAAGTCATTTGCAAGGTCATTCGATGGATCATAGGTAGAAATTGGGGATATTCAGCTCACCATCACGGAGTCATTCATAGCTGAGGCCACAAAATTACCACGACAGGGTGAGTGTTGGTTTAGAAACAAAGAGTTCCATAATGAAACCTAGAAACAAATGGTAAAAAGACTAGGTATGGACATTTCAGTGTTTAGAAAAGGTATTCCTAGTACAGCTTTGAAAAATAAATGGAGGAATTTGGTGTTGATTTTACAAAAATTCATAACCTGTGAGAGTAGATTTGGCAGTTTGTATCTCTATCATATTAGACTAATGATGAATTTCTTAGAAGATGAAATAAATCTACCCTTCTTCCTGCTTAATAGTTTGAAAAGGATGGCCTCTAATGTTCAAAAAAGACTTCAGTTCCTAGAAACTACTTTGCATCATCATGGCTTAATTAAAATGTTAATTGAGTTTCATTTGAAGAAATTATGAGATAGTTTGGATGAATTCCTCCTAAGAAACCATTTTGAAGAACCAGAAGAAACACTATCTATAGAAGAACATGTAAGAAGAAGTGGGAGGGGGGAATTGTTAAATCTGTTGAGATCAAACCTGATACATCAACACAAGAAGATAGTGAAGAAGTAATCTCTGAAAAATTGGTAAAGATCAGGAATAAAAGAAAGGAGAAATTAACAAGTGAATGTGCTGAAGAAAAAGATGAAAATCCACCTAAATTGAGAAGAAGCTCTAGGCTTAAAGGCATGGTGAAAAAGACAGGGACTAAGGAAACATGAGTTATAAATATTGAAGAAGAAGAAAATCCAATCCAGTCACCAGTTGATAGCTCTCCCTTACACCAGTATGAAATAGACCCTAACAGAAGAACCCCAGATATAGATCCAGATCAACAACAGATTTATGACTATGTGGAATCACTAGAGAAAAGGGCCTCAGAAAATCGAGAAAGATCTCTTAGTCCACAAGAACCTCCAATATAAATCCTGAGAAGAGACAATTATGAATTGGAGATACTGAATAACCATATCAAGAATGAAAATGAAATCCTAAAAGGGCAGGTCAAATTGAAGGGTAGCATGAACAACACTCTCTCTCAGCAAATGAAAACACTATATAAAGAAAACAAGAAGCTAAAGAAAAGAAACAAGAAATTGAACAGGGCACTCATTGATCTTAGGTTCAAATCACTCATGAGGAAACCCAGAATGGCATTGAAAACCATAAGAAGCAGAAAAAAGAGGTTAGATGTTCTTGCAGAACTATAAGTGCAAATGGAATAATTTTTTGATGAAATTGCGTGAGGACATGCAAGAGTTTTGCAGTGGGAGTATGTTGAGCCCTGAAATTGTCTTCTCTTTTGCCAAACTTCACTTCATTTCATCATTCCTTTATCATTTCATAAACCTAAAACTCAATGAGAATGACTAAGATTACTTAAAGGTTGCATACAATGATTAACTTATTGTACTTTTGTGATTTTACGTTTTAATGATTTTTGAACAGCTTTAGCTACATAATGGAGTCATTCTGTAGCCGTTTTGGTGTTTACATATGTTACAAGTGTCATCTGGAGAAAAGGCACACATAGGTGGATTCAAAATCTTTCCTACATCATTCGTTCCCTTCCACGAGGACTAGATCAATAGCTGGAGGTGCCTATATACTTGGTCAAATAAAAAGTCAAGCAAGTTGTCTTCTACAGGAATCAGGACTCCTGATTTTCTTTATAGCAAATCAGGAATCCTAAAAGAGTTCTATTTTGATTTTAACTTTAAAAATACACCTATACCTACTTTTATTCAATATTAGTTATGTAATTTCATATAAATTCAGCTCGGTAATTCCGAGAGGGACAAGTCTGATACATATTTTATCATTACTGTGATACTCTGTTTTCGGGCATTTTTCTAATAGGAGTAAAACTTTGATGCTGTTCTGAATACAACATTGAGGAGTTAAAGGATTAATGCTGAATTGATAGCAGAGGGCCCCTGCTATTCGAGGAAGCTTTACATGTTTTCTAGATAAGTAGTTTTCAATTCTATTTTGTCATATTTCCTTACTTAGACTACTTTCTGGAATTACATCTCTTAGCATTATGTTTCATGTCATTTGTTTAGATAAAATATCCTCATGATATTACAGTTAGTCTTTTTCTCAAGCTTTTCCAATATATCTCTATTAAATGAATGGGATTTAATTGTAATATTCTAAGTTACTAGCACTTTAGTTTCTATCATTTAGATTAAGAAGATCCTCATTATCTTACAGCTATTCTCTTTCTCAAACTCTTCTAATATATCACTACTATATGAATGATATCTGGTTGTATTATTTTGAGTTTTCTGTTCTGCAATTAGATAGAAGATCCTTATCTTATTACAAACAATCTTCTTCTCAAGCTATTCCAATAAACCCGTAAATCACGAATAAGACTTAGTTGTAATACTGTGGGTTACTGATTGTTTTTTTTATAGAAGAGCCTTATCACATTATGCCTAATCTCCTTCAATAAAATCTTCCAACAAACCTCTAACTTATGAATGAGATCTAGTTGTAATGTCATAAGTTGTTTCAGCATTCCATAGGAGATCCTTATTACATTATAGTAATTTTTTTCTCAAAATATTCCAATAAACCTCTATCATATGAATGAGATTTCACTGTAATGTTCTAAGTTACTGTTTGTTTTAATACTTCTTTTATGTTTTAGGGAGATCCTCATTGCATTATAATTTAATCTCTTTCACAAGCCATTCCAAAAAATCTCTAATTAAATGGATCAGATTGAGTTGTACTGTTTTGAGTTACCTTTCATTTTCATGAATTTTCATTTGAAATTTATAATATCCATGGATTAGGATTCTCTGTTTTCATCATTTTCTAATTAGGGACAGAACTTGCAACTAAACTCTGTTTTAATTCTAAGATTTCCTTTTTCTTCATTTTTGACATAAATTTAACTTCATCTTCTGAGCATAGAGTAGCATACTAAGACTCAAACATAAAAAAACCCAAAACATCAATAAAAAACTGAAAACAATGGAATAAGAAAAGGGATACTTAGGCACATATAGTGCAAGTACACTTCATCACTTTACTAGCCCTAGTCGATAATTTATGCTATCAATTTAGGACACTAAATTGACTAAATAGTACTTCCACCACACCCATTCATACCACCACTGTGCAAACCACTTCACTTCATCCTCCACCTCATCTCAAAAACCCTCCCCTTGTAAATCAGCCTTGGATCCCATTCACTCCCATCATGGCAGCATGGTATGCCCCCCTGGCACTACCACAACCTTTGTTATCTTTGCCACATGATTACCAATCCAAAATTCCTCACTTTACAGGAGCTGAATCCATCACTACCCAACAGCATGTAGATAGGATAAATGATGCCTTTGAATACATGGAAATAGAAGAGGAAAACATCAAAATGAGAATATTTGCACAAATCTTAGGAGGATAAGCCAAAAAATGGTTCAAAAGCTTGACTCCTAACAACATACATGATCTCCCTTCCCTCTATTAGAAATTTATAAACAAGTGGGAAATTAAGAAGAACCCTCTCCAAATTATTTTAGAATACAACAACCTCAAGAGAAATTTAGGGGAAAGTGTCCAAGATTATTGCACTAGATTCAATAGTTTGTATAATGCTCTCCCACCTCACATGAAACTCCCGCAAGGCCTAGCACTAGTGAAATTTCCATAAGGTTTTGATCCAGACATGACATACCAATTAAGAGAGAGAGACCCCTTAACTTTAGAAGAAATGCAAAGGGGAGCTATTAGTGCAGAAGCCAACCTCATTGAAAAGAGGGCTAGGATGAGATCAAAAAAGAGAGTTACCTACAAAGATGAAACTATGGCCTCAACCTCCTCATTTCATTCCATGATTGATAATCTAGTTAGAGTAATGGAAAGAATGATGGAAATAATAAAATTGAGTGAAATAACACCTCCTAGGGAAAATCAAGTAAATCCTCAAAAGAAAAATAGGAATCCAAACTTCAGAAGAGACCCTCCCCAAAACATACCAAGAGACAATGACCAACAAATCAGGCCCCCTTTCCAAGACAATTATGTAGATGAAGATGGAAGAGAGTCTGAAGAACCTAAAGAAAAACATGTAAATCTGATAGGTTCTGATAATGAGGATGATGTTTTTCTCAATAAAGAAGAACAAGGTTTCTTTTCCTTAGATCAAACTAAAACAAACTATGAGGATTTTGAAAATTCCATAATGGAATTCCATAGGAATATGACCTTAGGAGCAAAAATAACCAAGAAATCTCCAAAAATAATAAATTAGACATTGTTTTTAAGAAAACACCTGAAAACATTATTGAAAAAATAGTAGAAAATACCACCACAATGACTAAGAAAAATGAGAAAAAAAAATGCAAAACTAGTCAACACAATGGTGACCCAAGCTGCCCTAGTACCTCTACTAGTGACCCTGGAAAATCTTTTCTAATTAATAGTCCTAATAAAACTCAACAAATAAAAATTGTTGAAAGAAATATGTGTGACAAAATAGATGTAAATATGTCAAAAACACTAACACCATTCAGTCTTGAGAGAGAGATTGCCAAGATCAAAATTAGCATGCCCCTTGTTGAACTGGTAACCCAAGATGGATATAGGAATAAAGTCTTGAAAGCTTTGAATATAGGAAATGACAATGACACTCTAAACTTAACTAATGAAAAACCAAAGATATTTTTTGGTCCTAAAGTAGAAGGAAAATACCAAGAAGGAGTTGTCCCTCCTTTCTATGTCAGCTTAAACATACATGATAAAATCTTACAAAATGCCATGCTAGACTCTGGTGCCTCTCACAAGCTCATGCCAAAGGTAGTGATGGAAATATTAGGCCCAGAAATTACTAAACCTTATAAAGACCTCTATTCTTTTGATTCAAGTAGAGTCAAATGTTTGGGTCTAATTAAGGATTTATGTGTCAATCTGGCACAAATCCTTGCTAAGGGCCTAGTCATGGATATAGTAGTTGCTGATATTCCCCCTAAGTATGGCATGCTTTTATCCCGATCATGGGGAGCCAAACTTCAAGGAAGCCTTCAAATGGACATGTCCTATGCTACCATCCCATTTTTAAACCAAACAAGGACATTGTACCGGGAATCCCACATGAAATATATGGTGAGCAACCTAGATAGGCCAAACAACACCCCTGTTTATTCCATTCATTCAGATCTTGATTAATTCATCTTATACAATGAAGATGAAATCAGTGAACAAGTAAAGGAAAATGAGAAAGAGTTAGGCCCACCAGAACAATCAAATCTATCCTCAAATGAAGAACATATCATCTAAAACTCTAGCAGCCCTGAACAACAACATAGTGGCGAACATAAACAAGAAATAGTTTGGAACATGAGCTTTGATGGCTCTTGTGGAAAATCAGGTTGAGGAGCTAGTGTCTGGATACATAACAAAAATGAAGGCCATTCATACAAACTATATTTTCAGTGCAATAATAACATTGCAGAATATGAGGCTCTCCTCCTTGGCTTGCATTTGCTCAAAGACTTAGGAGCTAATAAAATATCTGCCCAAGGAGATTCAGAGATGATCATTAAACAAATCAAAGGTGAGAATTCAAAAAATAATCCAAGATTGAGAGAGTACAGAAATTCTACCCTAGATCTCCTCAAAACCTTAGAGAAATATCAGCTCACTTTCATCCCTAGAACCCAAAACTTCCTTGCCAATGAGCTTGCCTTCGCTACCAGTAATTGCCAAATACCCCATGCAGCTGAAAAATAAACTGTCAAAGTAAAAAGCCAACCTACAGTCCCTGAAAACATAAACCATTGGCAAGTTCTTGAGGGTGATGAACAAATAGATGAATTTTTGCAATATAGAAATAAATTTGCAAAAACAAAACCAAGCCTAAATCATGATGAAAGTGTTTTTTCTTAAGAACAAGCCCATAAAACATAGTTTTCCTCTATTGCTGATATAAATCTGATTACACATCCTTGTGAGGAAGAATTGTTTGAGGATATAGAACAAAGGGACCTTGAGGTCTTACAATGTACAAATGATACATTATCAAGGGGACTTGCACCATTAGAAAAGCTGATCGACTTTAATGATGTGGCTAAAAAACCAAATATAGATAGAATCTGCCGAGAATGATGTAGAGGAATGTAACATAGGCAGCCTAAAGGAACCCAAAATAATCAAACTCTCCAAAACTCTTCCTCCTTACATAAAACAGAAATATGTTGACCTTTTTCAAGAGTTTAAAGATATGTTTTCATGGGGATATGAGGATTTGAAATCATATGACACAAGTATTATTCAACACAAAATTCCTCTTAAGGAAAATCAGAAACCTTTCAAAAAAAAGTTGAGGAGGATAAACATTGGCATACTACCTTTAGTTGAGAAAGAGATTAAAAATATGTACGATGTCGGGATCATAGTTACCCTTAGATACTAAGAGTGGGTTTCCAACCTTATGTCAGTTAGGAATAAGACCGGGGAGATTAGGCTTTGCATTTGAATTTAGAAATCTAAAAAAAGCCTCCCTAAAAGATAGCTACCCATTCCCTAAAATGGATCACATACTTCAAAAGGTAGTTGGCTCTAAAAGCATCTCACTTCTTGATGGCTTTTCCGGTTACAACCAAGTGATAATACTCCCAAGTGATCAACACAAAACTTCCTTCACCACACCTTGGGGTACATTCATGTATGTTAAAATGCCATTTTTCCTGATGAAAACGGGGGCTACTTTCCAAAGCGCCATGGACATAGATTTGTCAAATGACATAGGCTACTTCATAGTAATTTACCTTGATGATATCACTATTTACTCTAAGTTTGATGAAGAGCACTTAATCCACTTGTGAAAATATTTTGAAAAGTGTAGGAAGTACGACCTATCCTTGAATCCCAAGAAAACATTGTTTGGTCTCCAGGAAGGAAAAATCCTAGGCCACATTATCTCTGAAGAAGGAATCAAAATAGACCCCAAAAGGATTGAAGGCATATTGCAAATCAGCCATCCTAGAAACATCAAGGAGTTGCAATCCTTTATTGGGAAGATCAATTTATTGAGAAGGTTCATCCCCAACCTTGCTGAACTTTTGAGGAATATTACAAACATGCTAAAAAATGATATAGGGGTTAAATGGACCTTGGGAGCTAAACAATCATTTGAACTGGTAAAACAATCTCTCACTCAAACACCAGTTCTGATCAGTTCTAATTTTACCAAGGATTTCTACATTTTCTCATTTGCATCTAAACATACCATTGGTGCCGTATTATTGCAAAAGAACATGATGGGACAAGAAAAACCCATAACCTTCTTCAACAAAGCCCTTAGAGATGCTCCTCTAAATTAAAACATCATGGAGAAACAAGCCTTTTCCTTGATTAAGGCATTGAAGGACTTTAGAGTTAATATCTTACATTCTCATATCATTGCTTTTGTTCCACACACAGTTGTCAAAGACATTTTGAATCAGGACCCTGATGGTAAAAGGGAAAGTGGATTGCTATTATTTTAGAATATGGCTTAGAAATCAAATCCACTAAACTGGTTAAAGGACAAGGACTTGTAAAACTTATGGCTAAATCAAATTCCCAAGCATTAGATATGAATATGGTTGATGTTTTAGAAGAACAAGAAAAGTGAAAAACTCCCCATATTGAAGAAGTATTTCTGAATTCATCTTGGTATGCTGATATCCTATATGTGCTCTTTTATCTTAATGCTCCTCCTACATTGTCAAAGACAAAAGCTATATTCCTTAAACAAAAATATTTAAAGTTCTGCATTTTATATGGAGTGTTATATTGGAAAAATTCTTTTGCTTACTTGAGGAAGATGTAGGTAAAATAATGCATGAGATACATGAGGGAGATTGTGGGGGTCATCTCTACTGGAATACCACAGCCAAAAAAATCCTTATAGCTAGCTATTATTGGGTCACCCTTTTCCTTGACACCCACAAATTGGTCATGACTTGCCATAAGTGCCAAATTTTTTATGGCAAGATAAAACTCTTACCTTTGCCTTTGCATTCCATTACTGTTGAAGCTCATTTTCAACAATGGGGTTTAGAATTCATTGGATAGATTCACCCTACCTCATCTTCCCAACACAAGTGGATACTCATTGCTATTGATTACTTCACCAAGTGGATAGAGGCCATCCCTTCTAGGAATGCTACTGACTCAGTCATTATCAAATTTCTTGAGACCAACATCTTGTCCCGATTTGGTTTTGCTAGAAAAATCATCACAGACAATGTTGTTTCCTTTAAATCCAAAAGAATGGTTGACTTTTGTTATAAATATTACATCACATTAGGACATTCCACATCTTATTAACCTCAAGGTAATGGGCTAGCTGAGTCCTCTAACAAAATCTTGGTCAATATCATCAAGAAGCTTCTGGAACAGAATAAAAAAGCATGGCATGGAAAGCTAGTACATGCACTATGGGCTGATAGACTAAACACCAAGAAATCAATTGGTATGTCTCCCTATCAACTAGTGTATGGCATGGATGCCAGTTTCCCAACATCCTTGGAAGTCCCGGTGATAAAGCTTCTCCAAGAAGTGAAATCAGAGGAAAATAACATGCAAAGAAGGCTGAACCAAACCATTCATCTACAACAGACAAGAGAGGAGGTTTACAAATGACACAAGCAGTACGAGAAATTATAAATAAAATCTTTGATAGAAGAACTAAAGCCAACAATTTCCACAATGTAGGCACAGTGCTGAAATGGGATTCCAGGAAGGAGGACAAAGGTAAAGATGGAAAGTTTGAGAATTTATGGAAAGGTCCTTATCTCATTCAGTCAGTTAGATGTCATAATGGTTTCTTTTTACAAGGACACAATGGAGAAGATTTATTTGGAGGCCCTATCAATGGCAGGATGCTCAAACACCATTTCTGTCAAGAGTCCTAGTTTCAAACATTCATTCATTATACATAACATTGCATGATGAGAGATAAAAATAAAAAATAAAAAAATACAAAAACAAAGAAAGAAGGAAAAAGAGGGCAGATTCGAAAAAAGAGGTACAGCCCCATACCCAAACAAGCCTAAATGCCACTGCTCGTTCTAAAAGGACTTTTTCAATCATCTAGCCTAATAATGGTTGAACATGTTTTCAATTTATTGCTGATAGCTTAGTGAAAAAGAACTTGTAAAAACATGAAAACTTGACTTATCAGTAGGAATAGATTAGAAATGAAAGATACTGGTTCCACATGCTCAAATCTGAACCAAAGAGAAATATGGGAATGAATATCAAATGATAGACCATAGCCCTTATTTTTCTAGTTTTTTTTGTAAAAAAATAATGTTTGTGTGCAGCTTGTCCTAATGGTGCAATCCATGGTAAGTCAGATTGCCTAATCCTGATTTAAACGATGTTTTTAATTTCATGTCAATAGCTTAGAGAATGAAGTCTGTCAAACAACCTAATCTTGATAGTCAAATAGTCTAGGTAGAGAATAAAAAGAGTTCACTAGCATAATCTGAACTCTTGGAAGTGTTAAGAGTAGAAGTAGATAGTTTGTTTTTGTTTTCAAAATAAAAGAATGTCAAGGGTTTGCCAGTTCAAGTGCACCCAAGGAAAAAAAAATGTTAGGCAAGTAAGAGGGGCAGGTAGCAATGGAGTTGAAGTAATCATGTTTTTTAGATTATTAAGATCACCACTTCAAAGAAGCCTCAACAAATGAAAAGAAGAAAAAATATGCCCGATGGATGAGCCACTAGTCTTCATAAAACCAGAGATCTGAAATTTTGGACAACTCCTAAAAAGGAGCTTCCCTCCCCAAGTGGAGCCACTGTTAGTCATCAGTAATTTTTTCTATCTTGAAGATGACTAAGTACTTGTCCCAGATTTATAAAAACAAGATTTACGAATATTGTGAGTTTTAGAAATCTCATTTCCTTCATTATCCTAACTCAACATGTTTTACTATATATTTCCTCTCTGCCTTCTAAAAAGTTTACCTTGCTGATCTAAAAGGAATCACCATGGGCTTGTTTATCTCATTTTCACTCTCCCTCCCTACCCCAACTCTCATTCACTCATTCTCCCTCTAAAAACCATTTTCCTCCATTAAAACCCTCATCAATTTCATCCCTTCATTATCCTTCTCTTTATACACTAAAGTAATGTAAAAAGAATTTTTTTACATTAATTTAAGGTTGAATTTTACCTTTTCGAACACTTTTTATATTAAAAACCCTATTTTTTTTATAAAATAAAAACCATGCCCCTGTACAAACATTTAAGCCCTTTTCCTAATGTTTGTAACCCCCTCTCTCTATCATAAAACTTCTCGTAAAACCTTTCTTCCGCCTCTTCATTAACCAAGGCTCCTTTCCATTATGCCCCGTGCTCATATAACGTTCCCCTTCCTCTTACAAATAAGTGCCTCTTTTCATTTTTTATAAACCCCGGACCTTCTCTCCATTAAAAATCATGCCCTAATAAGATTGCGCCATCTGTCCCCCAGGTCCCATATTCCAACCTGATTACCCCTCCAGCTCATGCAACCACCGTCGATCTCCGCCCTCGAGATCTGACGGTCCCCGACGCATATCACAAATACAATCGCCCGGGGGTTAACATCTTGTAACCCGCGCGAAATGGGCTATTTTTCCCTACCACGTAGCAATCGCCCAATGGTATCACATCACCACCCCCGAAAACCATTTACAACCCCTTTGCTGCGCGATAAACCATCTCCGGTTTTCCAAAACCACTTTCCCTCCGCCCCAAATTTCAAACCCTCCCGCCTCTGTTTGAATTCCTATTGGTTCCGCCTTTGAAACTAAGCCTCCTCCACCATTTTCTCCTCTGCAAACGCCCTCTGACAGCCCAAAAAACTCAGGAAAAAGTATTAAACCCTCTCCTGCATGGTTTTAAGGTTAAGTAATTATTTTTTGTGAAGGTTTTATGGCAGAAAAGTCTACCAAGCCTTCCCATGATCTAGAAATGATGAATGAAACCCTGGGTGACGATCCAGGGGTTTAAATCAAATTTTAGAAGGACTAGAGGCCCTATGTCGGGATTAATCATTGATGAAACATCATCATCGATGGTTTTTTAATCCCCCAGCAACGAAGAATGTTTCCCTGCGCCAAAGCAAAGAAAGACAGTAAGCCTAAGAGGGAAAGACAGTCAAAGGACTCTAAATAGGGTAAAGACAAGATTAGAGAGGCTAATCATAGATCGAAGATGAATCAGAATAATTAAGCCAGCAAAGCAGAGTTTAAAGTGAGTAAAGGAAAATTGTTAAAGGTTAAAGGATTAAGAAGGATAAAGACCGAAGATCAAAAATATTAATTAAAGGATTAATGAACAGACTGAAATAAAGAATATTAAAGAGAAAACAATAGAACCAGACAGTAAAGTGTTAAAATATTTTAAAATCCTAAATACAAAGTTTAAAGACAAAACAAGAGGCAGATTAACCCAAAAGCACATTCGAGTTAACTACACCTACAAGCAATTACTTCTCTCAAAGATATTTTGCCACCTACAACATTGTTTCCTTCAATAAAGCATCAAACAATTATTACACTCAGTCAGAGATATTTTCTATCTACCAGCAGTTATTGTAAAAGTTATTTATAGGCCTTAAAGTCAAACATTTCGCATATATTCTCTTAAAAGTTAAGATAGGAGTTATTATTCTAGAGAAGTATCTTCAGATATTTTTGCCTTAGGCCTTGCATGGTCTTCAAAGTAAAAGACTCATTAACTCTATAATAAATGACACCAAAACCCTAACTTAGCTTCACCTCCTCATTTGAAAATAAATACTGCATTTGAGCTCATTATTTATGTTGGCATTTGATGATTTTTTAGAGCAATACATGGGTTTTTTTGGAGTTTGAAGAAGAAATTGGTCATGTGGAGTTTATGAATGCGTTGTTTTGATTGATGATGAAGGAGGATAACTTGCAAGATCCATGAGCAGGGTTAATGGTGATGTGCCTCTATTAGTTCTTGTTTTTCATGTTTATCATTATGTTCATCTTTTTATGTTGCAGTAAAACAAAAGAGTATAGGCTAATAAATGTTGTTTGAAGCACCTTAGTCCTTCCTGTTTTCTATTACCTTTATTTTTTCCTCTACTAGGTTTGTTTAAGAAATTATTAATTGCTTCTTAGACCTGCCTATGCTTTTTTATTCCATAAATGGTTCAATACAATAGTTTTCAAATCTGTTTTATGGTTAGACCTGCCTATTTGATGCTATTTAAACTATGTTTCGGAATCTCTTTTTGAATTATTACTTGTTAGGTTTTACCCAAAGAGGCCATGTTTTTATCATGCCCTTTTTCCATGCTTGAGAAGTTTCCTTAAAGTTCTTTGTAGCTTGATCATTGATGTTTAGGCATTCCCTCTTCATTGATTAAATTTATTTGTTATCTTGAATGTTTTCTAACCTTGAAGGTGAAATCACTAGAAGTTAAATGAGTTTCTCACCTTCTATATTTCATTGGAATGTTTGTCTTGAATGCTTATTTGCTTAAGATGAATCAAAGAGTTACTGGTTTTCCCTGTCTATTGATTTCTTCTTTATGCTTATGTATTTAAATCCCTTCTTGTTAAAAGGGTACATGGTAAAGGATTCTTGATTTCCCTTTGCCCTACCTTTGTTCCCAATCTTGATGTCCATCTCATTTACCATAAACCTTGAAGATCCATTTGATCATGCTTGATTTTCCCTGTTATGCATCCTGTTTCATTATTGAGATATCCATGACTTTCATTGACTCCATAGCTCAATGATTTGAAGACCTCTCACTCCACCTATTCTACCTGGTCATCTTGCCCAACCAAAACAAACAACAAACCCTACACTTAACAACTAGCCTAAAATCAAAAATCTAAAAGAAAAAAAGTTCACATCCTTTTCATACAATAGAGAGAGCCCTCTATGAGTCTAGGAAGGCTAGGTCCTAGGACTCCAAATACTGGTCTAATGTTACCCTGTGCATTTGGTCTACCAATCTGCTAAATCACGGGACCACTAACAAAATCCAAGATTAACCAAGTATGTCGATATATTCCAGCAGTCGTGACCATAGTTGTGCCCATAGAGAAGTTGGATGGATTGGCTACTGTGATCAAGCGCACGTGGAATCTCACACCATTCGAGCCAAATATGAGCAGCAAATCGCAGACCTCCAGACCAAGTTGTTGCCGAAGACGCTGCCCGAGGTTCGGGCAAAGAGAGAAGAAGAGGTTAAGCAGGACATGGAAATTTCGGCCTTTGTCGAGAATGATCTAGTTGTGTAGCAGCTACATGACACACTCAACACCAAGGAGCAGCAGTTTAAATAAATATGCACAGTAGCTCCCACATTGGTGATCACACAGAGACTTTCTCGTCTACCAAAAGGTCGCAAAATCTGGGCAGAAATTGCAGACTTGCGCCGCAAGGAGTAGGTGCTCAAAGTAAATATGCAATCATGGGCAAAGGAAGTGTGACAAATATTTTAGATGCTGAACAACACCCTCAATATTTTTCAGCAAACCCATCACAGTGTGGATATGTCTACTGAACGGACTATGACAGATAAAATGGTTCAACAAGCGCAGGGTGCAACAACGTAGAGCCTTGATTTAGTACTCCCTCTCAAGACTTATGTCAATATGCTCAAATATAAAACTAAGGATACAATGACAACACCTCAACGACTTAAGACGAGTTACATGTTTGTGTTGGGGGCCTGTTGGAGTGGGGTCCCCTGAGGCACAAGTTCCAAAAGATATATTTTTTGTATGTTTGTATGTGCGCATTGCGCATATGTAGTCAAAGGGATTTTTGCCCCAATTTTGGATGTAATCAATATTAAATGTAAACTATGGGCCTCAAACCATGTTTTGAGACCATATTATCTGCGTGCTAGATGTATTATAAATGGATAGATTTTGTCTAACTCAAGTAGCATAAGTAAGAAGTGATATGTGATATTGATATTCTGATAATATTTGTGTCTGTAAGGGTTTTGGGTTGGGTAAAAGGCTCCTAATAGCTATGTGCATGGAGACCTAGTCCCAACTGTGTGCGGACTCCACTGGTTGTGTGCATGGAAGGGATTGTAAGGTTTTTTAAGGGTTTTTGAAGGAAAGAAGATGTAATGACATATCTTAAGAATTAATAGAAGGAACAGTTTTGACGAACTCTCTGTCTTATGCGTGTATTTGATGTTTATGATTATTATTTATGCTTTAATGAGATCACACAGTCTGCTTTCTTATTGATGAATGCATAGAGCTAATTGATATGTTTATGCACAATTATTGACATCTGTTAAGTATTACATTGATTATATCAATATTGGGTTCTGATTCATTATCTGCGCTAAGTAAGACAAGTATTTTTTTGTTATCCTATTAATGATTGCGCAATATCTTTAACTCGGCTATAAATTGACTATGCACATTTATATAAGATAACTTAGGACTTTGCAGAGGACCAATTCATTAAATTCTCTCACAGGGTGCGGAAACCTAGTTCCAACACCCCCCATACTGCTTCAGGTGAGAATTTGGTTTGCTTAAGTAGATCATTGCCAAAAGGGCCAGTAATTGGAGGGTTTTTTTATTTATCTATAAACTCTGAACCTAGGTCAGGACCCCTCAAGACAACACTGGACCATTCGCCGACCTTGAGTGCTTGAAGGGAAGGCTAATTTCTTGCATAATTTTATTGCCAACTATGCTAAGATAATGAAAGGTTTTATTCATATATTAAAAAAAGGAGTGACTTTCATATGGTATGACCAATCCCAAAGGTATTTTGATGCTTTGAAATGATCCTTGTTTTCTGCCACATTACTCAACCTTCTTGATTTTAATTGTGACATTTGCTATATCTTGCTACCTCTGAATCCACCATAAGTATGGTTATTTTCCAAGAAGCTGAGATGCACAATGGAAATTCCATTTATTACCTTATAAAATGCCTTTTTGGTCTCAAGCTCTTCATTAGTCCCATATTGAGAAGTTGACATTAACATGGAGAAATACTACACTCAATTTTACACATCAACCTACACTCAATGGTAGGAAACAACATGCACATGTATAATATTTGGGATTGGAAACGTCATGAAAAAAAAAAAAAGATAAAAACTCCCCTAAGGTTCATTTAAAATTGAACTATGCAAGGGCTACAAGATTGTTTTGTGCATAATTCTAGAAGTTTTCCTTCAATATCCATGCAAATCCACCAAAGCCACAACTCAACATCCCATTTAAAATTTCATACTCAGTGAGCCTTATTTTCTTGACAACACAGACTCAACCATCCATGCTTAGTCCCATCCACATACAAATGGGAGAAACATGTCCACCACTAACCAACCACATAAATTACCTAGGGGGATCCAAAGGCCTAAGTTGTGTCTTTAAATACTAGGTAGTTGGGGCTAAAGAAAAGAAGAAGTTGGGATGAGGGTTATGCTACTAAAATTTCCTAATGCATTCAACATTCCTTTGATCAAAGTATTCATCAGTTTAGGATTATTTGACTATTTTTTGAGAGGAGAAATATTCATTCCAAAAGTATTGGAAAGAGGGGAACTCCTTCAGGAAGGATTTAGAGCACCAAATTCTCACCAAAATATCTATATCGTGTTTGATAAGGGTTTATATTATACTTTATACCAATCAAATAAATAAATATGATTATGTTTCCATTATTATATATGCATTTTTTATATTTATTTTATTGGATAACATGCTTATCTTTCATTCAATTGTTTACTCATTTTATTTTGTTTATATTTTGAACTAACTATACTAAATGTGGGCTCTCTCGTAGATAGAAAACAATATGTAGGGAATAATTTAATTTTGGTACAATGTTGTGACTAATTCATGACCACAGTAAAATTATGACTCCACTATTTCATTTCTGATATATTTTGGCTTTTTTTGTGTGCATCTCCACTCATTTTTATTCTCCACTTTCTTTTCTTTCATCAGTCTAGTTTTTCTGGATTTTTTTTTTTTTTAAATTTTGTAGGTCAAAAATAGGTCACAACACAATATAATTACCCTCCAAAACCAAAATTTTGGCCACCCCTACGAGTTTCAAGAAAACAGATGCGGTGATAACCCCATGGTTGTCCAAAAAACAGTCACGACATGCCCCATAACTATCAAACCAGAACCCATATGAGTCTCAGAACAATAGATTTTAGTGTAAATTTTCTCATTTGAGTTGGGTGACAACCTTTAGTGAGCTATCCTCAATCCTAAAATTTGTTTTTTTTCAAGTCTGGTTTACTATATTTCAACTATTTTCTTAACTGACTGGTAGTCTATTAGTTTTTCATATTTATTCAAAATTGTGTACTTTGGGACCATGAGTGGAGGGAATAGAATCTGAACTATGATTTTACCCTCACATTTAGGTGATCTTAGATAATTATAAAGAGTTTCAAAAACACAATTTTCCCTATTTGGAATTTTTTCATATAGTCTAATTAGGAAGAATAATAAGCATCCCATGATACACATGTTTTTCTTTTAAGCAAGATGCAATTAACATAGTTTAATTAGGAAATATTAGTAATGAATCACTTGATATCCACACTACTGCATTCAAACATTTTTATGCTCATATATGCACTTCTTGAACACACTTCACCTCACACACTCATTTCAGTTGAATATTTTTTTAAGGATTATGCTCTTCCCCTTGCACTCTAAGTGATCTTGGGGAATCAAAAACTTAAGCTTAGATCCTCTAAAACCCAAATTTCACACCCTAAGAAAATTGAGTGTTGGGCCAACATCCCTCACTCTACAAAATGTTAAAATAAAACAAACTTAACACACTAACTTCCCTCACCAAGGGGTCATGGAAGAAATTATAACATAAATTAGGGCCTTGGGAGTAGGCATCCAAATGATATCCCTTGTTTTTTTCATTTGAAAGATAGAGTTTTATTTTATAGGGAACTTAAAATCTGCCATAATCTAGTGTCAAAAAAGCGCGTGGTGAGTAGAAACCCATGAAGGGGGTAAGGCTTATACTAGGGATTATAGTGGGCCTCATTGAGTTTCCTGGCTCTTGGTAGGGGCTTCATATTTGAGTTTGACACCTAAAATATAAGATTAATTCACTTGCGTTGGGTAAAGGTATTTTAGTGAAAAAATCTTGGGGAATATTACCCTATAGGTAGTAGATGTAGATGTGTTTCTAGTTTCTTCGAGAGGTGGCACCAGTACCCTTCATTATAACCCTCCCTCCATACCCTTGTAAGTTTTCAGCCTAAGGATTAAGACCCCACCATCACAAAACTTCTGGAAAACACAATTATTGGTTGAGTGGATGGTAGGTCTATAGGATTTTCATATGCAAAGAACTATAACACCAAACTTGGATGGTTTTCACATTTAACAAATTTTAAGGGAATTAAATTTTGTTTTCGCTCCATTTTATGTTTGCTTGCTATGGTTCTGCATAAAGTCCCCTCATAGATCACACATTGATTATGGCACCATAGTGGACCACATGGTACTCTGTCACTCTAGACGCCTACAAAACCTCTCACCTTTGATAAGGGGAGTGCCTAGTATTTGACCATCACCTACTCTCTTTTCCACTCAGAGATCTCATATTGATCTTGCTTTAATAGGCTCATCTCTTTTTGGTTCTACATTGTAGGGAAAAGGTAACACTACATCTTAGTCAGGTAACATTAGGATGGCCAAGACCAACCTACACCGCCTTTGGAAGTTTCACCAAATCTTCATGATTTGTTAAAGCTTACAAATGATCCAATAGCTTATTAGGCTACATAGTTGGCTATGAAAACAAAGATTCCATCTAGCATACCTATCTTTCATATCTGACAAACCAAATCATTTCACTTCACTTATGGTGTTCCTCCAATAATATCATTGAAGACTCAGTTTGTTTAATGACTTTTTCAACACATCCTCACAAGCCCCACGTCTAAGTGGTATGTAAATGATAAGGTAGGAGCACATTTTACCTTCCAGTCTATAGCCACATCATTTCTCACCTTCTTCCAACTCCCAGTTTAACACAACAATGGATTGGAATTATTGACTCAATTTCGACAAGAATCCACTCACGTAGTTGACCACATACATGAGTGCACATACAACACAATATTTGTAAGGTTTAGGTCCTAGATGAATTTATTTTGTAAATTTTCCTCAAATCACATTTTACCATCATAGAAAAATATGTAGCCACTACCTTCTCATAAAATGAGGAAGACACCATAAATAAATCTCAACAATTTGAGCTTATTTATGCACAATTAGGGTACCTTTACTCTATGATACCTGATGCTCCATGGCATCAAAATTTTAATGGGGAGAAGTCGAGGGAATATAACACTTCTAATGGATTAATCGGGAAAATTACCCAATTCTAATATGGAAGCAAACCTTAATGTCAAATAAATGCATATGGTCCTTCTCCCTAATCCCCCCAACTCATTAGTACATCTTTAGCACCAGTAACACCTATAGACGGGTGTTAAAAAAACCCAAATGTTCATCCACCTAGTCTACATCCAATGGAATGTATACATCTCACCATTCTTATAGAAACCCTCCATAAGGAAATCTATATTTCCATTTTCCAAAACCTCAACAAGCTAATCCTGCACACCAACAACAAGCATGAGTCAAATTTTTCCAACCCTCTTTTCAACAACTACAACAATAATTTAAGCAACTCAACAATTCCAACCCACTAAAAACTAATAAGAATAAAAGGAAAAACAATAAAAAGGGAAAAAAAGGGTAGGGAACTAACAAATATTGAATTAAAAAACTAATGGAAATCCCCCCAATTAGAACCAAAATATGAACCAGGGTATAAACAACCCACAAAACAAGACAACAATAATGGTCTCTGAACTAACCATTATTATGCAATCTATGGTGAGTTTGGGCATTACAGTCATTTATACACATAGATCCTCCACCTCTTTTCCAATTTTGAATATATTATGACCTCTCATAGACCTAGTGTCTAAGATGGTCAAGGGACCTTTATGGTGTACATCACATAAGGCCAAAGATACTCATAGTTACAACATTTTTGATGATTTACCACAATATGCATAAACCATGTAAACATTATAAGTGATTCAAACTTGTACAACTCGATGGAAAGCCTTAGTTTCCACTCTTGGGGTAATAGACCCATCAGGTTCAAACTTTATCACCCTTTATTTAGAAAACTCCAAACCTCAAATGTCATCTTTAGTTTCATTCCAAAACCCAATGATGATCCATAATGTAACTATTCATCGTTGCATAATTGATGAGGGGAAATCCTCTTTCATAATTTCCAAAACAGTTTGGTAGAACCTTGTATCCCCATAACTCACAACTTCTTCCATTACATTGAAGGCATACGATGGTCACCTCGTGTAGCCAGCAGGGCTCTTTTAGAATGTTTCATTTGAAATTGTTGACAAAACCATTCTCATTGATATTGAATTCCTTGATTCCCCTCTAGATTATAATATCTTGTGGAAGAAGATACATCTATGACATGAAGGATGTGGCATCAACAATATTTCATACCATGAGTTTCCTGGTAATATCCATGTCTCCCAGTCGGGCAATGCTACCACATCGACACAATTGGGTACAGGAAATTTATTTAGTAGAGTGTCAAACATTAGTATAGTTTTAAAACCACAACTCATATTCAAATCCCTTGTGACCACATTAGCCCATGACCTGTCCTTTGTAACCATTTAATAACATGTAAAATATCAATTTTACTATACAAACATTGCTATGGCATGTATATGTTTGTGGAATCAATTTATGAACATATATAGCATACATATAAACATTCATGCCTAGCCATTATGTACCGTGTATTATTCAACATTCATTCCCATATTTAACCAACAACTAAGTACAACATATAAACATTTACAATGGAATTATTAAGCACATTGACACCAAACCATACTATGGTTCAAATACATATTCATATAACAGATAAATATTATGTAATATTCCAAAATTTTAGCCTCCAAGCTAAATGGAATATTAGAGTTGTTTTATCACTAGGAGGATGAATAATTGGGTAGGGAGGCCCATTAACCTCTTTAGAAGGATCAATAACACCCTAATGTGAAAAGGGGTAAGAATAAGCAGCTAATTTGAGCACCCTTAGGTGTGAACAGAGATGGGGACATGTTGATTCAGTCAAATTTGACCAAGTCAACTAAGTTTTCTAAATACATTGAATCTCCTTTGGACAACGCAGTTTTGGTGGAGGACAACTTGCATGAGCTTGAGGGCACATGTGGATGGGACCCCATGAAGAGAGGTTCACTTGCTATATAGGAAGAGGATGGAGGAATTTTTTGGGGATTCTTTTGTATTTCTATCTATTGATCTTGCATGTTTAAACTTGGCTTCCCTTTGTTGTTCAGCAAGGTAGCATTGGGTGTTCCCGAGCGAGAATCCCGCCTCTTCCCTTGAGAGGCCTCTTGGGAGAGATTGTTCAGTATTTCTCCACATCCAGGCTCAAGGACAAGCATCAGTCTTCAATCCCAACATTATTTTTGTAGTATAATATTTCTGAGTTGCAGGGTGTTGCAGTGGAGGGTTCTTACACCACTTTCGGGTCTGTTTCTCAACAGAAGGTGCTTTCCTCCTCTTGAGAGATCAGCTAGGAATATTTATGAGCACATTTTAGATCTTGGAAGTAGGCCAAAGTGGTTCTCATCTCCTACAACACAGTCCCCTGAAGGAACTACATCATTTTGTGCAGAGTTGTTGCAGCAGGGTTAAGACCCTTGTTTTTTAGCTAGTTTCCTAGGGAAAGGGCCAACCCTTCTCCCGGAAATATAGTAGAAGGGAATATCATCCCTCTTTTTTATTATTCAGATATATTTATGTAATGATGCAGTAAGACTACATTTTCTGAGCTGAATATTCAGATCTTCTCTTTCTTGTACATGGGTTTCATGAAACCCTTACTGGGTTAGCTTTATAATGCAATAAGGAGGCCAAATCTCTATTTTCTTGGCATATTGTTCCATGTAACTCCAAATCCATGTATTTCATTATTTTACTGTAGAAACCCTCATAAAATAATACTTTATATGCTTCAGTATTTTTCTGCATAACTCAAGTCATGGGATTTGGCTATTTTTGAGCTGTGAGGTAGCCGGGAGGTCTGTTTAACATATCAAAAGGGATTTCTTTCTGATCCCATTTTTTATGTGAGACCCCAACAACATATGCTAATGGAACCTAGCGTTATTTCAACTAGTAATAATGCATATCTTCGGAAATAACACTTCCAGGGTCTAATTCTTGCATTTTCCCCACTTGGGAAGGTGTAGGCATTCTTCTATTGTTGTTTTTTCACTCATTTGAGGGATATGTGTTTTTGAAAACATTATATGAGCCTATTTTCTGATCTCCAACTTTAGAATATCTTAAGATATTATTATTGTTATAGAAAATTCCAGATTTGGAATATTACAGTGGTATCAAAGCTTCAATATTGGCTCAACGTGTGGAACTCAGCCATACAGCTATCCAGAGAAGGAGAGATGAACAAAATTAAGACTCCATTATGTAGAGGAAAAAAGGAAGATAAGCTTACAAATCTTCTTCCAAAATCTGTGCAATGCATCAATGAAAATCTTAAGAACATGAGAGGAGAGATGGAATCTCCTGATGAGTTTGGATCTAGAGCCAGGCCTATATTGGTACATGATAGGAGTGAGCATGCAAAAACACCCTATTATGCACAAAGCAGTCAAATTCCCAGGTTTTCTATGAAAGAGATGAAAGAAGAGAAAATGTCAGAGGAGGTAACTCTTAACAATTTCTTGCAAGAGTATGAATCTCAAACTGAGAAGTTTAGAGATCATATTACTTTCAAAGAGTTCTGCAAGATCAATATGGAGAGGAGCCAGGTGCATAACATGGATAGATTTTTTCTATCTACCTTTGATGGATCCCCAACTTTCTCAGCCAAAGCTTGGGTGGAGGAGTTGTGCACTTACTTGCAGCAGCACCCAGTTTCTGAAGAAGAAGCCATCAGAGTTGTAGCGCTGCACTTTGAAGGTAGGGCCTATGCTTGGTGGATGTTTGAGTAATTTTCATTGAAAATTTTTAATACTTATTCTTTTTCAAACTTCACTAAAATATTGGTTGGAATATTTGATGCAAAACATGAAATAATCAAACCAATGAAAATTTTGCATAAGTTGGGAGAAGCTACAAATTCTAAACCACTTCAGAAACCTATTGGAGGAGATCATATCTTGCATGACACCTTGTTGAAGGCAATATATTTATTTCATAGCCTTGGACAAGAGGGCATGAAGGGTCCTTTTGCAAAGGAGGATCCTCTTATTGAGCAGTTACCTCCTATTAATATTGAAGATAAAGAGAAGGATGGGGGTTACAATGCTGTCACATCTAGAGCACATCTAGTGCCTCATACAGAGGAAGGAGGGGCACATGCTCCAACAGGAGGATTTCTTGTGACATTGCAAGAAGTTCCCCAGGATCTCACATGTGGGAGGCAAAGTAAATTCAATGACAAGATTGATTGTGAGATGATATTGATGGAAGGAGAAGGTAGGGAGGAAGGACATCATCACTTAATGAAGAGCACATATCCGTATCTATTTCAGAGAGCTGGTGCAAGGAGGAAGGAGACTGGTTTGCGCTGTGAGGGAAAGGGCAAGGTTGCCCAACCATATAGATAGTCTTCTATTGCCATGGATGTCTCACTACATGGAGGCATTCCACTGGGGATGCCACCAGACTTGGAGTTGGTAAGAGAAATCTTTCCATTTGGTTCACCACTCTTGGATGCCGGAGAGGTGAGAATTTTGGAGGAGTCCAGTGCAGCGCAGAGATTTTGGGATAAAATCAAGGAGGAGGAGAACATCCTCCCATTTTTAGCACCACCCACTCTCACTACCTGTACTAAGATGGCAAAGGTTACTGTAGTCATGGAGGATGGCACCTTCATGGTGCAAGGTAGTTGCTCCATGGATTTGGAGAAATAGAGGGTACTTCCTTTGAGGAAGGAATCCTCCATACATTGGAGTAGATGGAGGCCACTCATGATCCAGAGATTATTTTTGGAGGAGAGATTTTCATGGGAGGCTAACTTCCAAAGGTCACTACTTCTTTTTCAGCATGAGCAGCTGCATGATGGGCATGGCAAAAATCTGGAGGATGACTTTGGCATGAGGGATGTCAAAGGAAAGGACAACATCAAATGTAGAGCTTCACATTGCAGATCACCAACGTTGTCCCTCAAGAGGATTGATCCTTATTGGAGGTCTCAACTCTTGGTAGAGTACTCCAAGGATCTTGGTGCTTACATGATTCTTGATGATCCTGATGGAGATGATAGATATATGGTGGATGATATGGTCATCTATTCTTATGATATAGTCTTCTTGAATAGAGCTTCTAAGCTCAAGGAGAAGTTGCTACATGCAGCACATGAGGACTTCTTTTCCATGAATTTTGATGAATATCTTGCCTTGGCAGAGGAGTTCATTTAGGAGGGCATTCAGCAAGACATATTTCAGCATATTGATAGATGCACAACTTGGATGATGATGGAGAGGATGTCACCACCACCTTCCTATTCATTGGGAGTAAGGGAGCATTTTCAGTTGAGCCATTTCAGCTCAAGTCTTCAAGTGCATGATGGAGAATGTACAATATCACCTTATGTTTTGTGCTTCTTGTCTTTTTATGAGCAACATATTGTACCAAGGAGGATTATTCCTTCTTGCATATTGTATATTAATGTACTTGTAGCCTTTTGTAGCATTGAGATTGGCTATCTCATTGGTGGTTTGTGGGGAAAGCCACATGATTTTTGGTGTGCACCATTGACACCCTTTTGTACTTTCATTCTTATATCTTGTAAAATGATTGTGGTAGCAAACAAGTGGCTGGAAAAGAACTTGTTTTTGTTTGATTTGATGCAGGAAAAGAATGCACTATGCTGGTTCCTTTTATGGGACCTTGATCCACTTTCCGGTTGTCATATGACAACTTGTTTCTATTGGTTTCTGCTTCCATGTATTGCTGATATCTCTATGTTCAGGGGAAGCTTTGATTGGAAAGTGGGATATGAGTTAAAGATGCCCATTGGGAGGATGATTCTCCCTACTTTACATGATGCATGTTTCCCAAGGAGCAATGGGTAGCCCATGATTGCCAAATTACATCTCTCTTCTTCATATGGGAGAAGCCATTTGGAGAGTTTGAGTTTTTGGAGGAGGCACTTCATGGTTTATTTGTTTGATGGGGTATCTTGGGCCACTCTTGGAGGTCACGATATTTCAGCCCAAGATCAGCAGCAGCCCCACACTTATCATAGATGGAGAGAGAAACCACTTGGTTGGGAGGATCCAATCTCTCCATGCATTCCCAATACATTGTATGAACCGGGGGTTGAGGATATTTTTGAGCTAACTAGATTAACTCATTTCATTTGGATGGTAGCATGGGTGTGGAAGTCACTCATTGGGAACAATATTCCCCATGTTCATCATTACTCCTACCTTGAGGAGGCCCTAGGAAAATAGGGATTTTTCCACTTACATCTTCCACCTTTCTATGATGTAGGCCATATGATTTTGCATGCTTGGGAGGAGACATTGGAGTACAGATTTGTAGCAGATCATGTTGAGTAGTGGTGGAGACTTTCTGATGAGGAGGCCACAAGAAGATGAGGGGAGGATTTTTCTCTCCTTATGCAGTTTCTTGAGGAAAAGCAACATTTTGGAGGGGAGGACTGTAATATTCCAAAATTTTAGCCTCCTAACTAAATGGAATATTAGAGTTGTTTTATCACTTGGAGGATGAATAATTGGGTAGGGAGGCCCATTAACCTCTTTAGAAGGATCAATAACACCCTAATGTGAAAAGGGGTAAGATTAAGCAGCTAATTTGAACACCCTTAGGTGTGAACAGAGATGGGGACATGTTGATTCAGTCAACTTTGACCAAGTAAGCTAAGCTGTCTAAATACATTGAATCTCCTTTGGACAACGCAGTTTTGGTGGAGGAAAACTTGCATGAGCTTGATGGCACGTGTGGATGGGACCCAATGAGGAGAGGTTCACTTTCTATATAGGAAGAGGATGGAGGCCTTTTTTGGGGATGCTTTTGTATTTCAATCTATTGATCTTGTCTGTTTATACTTGGCTTCCCTTTGTTGTTCAGCAAGGTAGCACTAGGTGTTCCCGAGTGGGAATCCCACCTCCTCCCTTGAGAGGCCTTTGGGAGACATTGTTAAATATTAATCCACATCCAAGATCAAGGCCAAGCATCAGTCTTCAATCCCAGCGTTATTTCTGCCACAAAATATTGCTGAGTTGTAGGGTGTTGCAGTGGAGGGTTCTTACACCACTTTCGGGTTTGTTTCTCAGTAGAAGGTGTGTTCCTCCTCTTGAGAAATTAGCTAGGAAGATTTTTGAGCACATTTCAGATCTTGGCAGTAGGCAAAATTGGTTCTCATCTCCTAGAGTGCAGTCCCTTGAAGGAACCGCGTCATTTTGTGCAGAGTTGCTGCAGCAGGGTTAAGACCCTTGTTTTTGAGCTAGTTTCCTAGGGAAAGGGCCAACCATTCTCCCGGAAAGATATTAGAAGGGATTCTCATCCCTATTTTGTATTATTCAGATATATTTATGTAATGATGCAGTAATACTGTATTTTCTGAGCTGAATATTCAGATCTCCTCTTTCTTGTACATGTGTTTCATGAAACCCTTGCCGGGTTAGCTTTATAATGCAATAAGGAGGCCATATCTCTGTTTTCTTGGCATATTGTTCCATGTAACTCAAAATCCATTTATTTCATTATTTTACTGCAGAAACCCTCATAAAATAAATATGTATATGCTTCATTCTTTTTCTGCATAACTCAAGTCATGGGATTTGGCTATTTTTAAGCTGTGAGGTAGCCGGGAGGTCTGTTTAAAATATCAAAAGGGATTTATTTATGATACCCTTGTGTATGTGAGACCCTAACAACATATTGTAAGGGAACCCAATGTTATTTCACCTAGTAATAACACATATCTTCAGAAATAATGCTTCTGGGGTCTAATTCTTGCATTTTCCCTACTTGGGAAGGTGTAGGCATTATTTTGTTGCTGATTTTTCACTAATTTGAGGGCTATGTATTTTTTAACACATAATATGAGCCTCTTTTCTGATATCCAACTTTATAATATCTTAAGATATTCTTATTGTTGTAGAAAATTCCAGATTTGGAATATTACATATTATGATTCATATACAACATATAAAATAATATTCTTGATAACGTACCCAATAAATAGAACAAATACACGTATTAGGGTTTGTCATCAGAATACGTAAACACACATAAATAATACACATAAAATTATATATCGTCATACATAGTGAATAGTTATCTATATTAAATGTCCCCAACCCTCTGCTACACAATGCTACTACAACCACATGGCTTAAAAATGCATAATTTAACTGTGGAATTGAATAACCCTAACCTTTCCATGGCTAATCCTATTCTTGGTAGTACCTAGTTAGTATGAATGAAAAATAAAATGCCTATAATGCAATATTTAATGCATATAAATTATAAATGCATAATTTCATAGTGGAAATAATAGATAATTAACAACAATTGAACACATAACCCTAAAATTATGTTTTTATCCATAAATTCATAAATGAAAACTTATCTGAATAAAAATAACACCCTTGCTCTAGGGCTATAAATCCATAGGAAATGATGTAAAAAATTAATAACAAAATCTTACCAATGGGAAAGGTACCCATCCAACAAACATTGCCCCAACCATAGGCTCCCACTCTCACGAACCTACGCTAGTGGCACACCCCTTCTCTACATTGTTCTAGTCCCTCGACAATGCACACCTCTCAAGGCACCTTACAAACAAGCATAGATGGTTTCAACTTAGGATTGTAGGATCTCACGTTGATTTCTAAGAATCTCACCAACCATGAACCGAAATAGCTTCTATTTGGTCCAAAACCCAAGCACAGGGTTCACCAGCTAGTTGCACTAAATCGAATACAGCAGAATGGGATGGATGGTGATTATTGTTAGAATAGAATCCAAATGGTTGCATGGCCATCCTTATCCCAGTGAACGCATGCATAATATCACTAGAAAAAACATATACTTATACAATTTATAACTGCATGGCCTCTCTTTTCCATGTGGCATCCCATGATACCACATGGGACCCAGGTTTCCATTTCTCCAACACTTGTCACATCACCCCATTTATTTTCATCGTGGAGTTGTACAAACCCCATACTCTTTATCGTGGAGTGGGATCCACAACTAACCCATTTTATTAATATAATATGTAAAATAATTTACAATATATTTACAATCTTGGCCCTATGTCCACTTAACAAAAATGTCATATATCTAAATTTGGGCATGTTAGTTCCAAAACGTATAAATATAACTACATAGGAACATAATTATGCAAAATAACTCTAGCTCACCAGCCTAAATAGACACATACATTCTGCTCACTACCAAAGTATCATTATACATATATTTACATTATCATAGACGAGTAGGGGTATTACATTCCTCCCCCCCCCCCCTTATTTTATGCATTTTTCTTAGTGCATGACGTGTACATAATATGAATTTTCTACTGAAAAGTGACTTCAGCTCACAATTTATATTTGCAATACCATTTCCTCATCCATGGATTTATCTTGGGGAATATTCTATGATTATGGTGACATCTACATGTCAATAGTTTATGTAGTTCCTCGTCCCATGATAACGAGGGACCAATCTTAGCCCCAATATCATCACACCTAGTAGGACATCCAAAAAAAGAACATTAATATATGTATTAGTTCACATTTAAACACACACACACAAATTATTTCTTTCATAAAGAGGAAAATCAATCAAATGAATGCTATCATAAATAAAAATAAATCGTGAAAATACAATTTCATGAACTGCAAATAGTCATAACTAGCTTCCAGTGTCTCAACTAAGAAGCACCATCCTTGCATACAATCACTTTTCAATATCATTAACTGGTATTTCTATATACATTATCTGCATGTAATACATTTCCTTTTACTCTTTCTACATTTCCGGATTCCATTACTCTTTCTACTCTATTAATATTTCAAATAACATTCATCCTATTCAAACTGTGTCAACTATCTCCCATAAGAATTATTTTCTATCCTGCAATTTTACTCCATTCCGTACCCAATGTGGAAAAACCCTAAGTTTAAATCTTGTCACCATTCCAAGTAGGCTTCGAACCATAATATTTACCAATGAGATTAATTTCATTTAAGTTATTGAGGTAATGTGATTTGTTGTAGCTACAAAGTCTTCTTTAGAAGATATATTTAAGCTTTCCATCTTGTATCCTTTCCATCATTCATATCATCTTATTCTGCCAAATATAATCTTAAATACCTCTTACAAAATCCCTTACTATCCAAACTCATTGATGCTTTATGATTCCAAGGGAATTAACTCAATCTCACCATGCTAGCATATTTACGATTTAAGTAACCCTATCTTGAGTTTCTTAATTTCTTTTCACTCAATGGATAATTTATAACTTTTTACCCCTGTAAATTCTTGTGAGATTCTCTCCCAAAATTATCACCCAATTTTAAATTCTAGGTTTTCCAATATTTTCCTCTCATAAATAACATTCTATTGACTACTCATTCATCCAGTTCCATTATCGCGGCTAAAATTTATACTCTCGACAAGCTCAACTAATTAAGCCCCCTTTTACCCTTTTTATTGTTGGTAAATTATCCCAAGGATTTATATATAGTTTTATCATTAGATCAAAAATATGGGTTGACAGTTGCACTCTGCTTGAAATTATCATCCTTTGGGCTATTTACTTGCCCAATCCTGACTTCTAGGTTGAAATTTATAGGCACGTGAAGTTTGGGAGATTTTTACCAATTTCCTTTGGCTTCTCGGGCTTAAGAATTAATTCTCAGGCATATATATATATATACTCTATTTTATCTTTCTTTGATAATGGTAAAATTTGTGGCATTTTTCCACTATAAATCAAACCAAGGCCTCCTCCTTCCATTTCTAATTAACATTGAATAGATCATCTGACGATGAACACTGATATTCAAGTTGGTGCTTCACCTTGTGTTTTTAATACTAAGATATATGACGACTATCAATTCATTCTAAGAATAAGACCCATATTATTTTATACTTGACATGATCCTTATTCGAGTTGGAAATACAATTCAAATTATCCATAATCCTCCATGTGCACTAATTCCATACACTAGCATATGTCATTAATAACCTCTTACAAGTATCCATGATACTTGGGTGTGATGACTCTATTTTTCAACCCCCTTCCCATCAAATATTCCTTATATAAAATTGAATATGTTTTAATCTCATATGTTGTGCATCAACTAGAAGTTAAATATTCTGAAAATGAAAACAATGAAAGGTGACACACTACTTATTACATGACTTTAGTGGCCTCAAGTCTTGCCTTTGGAGGATCACCATACATGCCAATGAAGGGAATAGAATGAATTTTCATATTCAAAACTTTGGAAGAAGATACCTTTCCTCATGCTACTACCACTTGAAAATATTGCAAAATTCTCAACCCATTGACAAATGAATTCAAGTTACACATTTTTGGGTATTTGTGATATTACTTTAGTCAAACAACTAGAATTGAAAGGTAGCATGATCAAAATCCAAAGAATCATAGAATAGACAAAATTTCCAAGAAGACAAAAGAAGTAATATCATTCTCTGTTTAGTGACAAGTATAAAAGTTTCCTTTTTATGAGACCCCTTTCACTTGGAAGAATTTAAAAAAGCTTTAGAAATATAGGAAAAAAAACTTGTTCCCTTTAGTTTATTCACAAAGATAAACTTGTTATTCTAAATTTGAGCTAGATTTTATACTAGAAGAGCAAGCCTTTAGTAGGATATGTGGTTGCTAGTAATGTTAAATGTAGGCATTATACTATGTTGATACATTATAAGAATCAAAATTGTACAAACCTATTATCAGAAATTTAATCCAATAAATTTAGAGCTTGGTTTGAAAATCTTGCCGTAGTCATAATTTAACCTTTAAGATGTTTTCAATATTAAAAATGTTACCAAATAATACACCATAATCTATTTGAATGCACATTGAATAAATTTTTATGCAAAATTATTATCTATGGATAAATAAAATTCTCTAAGTGTGGTGTTATGCACTTAGAACAACGGATTAAAGACTTTTCTTTCACTTTCTCTAACAATAAATAGACATACAGAAAGATAAAACAACCTACTTGTGATCCAAGCACTTCCTATTCTCCTTCTGTCGGTTTTGTTCTAGCCTCCAATCCAACTTAGATCACCAGATTGATTCCTGCAAGTATAAACAGAAAACAAAAAAATATTTAAAATATACAGATGCCTAGTTATCTTAATCACTTAAATCGATTAAACATGAAACATATATATCATTCTAGAGTCCATTGGTTGCATGAGAAATAGAAACATAAATAGATACATATATGGGAAAATTAATAGCAATCTTTATTTAAGAGTAGAAGGGAGAGGTTGCAACCAATTATCAATTTGATGTCACCAGCTCCAGCTTCATCCCAGCCTCATCACAATCAACATCTCACCACGAGCATATCACTTATATCACTCTCTCAATTGAGAATCCAACAACATTTCTTTACCAAAATTCTTCCTTCCCTAGCACTACGATATGTGCTCAATTTATCGGGAAACTGAAGTTATTTTCTCAATCACTGACTTTCTAATAATAGGCAATACATGTTTCCAAGTTTAGAGGTGTTAGATGGACACATGGATTCGAAGTTTCACAGATATGGACTCTTATAGAAGGCACTGGCCATGTGGAGATTCCGGAACAATGAGAATTTTTTTTCCATTTGACCAACACACCCTTGAATGTAGGGAAGTGCATTGCAATGCACCCTTGAATGGAGGGAGCTACATATGCAACGTAGTTAGTCCCTTGAGAGGCAGCGTTGGTGAGTTCATAAGCGATATAACATATACTTCAACCCTTGTAAATTTCACAATAAAATTCATGAATGATTTGTTCTTCTCTTAGGGCATATAGAAACTGAAATGATAGGGGATGATAGACCCTATTTCATTGGTCCTAGGGATGATGTCCAGTTTGACCAGGTCATGTGGGATGATTTCCAAATTGACCTATAACAACTGCCTCCTAAAGCATGAAGTCAGAATAATATTTTTTTTTTTGAATGAGATGCTTTACAACATGATGGGCTAGAATTGAAGTGGAGTGGTGACCTACATAAATCTTATAATACATTACTTCATGATATTTTCATCTTGATCATGAATTGATGAGGGAGGCATTCCCATGTTCAGCACATAAACTATCTAATAACATGTACATAGTGAAGAAATTTGTCTACATTGGAATGTTGCCCAATACAGACATGCCTACAGATATAGGCCCATGTTCGGATGACGATATGTATGTAAGGTCACCGTACATATGATGTGTACAAAAATCCTGAAATCGTAGCTCAGATGGATGAAACTAGATCCGGGGTATTGTTATCTCATTCACTCGATCGTTCGGGTAAAATTATAGCCATGCGAATATATGATTTGTAGGAGAACATTGTAAGACATCGTTTGATTACCAACCAATGGTTTGAGCTGTTAACAAAAATGAGAGAACCACCATTGACGTTAATGGATCTCAAGGTACTGCAGTACATTTCGTAAGGTGTGAATATATGATTTGATGTCGAACGGAAAACAAAATATTTTGGTCAAAGGTCTGGAAGTGAGGATCTTGTCGATGTTGTAACAAGCCTCTTGGTACTAGAAGATGAAGTTTCTAAGTAAACTTTCTGGATGATGATTTCATGTCGACAGGAAGTCACTTTATCGTGAAACAGGAGTTACTGATTTTGGAGACAAAATGTGACTTGATATAGCAATGTTCAGGGATGACTGTCATGGGAATGAAGATTTATGAGTATTGCAAAAGGATGAGTATTCAGTGGATGACTTCTCTTGAACATATCAGTGACATTGAGATGAGTTAGTAGCATTGACCCGAAACCGAAGTGAAGGTATGATGAACCATAGGTATGAATGAACTGTCAAGAATATTACCCAACTCAAATAGTCACGATGATGGAGTGAAGTGTCATGTTCAAGAGTGAGTTTCTACCATAAAAGTTATGTTCACTTTCCCAAATTTTCCCCAGTCATTTATCGACTATTATGTCTTTATTTTTTAACAATCTTGAGGACGATCACATATGATTGATATATAATTCAACCCTTCGGGTGAATAATGTATCACTATTTAATAATTTAACGACTCTAGCAATGAATGAAACTCGATTCTTGCCATGATCGACAAGCCTATCACTATTTTATGTTTTAATGAGCCTAACGATAATGACAACCTAGTATTTTTTCATATTTAGAGAATTTAAAAAAGAGGAAAAAAGAAAACTCCATAGTTACTTTTTTGTAAAGTTTTCGCTCAGATTTGAAAAAGTGTAAAATGATATCTGAGAGAACCTCCTAGCCATGTTCGACTAAGGTTTCCTTTTTTGTAAATAATCTATCTTAGTATGGAAAAAGGTTAAACTTATAATGAGTAGATATCACTTCATTTACTTTTACGAGATCGAAAAGACAAGTGCTCAACAATATTTTCACATAATTGGAGTCTGAAAATAGCTAAAAGAAGACTCTAGGGGTTCCTTTTTTGCTATTATCGAAGCTCGAAAAAGAGATAAAAGTGCACCTCAAGTCCTTTTTCATTTTTTATCAAATCTCGAAAAATAAGGATAAAAGTATTCTTTGTGGTCAAATCATTCTCGAAATAAATGTGCACAACTAATCTGCTATATTAGTTGTAAACTTGTTCAGAACAACATCAAATGGATTAAAAATACCCGTTTCATGATAAAAATTGAATAACACCATAGTCAAAATAATAAATATTATTTTCAAATAATCAAATGACTAAGTAAAAGAGTTTTACTATTCATTTTTACCATTTGAAAGTTACCATTTTCATTTTGGAGCTTTGAACTTGTTTTTTCCCCGAACTTCAGCTGTTTATTGCGATCAATTGTGTGGATGGTTTTCCTCACTGTTTGATCCAGGTTGGTGCCATAAACCTCCTCTTTCCCTTATTAGTATTTTTGTTTCATTCCATTGCAATTTTTTAGGGATTTGGGCCCCTTAGGGTAAATCTATTATCAAAATAGGGCAACGCGCCCTCGGATGTCGAAACCTGCATTGGAATGAAATTGAAATGAAAGCTAGGTGCATATTTAATGCACTGTATCTTGTATAAGGTTGTGTTGGGTGCAATTCACATTTTTTATTCTTGCATTGTACCCAAAGTTTGCCTAGTTTTTTGCATGAAAAGGGTCTTAATGAGTCTTACAGTTCTATTTGAGGGTTTCATTGGACTAAAATGAAAATTACTTGGAGGGAAAGAGAGAATGAAGAACAAAACACTATTTCCCCTTAATGATTTGGGTATAGTAAGAGCCCTCAGAGACTGTGGGTTATTGAAGTACTTCCATCTATCAGGTATGAGGCAACAAATGGAACTACTAGAGTTCCTTTTTCACGCATTGGATCCGGCAACTGAGGAATTTCACATAGGAAACAAAGTGGTACCAATTTTAGTGGAGGATATCTATTTTCTAATAGGCTTGTTGAGGAGAGGCCTACCCATTTCCCTCTCAGGGTCTGCTCTCATAGGATAGACGGCGAGAGACTATATATATTGCAGTATTGCAATCCAAGGATAGAGCCTAGCAAGGATGAGAAAATAAACATCCGCAATGTTCGTTATTTTCCATTGAGAACCATCTTATTCACAATCACAAAGCTTGCTCGTACCATTACACTCCATGTAGCGAATAGGTCTTATATGAAGTATGCGCTAGAGTGTATGGAACCAATAGTTTTCAATTGGGCTAAAGCCGAATTTTGTCAAATGAAAGAACAACTAAGAAAGGAAAAGGGAGGAAGGAAGAAAAATTTCAACTATGGATCGATCCTCATTTATTTTTCCTTAGAGCGGATTCCACTAATGCAGCCTCATCATGTGACGCTGGGTATATCTAACCCTAGAGATCTGAGGCTGCAGACATGGGTATAATTTATGGCTAGACATGCAGGCCAATTGTCCATCGTGTTCTTGACTGCATTCTTTTCCTGGTTAAGGTGATATATCACTAGTACATAATGGCTAATTAGTGTAGAGCTATAAAAAGGGTCTCTTTCACCTCTAATTACCTCACATTAATATGTCAATCCGGGAGCATTTTGTTATTACAAAGAGTGACTCAATCCGAGGCTATCATTTGTCAGAGTAATGCTAGTAGTACAGTGCTTAAGAAATACAAGAGTAAACGGATGCTTGTCTGTAACTAAATTACTTCAAAGAATAAATCACACACTCAGAAAACTCAACAGCTTATCAGTCAAGGGTTCGGCAGTGATAACCCATCCCTTCAGAAACTGATGGAAAGGAAACTAGAGCATAGACCACGAGCCTGGGAGCTAGACAGTGACTGCCAATGCTCACTACAGCTTTAGGTCATCTCTCACACCAAACCAACAACTGCAAGTAAATGGAACAGCAAAGCGAATAAAGGATTGAACAGCAATTCTGGAGTAGAACAACAAGTCAATTGAATAACTAAGTCCCGCGGGTTGTAACCAAACTTAATTAACTCAAATACTCTCTTTGCAATCAAATAACATTCTTTCACTCTAAAGGCAATTCACATAAATCACACTAAAGGAACAGCAATAACAATTAATGAATTATGGAACAGTACTGATAAATTAGAAACGCACACAACACGAACGTTTAGTATAACAGCTCTGTAACATAACAGTAAGAACATGCAATGAACTCTTGAAAGGATTAATAACTTGATACGGAGTCAACACACGATTCTATCTGCAAAAACCTCAATGATTCAATCTTTTAACAGAGCATGTAATATGAACTCATAAAGCATATCAAATTACCAAATAACAATAATAAACAAACCACACAGAAATAAAGTCGTAATGGTACAGAAGAAAGTGTCCTTCGGGGCCGGGCCCTTAGCCTCCAAGGATACACCGCTTGAAGTTAATCCAGACGGAGAGATGAAATAATCACCAAGCTTTTATTAACGCATCGGTCAAGAATACATTGAACCAGTTCTCAACGAAACTTAATAATCAAAGCTGATGTTTTACAGAAAATTACATAAAAGCGTATCCTATCTCTATATCCTTCTATTCCAAACTAACAGTGCTGTCTCTTTATATAAAGACGACGGCGGAGATGTCCAAGTAACAAGGTAAAATAAAGCAGCGATCCCTCAGGATCGAAGATCCTGAGGGATTCGCCAAACAGTTAACTCTTCATCCTGTCTTTTCTTTTGCGCTGAGCTGGTGTCTTCTCCTTCTTTTCCGAGCCGATTTGCTTTGATCTGTTTATCCTTGTTTGCGTTCGGTTCTCGTCTAGAGGGACAGCAGTTATCTCGACTTTGTCCTTTCCTTTGGAACGACAATCCCTCGTTTTCTCCTTTTCCTGTATAGAAAATAACCATTATCAGTGGCTAAGTCTTGCATATTAATTCTCACATGTTTTGTTATAGTTCCTTATTACTTTCCAAATTCATGACACAAAAAGGTTCACAAATTCTATTAAAAAGCCACTGAAATAAGCATCAAAAGCATACCTTTTTAGTACTCCACACACCCCCCTGCTTACCTTGTTTCATGTCCTCATGAAAACATTGTAGTTGACATGCAATGCAGTGAGAGAATATGCTGGAGAAGGAGTCTCATGCGGAGGCCTACAACCATGTTGAGTGATTAGATAGTCAAAGAACTGACTTGTTTGCCCCTCAGGCATATCATACAGGGCCTGGTATCCGGGTGCAGGGTGCCAAATAATTGGAGTGCGAAATCTATATCCTAACCAGGATGACCCTGCTTTCAGAATTCTCTCACCATAGAGGTTCAAACGGTCGGCAGCTAACTCAAAGTTTTCATACTTAAATGGTTCCCTGAGCTGGATGTTGGGATCAGAGATTCGGTATCGAAATTTGGCTGCATTAATGGCCAAGTCTTTGATGGAAAGAAAATACTCTAAACTCTCTCGAATGAGTGCCTCATGCATGGGTCCTAATGTTTCAATGGCACCAGGAGCCCTTATAAGATTTCTATGAGCTTTCCACAACTGTACTGGGTTCCTAGGCTCAGCCCTAACCCATAAATCTAGACCATTTTCCTGACCCTGGAAAGTGTCATAGGCTTTGAGCCACTTAATCTGATTAACCCCGAATGAAATGAATGCTTGGAATTGGATGTCTCCAATGAAAGGGCTAGGGTTTAATTCAGTCTCCTGACTTAACACAAGGTCGTGCAAATAAATTTCACACAACAATCTCTGGACTTTCACTCCATAATGTTTACAGCAATCTATAAAGTCATTGACGGTGTTAATTTGTATAGGGGTGCCTGCTTTAACAGCTTTGATTTTTAATTGTAAATACCGTTCTAATAAAAACAGAGCATAGTTTTTAGAAGGGGCCCTACATGCTAAAACATCATTGTATAAAGAACACAAGTCATTCATCTGTTTGATAACAGTATCTAGTCTACGGGTTACCTGTGCAACTTCCTCTTGTTCCTTTTTCCACCCTTCAAAGGCCTGGCTTCTGGATTGACTGACGTCCCTTAATTGCTGTTGTAACTCTTCATATTTTTCTCGGGGAACTGTTTGTTCTCTAAGTTGTTCGGCTTCTTGCTGGGCTTGTTTCACCATCTTATGCAAGGTTTTTGTCTTCGGATCTTTTTCCATAGGTCAGTGGAGGCCGGGAGTTTTACCTGAACTTTCTTATTATGTTGTTTGGAGTTCAGAACCCTTATTACCCCTGAGGGTGGTGCCTCTGTCTGAATTTGCTTGTCACTGATCCTTATATCATCCTTTTCTGTTTTAACGCGAACACCCGTCTGTTCCTCAGCATCATTTGGAACGGCAGCTGGATTCTCAGTAGGGTTTTGAACAACAGGCCGCTTGTTGGCCTTCTTTTTCCTCCCTCCGGTCTTTCTTACCTTCTGGTTCTTTTTCAGAATCCTAATTTTTTGTCTGAGCTAGGTTATCGTATTCAAAAATTTATTCTGTTCCCTCCGCAACTTCTTAATTTCCAATGTTTCATTCGAAGGAACAGCAGTCTATCTGCTACGGACTGGATCATGACTAGTTGCTAAATCTTCCTCTTGGGGTTCTTCTTCACTACTCTGCTCTGGCTGTTCTGGGGTAGGAGCCTCGACTGGTTCTGTCTCTGCTGTTTCTGCTCCTACTCCTTCTAGAATTTCCTCTTGTGACCTGGGAACAGATTGTTCTCGTTCAGTATTTTCCTCCTCTTCATCATGAACAGGCATGTTTTCTTCTTGGGGTTTGTCGTGGGGGTCCTCTGAACTAGAAGGTTGACCATACTTACTCATATTGGATAGGACTGCGGCCAAGTCATCATCTCCCAGTAGGTCTTGTAATGGGCTATCTTCCTGCTGTCCCATTTCTTCCTCCTGTTCAGTTTCTGCTTCTATTTCTGTTCCCGAAGGCTCGGCTGTTTCTTCTTCGGGTTGCTCGTCTTCAATTATCACTGGTTGGCTGGTGCTTCCCTGGAGCTTTTCCAGCCTTCCTCTTATCCGAGCCAACCGGGCTGATTTTCTGGGCTTATCTATGCTTCCTCTCATCTGAGCTAACCGAGCTGATTTTCTGGGTTCCTCTGGTTGCTCGGGTGGATCAATGGCATGCTTGCGCTTTGCCGATTCTTGATGTATCTCTGGTTGTTCTGATGTACTAGCAACATGTTCTCTGCGTTTTGCCGGACGCTCTGGTGTGCTTATAGAATGTCTACGTTTTGGGGATGGCTCTGTCAATCCCCCCTCAATCATTGCAATCAGCTCTTCCCAGCTGCTCCGCTGCTGGGTGAGACCATAACTAACAACTAGTCGTATCAACCCATGGTGACTAACGACTGACTCTATGTGCTGTGCCTTTTTTATACTTTGTGCAGCATCATGCAGTAAGGAGTTCAGGAGTGCAGGTAAATTTACAGAGCATTTCTGCTTTAAAACAGCTAAAAGTTTAAGATGTCGTGGTCTTACCACGTCTTTCCTTCCTTCGCAGGTAATGTAGCTCTGCACTGTTCTTGCTAGCTCCGTCCAGGGTTCTCCTAGGGTTGTTGGCAGAACTCCCTTCCCCTTAATTGTCAAACTCTGGCCTTCGTCCTGGAAAATTTCCATGACCTTCTGTAATCGTTCCTTTTTTAATGTCCATACCGATCCGGTGGCTGGTAGTCCTGAAACTTCTGCAATTATGTCATCAGTGACCGCTATCCGTTTCCCCCTTACTGTGGAGTGATCATCCTGTAGGTTCTGCAAGAATTCCATCGCTACTGTTTCATTGGACTCCTGTAGGCGATTGAAATAATTCAACCATCCTGCTCTTTCCAGGATCTCCCGGGCAGCAGCGGAGATCGTCAACTGTTGAGGCTCGCTTCGAATTGCCCTTCCTCCCATGGTTTCACTGTAGATTCTAAATGGAACGACAACTACGTTTTCTGTTTGAAACACAGAGAGGATGATAATCGCAAGGTTTCAAAAAAACACAGAGTATGCAACAGTGCAATAGAAAGCAACTTGTGACAAAAATAGAAATGCCATGCCGTTAAACCATGCCAAACCGTCGTATACTAGCTTTCCCGAATGGTAAGTTGACACGTAATACAGGGAATGATGAGGTGAACCTCCCCCCCCCCGCAATGTGATAGGCTGTCCCAGCCGGCAAATAAAGGAGCGGCACCCGGTCTGCAATCAAGTCAGAAAGGAACAGCATATGGAATTATGCTATGTTGAAAAGGACAACGAATTACCGAAATCGAGGCGGAGAATTGATCACGTATTATATAAGAGGCTGCTGTGTTATGATTTGAGGCTGATGGATAGGGCATGTATCGTACTTGCCAATCTCAAGTGGTCATGGTCACTTCCGTTGCCATGATTGGTAATAATAAATGTTCATGCGATATATAAATCGGGAAATGACATATGATTAGTTCCTAGGATATAAGAAACAAAAGAATATTAGTATCTTTACCCATTGGTGTAAGCAAGGTGACTTCAATACCATTAACAGTACTCTGCTGCCAACAGGTGTCCATAACCTTGGCAGAGTTGTTCTTTTACCCTCGGAACCATAATCCTTTGTGTATACTTAGGAATGTTGTTATGTCAAAATGTAGACCATTATGCTGGCTTGGTGACCAGTTAACCATAATGCCATTCACGAGGAAGGAGCGAAACGTGGGCAGGCCGGCTCGTGATGAGACCTCATGTTCCAAGGTTCGTTTAGTTGATATACCTTTTGGACCATATCCCTGGTGTGGTGGCCATAATGGGAATGCCACTTCACTTCCATCCTCATGATCATGGTAGGCTGGCTCTCGATGAGACCCCCTATCCTGCATTTGACACTTCACATATCATGTTCACATATTTTTCTTTTTTATAGAATACTTTTCCTTATTTATACACAAAGGGTGGTTCAACACTCCTTAAGAGTAGGAATGGTGGAAGAAGTCTTATTATCTCAATAGGAAGATATAAGCTCTTTGCTCTTATTCCTAAGTACTAATCAAAAAAAGGTTAAGGGAATCAGCATGATAAAGATAACCAATCATGCCAGATTAGTAAAACCATGTCAACAAAAGGTAAGAAATAAGTATGTCCTTCCATTTGTCCTCTTACTAATGCAGAGCCTTATAGATATAGCGATTTATGGTTTGCAGATTTTGGTATGTTGTGATTTTATATTTCATTGCACAAATACATAGCTGTATCTTAAAGACTAGAAAGAAGACAGGCAAGAAGCATCCGCAATTTAGATCAGCAAAAAGAATAAGCTGTTTCACAAGGAGAGCAGAAGTATGCGAGTGGTGTTCCTTTGGAAAAGAAACAACGACGGATGATAAAAAACAGCAAAAATGCAAATGCCGTTCCTTTGGGAAAAAGGAACAGCAAAAAAAAAAAAAAAAATACTATAAAAACACTCAAAATGCAATTCCTTTGAAAAAGGAACAACAACAATAAAAGAACGTTGTTTCTTTGAAGAAAAAGAACAGTGGTAACCAAAAGGAACATCGGAAAATGTAACAATGCCGTTCCTTTGAAAAAGGAACAGCAGAGATCCCGAATGCTGTTCCTTTAGAAAAGGAACAGCAAAACAAGCAAAACCAACATCATACAAAAACACGCATATGCTATTTTTAGAAGAGCAAAAATCGAACTTTGTGAAAAAAAGGAACAGCAAAAATGACAAGAAAATATTTAATTCAAACTTATGTACAAGAATCACTCAAAAAAACAAGAACTTATGTACAAATTGCAAAAATAAATGAACCCTTAATGAATTATAGGTGAGGAAGATTTCTCTTCCTCTCCTAAGATCTCCATATCAGTGTCTCGGCGTAGCTGCTGGCAGAAGGATTCCCGAGTGAGTGGTTTGCGATAGAGATGGACTCGGTGGCCATTTACTTTGAACGCATATCCAGAACCGTCAATGGTGATTAGAGTAAGGGTTCCATTGTCATGCACCTTCTGGATTTCGTATGGTCCCAACCATCGAGTCTGAAGTTTTCCAGGGAAGTCCTGAAACCGAGAGTCGTATAACAGAGCCCAGTCTCCCTCGTGGAAGACTTTGTTTTTGATGAGCGCATCATGCCATTTAGCTCGCTGCTGTTGAATTAATGTTGTATTTTGTAATGCAGAGAGCCTAACTTCGTCTAATTCATTGATCTGTTGTAGTCGATTGATTTTTGCCTCGCTTAGATCTAGGCCAACTTCCTGTGTTGTCCGTAATGTTTGGATTTCGAATTCTATGGGAAAAATGGGTTGTTTTCCAAACACTAATTGATAAGGTGAGTAACCGGTGGTGCTCCTCCATGTGGTTCTATAGGCCCAGAGTGCTTCCGGTAGTCGGGTAGCCCAATCACGCCTATGTGACGCAATGGTTTTCGTTAGGATTGATTCTATTATCTTATTTCTACTTTCTACCTACCCATTCGCCTGTGGGTGATATGGAGTAGTGATTTTATGCTGGACATGATAATTGTTGAGTGTTGCAGCTAATTTATGCCCAAAAAATTGTGGTCCTCCATCTGTAATTATTTCTCTGGGAAGGCCATAACGAACAAATAGATGGAACAGGAACTGTATGACAGAGTCCTCTGTGGCTCTTGGTAATGCTTCTGCCTCAACCCATTTGGTGACATATTCTGTTGCCACCAAGATATATGTTTTCTGATTTGATGAGGGGTTGATGGGTCCAACGAAATCAAGAGCCCACCGCTCGAATGGTTTGATGACTAACTGTGGTTTCAGAGGCATCTCATCAGCTTGACCAGGTCGTCCTGCTCGCTGGCAGCTGTCACAGGCTTGGACAAACTTCTTTGCATCTTTGAAGATCATAGGCCAGTAATATCCTGTCTGCAATACTTTATGTCCAGTTCTACGCTCAGCGAAGTGCCCCCCACACGGTCCATCGTGACAGGCTTTTAGGATGTCAAAAATTTCATCCTCTCTAACACATCGCCTGATATGCATGTCTGCTCCTGTGTGAAACAAATAGCCTCCAATCCACGAAAATCGAGAACTTTTCTGAATAATCTGCTTGCGCTCATTAGGGGTTAAATGTTTTGGTAGTTTACCTACTGCGAGGTAGTTGGCAACATCAGCATACCAGGGTGTTTGAACGGCAACAGCAAACAGGTGCTCATCCGAAAATTGATCTTCAACTGCTGCTGCATCGCTTGATTTTGGTATCCTCGAAAGAAAATCGGCTACAGGGTTTTCTTTGCCAGGCCGGTCCTTGATTGTGATGTCGAATTCCTGCAATAAAATTAACCATCGAGTTACTCTGGCATTTGTGACAGGTTTATTTGCTAAATATTTTATAGCAGAATGGTCTGTATACGTATGTCAGGATAGGCCCTGCATTGTAATGTCTAAATTTATTGACAAGATGTACATAAAATTTAGAATTCTTTTTCTGTAATAATGTATCCACTCCGCTAGGATAAATTTTTGCTGATGTAATAGATAGCATATGGTTTTTTATCCTCCTCCTGCCCAAGGACTGCGCCAATGGCTGTATCTGAGGCATCAGATGATATCTGGAATGGTAGGTCCCAGTTTGGTCCTCGAAGGACTGGGGCTGTGGATACAAGCTTCTTTAGATCCTCAAAAGCACGGTCACATTTGTCTTTCCAAAGAAAATCAACGTTACCAGTTAGTGCATATAAAGGAGCAGCAATGTGCGAATAATGCTCTATAAATCGTCTATAATAACCGGAAAATCCAAGAAAGCTGCGTACCTCCGTTTGAGTAGTAGGAGTGGGAATAAGAAAAAGTATTTGGATTTTGGCCGGGTCTACCTGAATGCCGGCTGCTGAGACATAGTGTCCTAGGATAAGTCATTCAGTCATCATCAAGAAACATTTTTCGTGGCTTAAGCAAAGCCTGGTAACAATGCAGCGTTGTAAGACTTTTTCTAGGGTGTCTAGAGCTGGATCAAAATCATCTCCATATGGTGTAAAGTCATCCATGTAAACTTCAAGTCCATCATTTATTAAATCTGCAAAAATGCTAAGAATAGCCCTCTGAAATGTGGCAGGAGCATTACATAGGCCAAAAGGAAGAACTCGATAGGCAAATGTTCCCAGGGACAAGTAAAAGTAGTTTTATCCTGGTCTTCAGGGGCAATCTGAATCTGATTGTATCCACTGAAGCCATCCAGGAAAGAAAAGAACTTCTTCCCTGCTAAAGTATCCAATACTTGATCTATGAAAGGGAGAGGAAAATGATCTTTCTATGTTGCCTTGTTTAGTTCCCTATAATCCACACAAATTCTCCATTTTCCGTTCTTTTTTGGTACCACCACAAGCGGAGAGACCCATTTACTATCAGAAATAGGGTAGATAAAATTAACATCTAAAAGTTTCTGAAGTTCAGTTTTTACGACATCCTTTAGATGAGGATTAAGTCTCCTTTGCGGCTGACGAACAGGTCTGGCGTCTTTTTCTGTATAAATGTGGTGTGTACATAACTGGGGATCGATTCCTTTCATATCAGGGTAGTCCCATGCAAATGCTTCTTGATATTTTGTTAACAGATGGATGAGCTTTGTTTCTTGTTCATGTGTGAGATTAGCATTGATGTTTAAAGTTTTCCCCAGTGCAATTTCCACAGTTTTACTATTTGCAACAGAAGTAACAGGTATCGTTTGGTCATGCATATCTTTCAGGGGATCTTCTTCCAATTCATTATCAAATGCTGCTTCTATCATGTGACACTGTGTGCGAGGTTCAGTTTGAGTAATGAAATTATTAATGGCATCGTCTTCTGTTTGATCTTTAAAATCGAGTGCCTCTTGTATAGTTAATGGAGATCTGATGTTATCAGTAAGGTATGATACAGGGTGTTTATTAGTTTTGATTATTGTGACACTTGGCTGCGTTGGAGGGTATAGAACTAAATTCTTGCTATTCGGTCCCCTGGTTATGGTCATATTTCCCTGCCGGCAGCCAATGTAGGCATCGGCAGTGGCAAGCCAAGGTCTACCTAAAATTAGTGGATGTCCATCAAGTCGGGTTTTTGGATTAATTATCAGGAAATCAGTTGGATACTCCCAGGATTCTACAGAGACCATGACATCATGTAGAGTACCCTCTGGTCGAACCACAGATCGGTCAGCCAATTCTAACAGAGTGGAGGTGGGTTCTACAGATGTAATGCCGAGCTTTTGGCAAGTTGTGGTTGTTAAAATATTAATTGCAGCCCCTAGATCCACTAAGGCATTAGACAGGGTCTGACCATAAATTTGAACAGTTATAATTGGATTCCCGGGGTCTTCATATTTAAGGGGTGTTTCTCTTCCAGACAATAGATCAGATAAAGTACCGACTACTTGGACTCTTGGATTATTTGTTATATTCCTCCTTGGTTTCTTTATGCACAATTCTTTGATAGTTTTGCGTATATGGGAATGTCTTGAATGGCTTGGAGGAATGGAATTTTTATGTACAGATTTTGTAATTCTCCCAGAATGTCAAAGTCAGGATATTGTATGGGTCGTGGTATGGCTAATCGTTCTGGGAATGGAGGAGAGGATGTGGTTGCTTGATTATGGGTTTGTTGCTTATTTACATCCTCTTATTGTGACTGATGTTCTCTGGGTAACTGATCTTCAATATGAATTGTTTTATCTCCCTCAGTTTCAATTATACGTCCAGATCTTAACTGAAGGTCATTGCACTCCCTCAATTCAGGTCCTATTTCTGGTGATTCTATGATTTGGATAGATTGGACCTGTCTGTTATTTGGATTGGGATCGGGTTGGGTTGGGAGTTGCGGTCTCAGGTTAGACTGGGGATTTTGTTGTAAAGCTGGCAAAGTAGGTTGAGGGAGCGGAATAGTTCCAGCTGGGTGGTACATCGGTCTTTGCCAGCTTGTCTGCCAGGGTGAACTTTGTGAAGTAGAGGGAGTCCATTGTGAAGGGTATGGGCCATTTTGCCAATATGGTGGAGTATAAGGGAAATTCGGCCAACCAGTTTGGCTTGTTTGATTCAGCCATGGATTTGAAGAAGGAAACGATTGTGGTGACCAGTTTGTAAATGAGGGTTGAGATTGATTTTGCCACATACCATATTGTTGAGCATTATACTGTGGGTTTTGAAAGAAAGAGGTTGGGTCCGGAAACATACCAGATTGTCTCGGCTGCCACTGGCGGCGCTGGTTGATCGAATTCACCGATTCTGGTTCTTCTTCTGCTTCCTTATATACTGCTTTCAATCCAGGAAGTGAGGGGCAGCTCTCCATAAGGTGATATTTTGTACAGATGGCGCATGTTTGGACTTTATCCAATGGACACTCCTTGTGGCTATGTTTTTTTCTGCATCGGGGGCAGAAGATTGCCAAATTCTGTTCTGCCTCCAGCTGCTTCTGTTTAGCCTGCAAAATATCAAGTTGTGTAGTTAGTGTCCCCATAATATCCGTTTTAAAATTTTCTAATAAATTTCCAATTTCTGCACGTGTTACTCCTTCTGCTGATACTTTGTTATCTCTTGCAAACCGATCATATTCTGTCGGTTTTATTCTTGTGCTGCCTCTCGAACTCCTGATACACAAATCAATAATGTCAGCAAAACTCTCTTGATAAATATCCCCTTTGCCCATAATGTTTAATGTTTCAATCCATTGTTCCTTCATACCCCTCATTAATGCCGTTTTTAACACATTATCAGGTAAAGGTAGCGATGCATAAGGAGATCTTTGTAGGTTGTACTGAAAACGTTCCACATACTCCTCTAGTGTTTCATTTGGTCTGGCTGTCATTTGAAATATTTCGTCTTTTAATTCTCTAGATCTACAATAATCCTGATATTTTTTTAAGAAGGATTCTTTCATTTGATCCCAATTGTTGATAACCCCGCCACCTAGCCCCATAAACCATCTTAAAGCAACCCCTTTCAATGTAGAGGGAAATAATTTCAATTTTTGGGGATCGGTGGTGTAATCATACCCCCTACATAACACATCGAATTCGAATAAAAATGCATCCGGATCTTCTGATGTGAGTCCGTGAAATGTAGGGATATGCTGAAGAGGGATAGCTTTCATGGGTGCATTTGCTGCAGAATCCACTATAGGATATTGTAATGTGGAGGTTTGAGTATTTGGCTGGTTTTGAGCATTTGGCTGGTTTTGAGCCATGGAATCGAATATATGCCAATAACCTTCTGGGATATCTAGGAGGGTATTCCTAGGTTGAGCGGGAACGGTTTTGACAGGGATATTTTTAATAGCGCTTCCTTTATCTGGAATAATGGGAATACCAGGTGTCTGAGGAGATTGGATTCCTTCAACAATGACTTTCACAGCACTCCCCTTATCTGGGCTATCTAAAGGTTGATTTGTCTCAATAGGGGATTTTGGTTCCTTGGTTTCCCCTGTTTCTCCTTCTCCTTCACAAAAGTTGCTAGAGTTCCCTTCCTGCAATAATTCTGGAGTAGAATTTTCAATTTCTTGAAAGCCCTGCTCTTCAGTTTGACTATGCACCTCAGCACAGGCTACAGATGGTGATCCTGTGGCCTGAAGGGAACTAGTAGGCGGTTTAGAAATGTTTTTCCTGGGGCCTACTGATGACTGAGATTCTGCGTTCTTATAGATTTTGTCTATGAAGGTCGTTCGGCCAAGGGTCACCGGCCCCTTAGCTTTTTCAGGCTTGGATGGGGGTTTGGTATTCTTTTCTGGCCTTTTCTGCTTAGTCATGCACTCAAAAAAAATGAACTACCAACTTTTATTCAAACAAAGCAAAAACAAATCTGTTAGGAAAGCGGATAGTGGAGCAGGGTTTTTACATGCTCCGCACGTAGGTTCTTACCTTACGTTTTTAGGATCCAACTCCTCCCTAGCAGGCTCGTACACTACTCTGAGAAAGACAAATGGCTACACTCTTTCCCCGGCAACGGCGCCAAAATGTGCAGCTATAAAAAGGGTCTCTTTCACCTCTAATTACCTCACATTAATATGTCAATCCGGGAGCGTTTTGTTATTACAAAGAGTGACTCAATCCGAGGCTATCATTTGTCAGAGTAATGCTAGTAGTACAGTGCTTAAGAAATACAAGAGTAAACGGATGCCTGACTGTAATTAAATTACTTCAAAGAACAAATCACACACTCAGAAAACTCAACACTTATCAGTCAAGGGTTCGGCAGTGATAACCCATCCCTTCGGAAACTGATGGAAAGGAAATTAGAGCATAGACCATGAGCCTGGGAGCTAGACAGTGACTGCCAATGCTCACTACAGCCTTAGATCATCTCTCACACCAAACCAACAACTGCAAGTAAATGGAACAGCAAAGCGAATAAAGGATTGAACAACAATTCTGGAATAGAACAGCAAGTCTAAAATGGAACAGCAATTGAATAACTAAGTCCCGCGGGTTGTAACCAAACTTAATTAACTCAAATACTCTCTTTGCAATCAAATAACATTCTTTCACTCTAAAGGCAATTCACACAAATCACACTAAAGGAACAGCAATAACGATTAATGAATTATGGAACAGTACTGATAAATTAGAAATGCACACAACACGAACGTTTAGTATAACAGCTCTGTAACATAACAGTAAGAACATGCAATGAACTCTTGAAAGGATTAATAACTTGATGCGGAGTCAACACACGATTTTATCTGCAAAAAATTCAATGATTCAATCTTTAACAGAGCATGTAATATGAACTTATAAAACATACCAAATTACCAAATAACAATGATAAACAAACCACACAGGAATAAAGCCGTAATGGTACAGAAGCAAGTGTCCTTCGGGGCCGGGCCCTTAGCCTCCAAGGATACACTGCTTGAAGTTAATCCAGTCGCAGAGATGAAATAATCACCAAACTTTCATTAATGCATCGGTCAAAAATACATTGAACCAGTTCTCAACGAAACTTAATAATCAAAGTTGATGTTTTACAGAAATTACATAAAAGCGTATCCTTCATCTCTACATCTCTATCTATATTTTCTCAAGCTAACAGTGCTGTATTTTTATATAAAGACGACGGCGGAGATGTCCAAGTGACAAGGTAAATAAAGCAGCGATCCCTCAGGATCGAAGATCCTGAGGGATTCGCCAAACAGTTAACTCTTCATCCTGTCTTTTCTTTTGCGCTGAGCTGGTGTCTTCTCCTTCTTTTCCGAGCCGATTTGCTTTGATCTTTTTATCCTTGTTTGCGTTCGGTTCTCGTCCAGAGGGACAGCAGTTATCTCGACTTTGTCCTTTCCTTTGGAACGGCAATCCCTCGTTTTCTCCTTTTCCTGTATAGAAAATAACCATTATCAGTGGCTAAGTCTTGCATATTAACTCTCACATGTTTTGTTATAGTTCCTTATTACTTTCCAAATTCATGACACGAAAAGGTTCACAAATTCTATTAAAAAGCCACTGAAATAATCACCAAAAGCATACCTTTTTAGTACTCCACAATTAGCTACTAAAAAAATGACTAAATTTTGCATATAAATGACTATTTTTCGGTCGGTGACCAATAGTAGCTAATTTACAATATCTTATAACGCGACCAACGTTTGGTCATTTTTAACTATCATTAATTGGTTATCTCAATTTTTTTGTCTAGTTGTATATTTGGTCATTAATTTGGTCATTAATTTAGTCATTGATTTAGTCATTAATTTAGTCAATGATTTAATCATTAATTTAGTCATTGATTTGGTCATTAATTTGGTCATTGATTTAGCCATTGATTTAATATTTGATTTGGTCATTAATTGTCACAATTAATGGCCAAATATATTACTATATGATCACCCGAGAAAACCAATTAATAACTAAAGAAATATGACCAAAATGTTGGTTGTGTTATAAGATATTGTAAATTAGCTACTAATAGTCATATATATGCAAATTTTAGTCATAGTTTGAAACCAATTAATGACTGAAGAAATATGACTAAATTTTAGTCATGTTATAAGATACTGTAAATTAGCTACTAATAGTCGTATATATGAAAAATTTAGCTGTCATTTGTAGTCACAAAATTATCATTTGCAGTAGTCATTTATTCATTATATAAACGACTAATTTAGTAGTTTATATTCATTTCATTTACTTTAATTAATAATCATTATAAATGAATAATTTAGTTGTATATTCATTTTATTTGTGTTCATCATTAATCAATATAAACTATTAATTTAGTAGTTTTAAATTAATTTTGTGTTCATTATTAATCAACATAAATTAATTTGTATGATTTTAAAAATGTCATACAATGTGCATGTTCATCAAATATGAAAACACAAAGTTGCATATTTTAATTACAATACTAAACAATATCAAGTGCAACTATAAATAATTTCAACCACGCAAATTATATTATATGAAATGTTAAAGTACTACAATATGATTTTCCAACTTAATATTGGTTGGACTACAATTTACACATGAAATGATGTTTCATCACTTCGAAAATTATCGTTGTATTTTCAAGGCATTGCAGGTGAATTCACCAACTCTGAAGACTTGACCATCAGTCTTTATATGTGTGTCTTATGCAGGATATTGGCTCTAAGAGTATCACTAGACCAGTTCTCCTCTCTCTCTTTTTGCATTTGTCGCTCCAATGTTATTGTTCCCCTCTTTTTTCAATTCATGCTTCTTACCTTCAATACCGAGTTCATTCTCTGAAAACAAAAAAAGATACAATGCAGAGTGTAAAAAATTAAAGACAATAACACTAGAATATAAACTAAATTAGACTATAAATAATTTATACAACATATACCTCAACATCAGCAGTGTCAAAGCATTTTTTCTCCATACAAGTAATAAACTCGAACAAATTATCTTCATTGGGGCGATAATTTCCACTATAATGTGGCTAGATAACCTGTATAAACAAAGCAAATAAAATATCACCATATATAGAAAATAACACCTTAGTGACTTAATATTCAACTTTCAAGGAAATCTTAGGAACAATCATGTCAACTAAGTTATATGCTAAAAAGCTCAAGTTGTAGATAACTTGTTAAAACAAATAATTTGAGGTGTGATGTTTAATCCCTGTCATTTTATTCACAACAAAATTTCATTTTCTAACACATGAACTTAGTCAAGTATATAAAAAACATGTACTCAAATAACAACACGAAAGTAGCTTTTTCTGATAGTCATGAAAATATTTTAACAGAAAGTAGCTATAAGGATTCCAATCAATATAGTGTAATACTAATTTCATCTTCAATCTTTGGTTGTTGTTTAAATGGAAATGGTACTAAGTATTTTCAATTTCATAGCTAAAAGAAAAAATAAAATCAAAATAAACGTCCTAAATACAATGAAACAATAAAGAGAGGATATCATGGAATGGAAATTGCAATTATAAAAAAATTGTTTACCTATCCACTGATGTCGTGTCTGGCATTCCTAAAGCATTTTCTTGCCCAAAATAACCATGAAGTGAAATAATCACAACATTAAAAACCATAGGGATTCCTACGAGAAACATTTCCAAAGTCGATGGCTTACGTGTCTAAGTGATCTCTAACAACGAATGAACCATATCCAAGACGTGATATGCATCGTCTCCCCGCCCTTTTTCCAATCACATTCCCTGTAACCTACCCACTACGGAGTCAAGTAACAATCAAACAAAGACATTGACATTTGTTTTTATCTTTTATATCTATAAAATTTGAATATGATCTGTTTCATGAACATATTAATTCATATTTAAAGCCTTCCTAACATATGAGAAAGTATCAATCAAATAGGACATCAGAAAAATCGACCTCAATGACGTCCTCAAAAAATTTCTACAATATCAATATTTTTCTTATTGTGATATCTTGGGTAGAAAAAAGAACATATCTACAAAAGAAAAATGCATATATTTCTTGTGGTCAAACTTTGTATATGGTGTATTCTTAAGCAGTTTTTTAAGATGTTCCTCCACCTTTACCAAAGTGAATTGTAGCTTGGTTAAACTGTGTATCCTTTCATTGAGCATCAATTTCTGCAAGATAAATGTCACACATTATTCTTTCCCATTTCTCAACATTTTACATATGATAGATTGAAAGCCACATAAAACCAATAGCAAATTCTATTCTAACCAAAACAAACAAACAAACGATGTCTCTAATAAAACTTCATTATAATATTAGAAAATGAAAAGAGAGTGGACCATTTTTTTTGTTTGAATTTGCCTATTTTTGTTATGAAATTTCTCGAGCTTCAAGAACCAACAAATGTGAGGGAAGTCGTAAATGTGAAAAAAAATATGTTGACTTAATTTGTAGACTTCTTCAAAATGATGTAAATGATGCCATTTTCGGATGTGGTAAATCTCGTAATAAGAAATGGCAGTATTCTAATAAATTACATCGCAATGACTACCATGGGCCTCCACGGGTTATAGGTCCTCAATAGGTTAATCTTGATGATGAAAGAGAGATGGCAACGATAAGTATGGGTGGTCCTATTTTGTATGGTGGATATCTTCAAACCAAGGTCGTCATCTCAATGAACCTAGGTTCTGACATGGTAAACATGGATCTAGTCTTCACCCCATTTCATTCCATCATACTTTGTCAAGACTCAAGAGGACATAATGGTCCTTCAACTTATAATAGGGTTTCTTTTGAGGTTATAAATAAAGCTTATCCAAATCAAATGGATTTTTAGGCTCCAAGAGATATAGATAATTTAAATGATAACAATTATATGTTTTTTTTTCCCAAGATTCAAATGTAGGGATACATTTTGTGGATTTTACTAATAAATATAATGAGAGAAATAATCCATGATGAGAATCTACTGGTCATTGTGATTAGGGAAATATACGGAGATAATAAGACTATTTAGGTTCAAATCAAAGATGGTGTTGATTCTTGTAGCTCCTCAGTTGTTGGTAGTTTTTAAGGTAGGAATTTTAGTTCTTCAAGGGTGGGGTCCTTTAGCATTATTGCATCTACCTTGTTCATATCACCCAAAAGAAAAAAATAATCAACAAAGAGTAAATATGTCAAGTTTAGGGAAAATCATATTTGTATAGTTGCCAAGCTTATAGTTCTTTTTGACTCTATTATAAATCTGTTGAGACCACCTACTCTACAGTGAAAAATGGTAGAGGAGCCATTAATCATACCTACCCATGGTCTCATGGAGGCATGATATAAGAATAGATTGATCCATTAATTAGAATTGCACATATATTGAGGAAAGACAATTCATTATCTAGTTAACCAATTTCACATTGAACCCTGTAAGGATGAGTAGCCCTAAATAAAGCTAGTTTTCTCTATCATATGCCTTGGAAAGACAAACTAACATTTCTTGTAATTTTTTTGGTTTCATGTTATAAATTCCTTCTTGGGAAACTCCTATTCTGTAATGGATTTTTTTCCCAAGAAGGATGCAAAATTTTTCTAATGACATGGAATTATTTTAGTGAATGTTGACCCTACATGACCAAGGAACTCAAGAGCCTTGGTCGCATCAACAATAGCATCCTCCAATGAAAATAGTACAGTATCCAACTTAGAAACATCAAAATTATATATAGTTATAGTTCATAATTGTGAATGACCATAGATTGTAGAAGTCCTTAAATAAATTCAAACTTGAATAAGGACAAACACAAAATTTCACATTACCCTTCAGTAAGATGTCCTTGATTTAGTAAGAAAGGCTCATACTTGCATAAATGTGTAAGTAGATTCCCAAAAAGATCAATTTCAACATCTTTCCTGGAAAAAAAAAAGAATATAATATCCAAAGCGAAACCATAGTTGAATGGAACAATGGTGCTTTAAGGTCATCTACACAAAAAATTGCCTCCTTCAAATCTCTCATACTGGATGGTATGTCATGCAAAATTAAGAAAAAGTCAGGGAAACTTGTCGAATTCTCTAAAAGACATAATGAAAATGCATAGAAGCTTTGTAAAGGAATGCACCTGTAATATTCTTTGATTTCCATTTCATCCTTTTTCCTAAGTTGAACCTAAATGAGTTGTGAACTCAAAGTTCTTTGAAAAGAATGTTATTACAGTTGAAATTCAGCATTTACAGTCTTCCCACCTCTGTCACCTTATGAGTATGAATTTTTAAACTCTCTTATGTCATTATCCAAAACATTTCTTTCCTAGACACATGATTTTGCAAATAAAGGCTTTTATGTAGCATAAGTCCTTGTCAAGATTTCATCTCTCATACCAACTAGCATTCGGTCAGAACTGCAACCTGAAATTGGACCTGCACCTCTTTGTGAATGGTGGAATATCTGCTAGAGCACTCTTAGCATATGGTAGAGGCTGAGCCCTCTCTCTTATTCCCTTTCCAAGACCTCCCTTAGGACCAAGAGTCAAGTGGCCATCATCAGAAGCTCTGAGTGTTGAAGGGCTTTGCATAGACTTATTTTCAAATTGAGCCATATCCACAATTTGAGCATCTTGACTGGTGAATCCATGGTTACGTGATCCCATATGGGGTTGTGGCCCTTTAATCCCACCCATATGTGGAAGTGAACCCATATGTGCACCTTCCATGTAAGTTGGCATCATAGGTCCTCTCCCACCATGAACAAGTGGTGTCACAAGTCTCCAACCTGAATGTCCCATATTGGTACCTCGAGAGTGCCCTCCCTGTCCATGTAGTTCTTGCACAGCATCCTGATGCACTTCCTCTATTTTATTGGGGCCCTCAACTTTCTCCCTTTTTTCCATCCATTCCTCCTTGGATCAATCAGATCCTTCAACATGAACCTCAGCCTAGAGGGAAGCCCTTGGTTATTGGACACTTTTTTCATCTTATCAAAGTAAGCATCAATATGTTCCTTGGCCTTTGAATGGTCAATCATATGACCAATAGTGGTCATCAGTTTGCACAAAGCTTCAAAATTTTCCTCCTCTAGATTTTGAAATTCACCAATTAATTCCTTGATGCATGCATGCATAATTCTTTCAGTCAACATACTTTCTTTATAAATCTCACCAATAAACCTTATATTTCCTAGCATTTGTCGTCGTGCTGCAGCCTTCTCCCGTATTTCTTCTGCTGAAAGGATTTTTTCACCATTTTCTTTTTCTTTCTCATCCTCTGCCTCTTCTCTTTCATCCTTTTCAAATTCTTCCTGACATTTTTTCAAAAGAACTCGCTTGAAAACAACCTTCTCATTATCATCATATAATTCTGGTATTCCTGCAGGAAGTTGCAAAATGAATTTTGCATACATTTCAAAAAAAGCCAGCTCCATCAAGGCTTTGTCAAATATTTGAATATTATACCATGAATACATGATACAAAGTCAATGTTCACTTCTTTAACCTATTCAAAAAATTTCTCAAAGTTTTGGGGCATTAATTTATTAAGGATGGATTTAATTTGTCTTTGTTTCAACTGATCCTCATCAAAAACCTTGCCTACTTCATATCGGTTCTCTGATGTATGAACTGTGGGTAGAGAAGGCTTTGGAGGAGGAATCAAACCCTTCTTCGAACCAAAAGTACACTGCCACCTATTAACATCAGAATTATTTCTCACTAGTCCAAGTTGTGACAGTGGTGCTTGCACATAAGGCCCTCCAGGAAGGATAACATTCATACTCATTTGTGTTGCACAGGTATTTCTTGCAAATCTAGTATTATAACCTTGGCCAAGTCAAAACATAACAGAGGAACCACTAAAATCCGCATCCATCCGCATATCGTAGCCATCAGCAAAAGCATCCACCAGCTTGGCCCATTTATCATCATCCAAACTAGCCATGAATGGATTGTAGCCAGTTTATTTTTTCTTGTTAATGGGCGTGAATCATTTGATATGTCGGTTTTTGTCTTTAAATTTTGATGAAAAGTAGATGAAATGTTACCATATGACCCAACTAGCATCGATGAGTAGAAATTCAGTGGGCATGAACCACTTAAAGAAACAGAACCTGAAAGTGGAGGTCTGTATGTAAGCAGTCTTGCTAATGGAGAAATGGAATCTTTAATTGATGACATAACATCAAAGATCAAAGAAATGAAATAAAATCATTGTGGAAAGAAATATGCAAAACTTGCTCATTTTTTTGATATCAAATATGCTCCAAGTATGGGCACAAACATGAGAGTTGAATTTTCAACTCTCTAGGATCTTGTCAATTTGGTCAACCAAAAAGATGTCAGAAAACTAAATATTTTGGGGGATTCAAAACTTGTTGTGGATTGAGTCTACGACAAAGTCAGCATAGTGGCCCCTCATTTGGCTCACATTTTGCAAGGTATCAAACAAGTCAACAACAATTTGGATTGGTTCTCTTGTGGCCATATATACCATGAACTCAATACCCTAGCAAACAAACTCTCCAACTTATTCCACAAATGCTAGAATACCAAGAGTATACGAATAACAATTTTGTGGGGGCTGTTGAATTCCATATCTAGTTTTTTGTCTCGCTTATTACTATATTTTTTGATGATATATGTAAACGATCCAATGATATTATCCGAAAAAATATGGAGATTTTTTTTGGATTTTAAAAGCTCGCACAATATATAATTGGAACAAACTTTTATTACTAGAAATCAATCAATTACTTCTACATACCATTAAAAGTGGAAAAAAATCTATAACCTTTGATCACCTTGAACATCAAGCACACTAAGAACCTCGACAATGGGGTTCTAATAACATTGCCAAAGATCCAAAATTGACAAAGCACAATTTAATGAGTATTGATTAGTCAACATTACCATGTGGATCAACTACTCATGTCGAAATGATGGTATATTGGATTAGGTGTGGGTTGCACTTTCATTTTAAAGAGTGAACACAACGTGGATAAAGAACATTGACTACATCGGGAACCTTGACAATGGGGTTCTAATAACATGGCCAAAAATCCAAAATTGACAAAGTACAATTTAATGAGCATTGATTAGTCAAAAGTACAATGTGGATCAACAACTCGTGTCGAAATGATGGTATATTGGACTAGGCAAGGGTTGCAATGGCATTGGAAAGAGTGAACACAACGTGAATAAAGAGTCACATGGAGAAGGAGTACAAGGAATCGCAGTCTTGGTTGCATATATAGGGATGGTCAAACAAGCAAGTAGAAGCATTTGCGACACCATAAAAATTGGCAACTCATTTTTTCTAAGAGACATCCAAAAGAGTCATCCAAAAGCGCATTTTTTTTATAGGGAAAATCCTTAAAATTTTCCTTTTGGAAAATGAATCCTTAACATTAGGGAAAATTTTCCATCTACATTTCCCACAGAGATATGTAGAGAAATGTTTCTTCAATTGTCCCAAAAAATGGGAAAAATAAAAAACCCTTTTGGGAAGATGCATTTCCCTCTATGTTTCACCGCATTTCCCAAAATAGATATGTGGAAAAATGTTTCTTGGAGCATCCTACAATAAAAATACATCTTGGGAACATGGGAAACATGGAGGTGCCCCCTCCCACCCTAAGGGACACATCCCCGTAGAACAGTGGTTTTTTCATTCATTTAGTGGCATTTTTGAGTCATCATTGCTCATTTTTTTATGAATACAAAGTTTATCATATATTTCTATGTTGAATGGTAAGCATGTTTCAAAGCCCTATAAAAAGAGGAGCTGTTTCGGATAGAATCAAGGCTAAGGACTCACAATTGGGACTAAACTTTCATAGTTGCAATATAAGCATGTGGACAGCAGCACAGTGGAAATTCATTATAATACAGAGACCTTACAAAACCATATTTTCTTGATGATCAGAGAGGCTTTGGTATTTCACCAAGCATAGCATATATTGTCATCTATCGGTAAGGTACATCTATAAGACGTCATTTACAGATAATTCCAAATTTTTTTCTTGGAAAGATTACTTTTATTTTAACAATCAAAGAACTTCTATAAAAATTATTGTTGGCTAGTGTAAAAGCATAGCTATGAAAGAATGGAAAGGTGTTGTGGGCTATATCTAACATGTAGAAATCAAGAACTAAATAAGTAGGAAGTGATGTTATCCCAAATCATGGTGTAAACTGACTAGTATTAAACTTTTTCCACTTCATACTATCACACTAATGTGTTTGTAGCAAAAAATTGGTAATGTTGAAGGTATAACTATGGAAATGTAAAAGAAAATATCCACGATGCAAAATTTTCAGTTTGAACCATAGATGTGAACTTAAAACACATTTTGGATAAGAAGTACATACTTGTTCAAATGCTGAGAAAAATTCTAGAAACTGCAATGCTGATCCAACATCATTTGACAAAAATTCTATGCCTGCAATCAACTGCATCGGCTTCCCTTGAGGAAAAATTATTTCATCCATCTCTTTCTTTTCTTTTCATTTCTTATTCTTCAAATTCATTTTTTCTTCACTAAAAATCAGATACAGAAATAGATTGATCATTGATCCCCTTGATATCTTGATCCATGTCGGACTGGTTTTTGGTGGTTTGCACCATACACCATGGAATGCCACATATGCATTTAACAGCAAATTTAAATTTTTTTACTAACTCCACTTTTACTCCAGAAAATATAGCACCAATTGAGTATCCCACATTATCCTCACATTATCACCACTTTTACACTACTATTTAAAAAATAAAGATTTTTCAAATCATTTACAAATAGTGGTGCTAATGTGAGGCTAAATGACCCTTATTCTTGTAGTGTTACATGCATGACGACACTATATGCATGAAGAGAAGATGAATTTATTTATTATGGAAAAAATATATGTGTGGAAAAAATTATTGCATAAGTAGTGGTAGTATGCATATTTTGATATATGTGCTAGAATTAATACGTGAACATATTTCCTAACAATTTTCACTAGCGTGCTGGTATGTATAAATGCTACCTAGTTATTTCCAGAGATAAATTCAATGAGGATACTTGATTTTATAGGACTATATACTCAATGAATATGAAATAAATATATATATTTTGGCTTATCAATAGTTTGACTCCTAGAAAAAAGGACATGCAATTTTAAATAAATGAGAACATGTTTCATAATGACCAATAATAGAATATTATCCAAAACATTTCTTTGCTTTCAAGCCGAGGGATGAGACTGAAGTCTATAAAAAATAGGCATGTTTGTTTTTTAAATAAGCTAAAGAAAAAAAACCCCGAGTTTTATTATATTTTTCCACTTCCATTTCTTAAATAGATGCTCTGTTCTTAAAACCATCAACAACCTTTTCTTACAGACTTGCTTTAGGATCAATGAAAAAGGACCCTTACTAATTTCTTGCAAAGCTTACCAGACCTCAAATGATAGTGATAAAGTCTAATGTTACTGTTGCACATCATATAGCGTACACACCATTGTTTTTTGTTGTGACAAGGGTTACTGTACAATCAACATTGTCTTAACTATCATCGACACTTCACTATCACTGTATGTCATTGTGCTGAATATAATACATCATCCCATCATAAATTATAGATAGATAGAAGGTAATTACAGTCACCTTCCTAATTCATTTTCTTGCCAATGTTTTTCCGCTATTGTCAACCAATTTTCAATTTCAAGGATTCATTGCAACAACTTGCAATATATATACAAGGTCAGCTAATTAAGCTTTTGCCCATATTCAATGGCGACGAAATTTTTGCACATATTCAAAAAATATTCAAATACTGAATGTTATTACTCTTCAAATCCTGGACTTCATATTAGGTCTGAAACTCTTTAAGGTATCTCAAAATGTCTTCTCCAATGTGTGTCACAACAAAAACACTATCAGATCATTGTCTTATATAAGATTATTATTATTGCTATGTCACATGTCTACTCAATCCTACAAGGCATCTTGGTGTGATGGATTCTGACATCAACATATGTAGTTGTCAAGTATAGTCTTTGTTGCTTATTAAGGTCAAGACTGCCATCAATCCAAAACCTTGCAAGGCCTTTTATATGCTACTTCTGTCTAATATAAATAAAATTCTTGCAGCGTGAGAACTATAAATAGTAGTCCTATGTCTATTCATACTGCTACATACGGAGGAAGCCTTTGACAAAATTATTATATTCCCAATAATGACGTTATATTGAAGCCAACTTAAGCACAACTTTTTTCTTGAATACCTTGCATATTGCAAAGTTTTAATGTTTCAGAAAGTATAATACGTATGAATAGACCTTTAAATATTTAGATTCAAACTCTAGAATTCTGAATCATTTGTTTGAATTATTCATCTTTATAATGGTGTTGGGTCGTAGATGACTGAATTGATGACCAACAAAGTGTAGAAGAATCACTATCTAAAAGGGGTTGCAAACATATCAGTAAAACAATTATCCGCAAATCTGAAATAGGTCATATGCCCTTGACCTAACCGGAGATAACTGAAATTATTTGAAGGAGTTGTAAACAATATTTTGGGGAATGTTCAAATAGTCCGCAAGATAAAAGGATCATTGGTGTAAGTTTTAAATACAAGCCAATCCAAAAGAAACTTCAATACTTTCACGTCTTAACAACTCATCCTTTGTGTTCTCAATAGCCATCCCTGTGCACACTGTAGTCCCAGAGTAGCTCTACAAGCCATCGCCTCAAGGATAATATGGGAATCACCATATATATTCACATTCTCCAGGCCCAAGCATAATCCTGCATATAAACCCCCCCAGAGAACCATGATCTCAGCAAGAATACTGCTACCATGGCCCCCATTCCAGCAAAGATGGATGCGCTGATCCCCTGTAATCTTGATCCATGCACCACATCCCATTACCTCACCCTGACAAGCTCCATCAAAATATATCATAGGAAGAGAAATAGGATGTGGTGGATACCGCAGTGATTCATCCACAATACCTTCAGCATTTGGCACTCGTTGATTGATCCAGCGCGTGTTGGCAGAATGTATGTGTGTAATATAAAACACCATATCATCAAATATAATCCAGTTCCAAAACAACCTTCCCATATTAGGAAAAAGGGCAGATCATGAAACTTACCATGTACCTTATCCCATTTGCGAGCAGTTTGCATGAAATCCTGTGGCAACCATGTCGAGTCGATGATGTGGATGTTAATGAGCTGCCAAATGCACTGGACAGTGGGGAATGTGAAAAACAAATGGTCTGCAGTCTCCTCTGCCTAACCACATAGAACACACCTCCAAAGTCCCTGAAAACCACGATGCTTAATGGAGTCCCATGTTAATATTTTCCTACGCCATACTAGCCAATAAAATAACATAATCTTGGTTGGAATGCGTCTTCTCCAAAACGGCCAGAATTCCACAAGTGTACCTATACCAGCAGACAAAGAAATGATGTGTTCATAAGTGTCTTTTACAACCACTGCATCTGATATAATGGTGCCTTCCCATGTTATCATATCTCCCTCACCTTTGTATCATAGTCCAGCAACCTGAATGCTCTGGGTATATGACTTCCAAATCTCAGCATCATCCACATTTAATCCAAGTAAGGAAGCAGATTTTAGAATGGGTACCCCATGAGCCCAATAACGAATGATTTGGTGAAAATGAAAAATCCCTCTATGAGAAATTCTGTGTATGATCCTTGGTGGGGGAAGCGAATCTCGGCTCATACCCAATATCCTGTCCGCTCCCAAAACAATCTTCAATCCATTCCCGAATTTCCATACAAGTCTGCCAGAAAATATAATGAGGATTTTTTTGAATCCAAGCCAGATGGCAGACATACATCGCGGCATGATGAAATTACCATAATATAGGTCCTGAAGACCAAAACCACGTAGATATTTGACAGAAGCAATGCGGTTCCAAATGCCATTTCCCTTGATAGCTCTCCATAATGATTTTATGAGCAAGGCAGAATTGAAGGCTCGAATATTCAAGATGCCCCATCCTCCATGTTTTTTGGGGGCACATAAAAATTGAAATTTAACAAGATGAATCTTGTTGTGATCTCCGTTCCAACCCATAAGAAACTAGCCAATATTTGATTTATGCAATGGATAGTATGTTCAGGGAAATAATACAAATGTCCCCAATATACAATAAGTTGTGTAAGAACCTCTTGTATCATAATAAGTATTCTCCCTAATGATAAGTATCTATGTGACCATTTGCATATCTTGGCTTTGAATCTATCCACCAACCATCTCCATTCCTTATTCTTGTATCCACATGGCTTAATACAATAGCCCAAATATGTGAAGCCCTCTTCTGCCCTCTTAATGCAAACCCCTAGAAAATACCCTATAAAATTGATCTCCCCCTCATCCCCATATTCATAGATAAGGAAAGATTTCCCCTTGTTTATACATAGTCTGGTCGCCCTTCCAAATCTTATCAGTAAGAAATGAATATAAAACCATTGATTTCGCATGATTTTGCAAAAAATTAAAATATCATCCACGAATAGAGAGTGCGTGATACATACCTCGTTTGAGAAGGATATTCCAGAAATAAAATTGGAAGATACTGCCATCTGCATAAGCCTGCTAAAACCATCCATGATCAAGATGAATATAAGGAGGGGAAAGAGCGCATTCTTGTCTTATGCCTCTTTCAGCTTTAAAGAATTCCGTCGACATCCCATTTATAATGACAACATATAACACAGATGAAATGCATGCCATAATCCATCTAATAATGTTTACCGGAAGCCCAATCTTCAGGAGCAGCACACGAACGTATGACCAATCAACAGTGTCATATGCTTTGTATAAATCAATCTTCATAATGAGAGCCTTTCACTTACCACTGTGAATAGAGTGCATAGCCTCCTGAGAAATAGTAATGGCATCATGAATGGATCGCCCCTTCAAAAAACCATACTGTTCCATTGAAATGTGCTTAGAGAAAGTATCTCTCATTTGGTTTGCTATGATCTTTGACGATATCTTGTATATAAGGTTGCATAAAGAAATTGGCCTAAATTCCAAGAAAGATTTGGGATCCGATGCCTTTGGGATAAGCACCAAGAAGTTTGAGTTCATGATCAACGAAATATGCCCCGACGTCCTAGCATCTTCTACCACCCCTGTGCTATCATAAACGATTAAGTCAAAAAAATGAAAGTACAGTCTGGGACACTTGTCATGGGAAAAATATTTTATTTTTAATATAACTTCCTCCTTAGATATTGGAGCATTTAGGAGATTTACAGCCTCTTCATCAAACATATAAGGCATATGATTGAGTACCCAAGCTTGACTTTCATGTGAGATGTTTTGATCCTGTTTTTAAAAGGAAAAAAAATGTCTGATAGCTTCCCGCATGATCTTGTCTTTTGTGTGAATATAAGAGCCGTCTTATTTCATAATATGCCAGATAACATTTTTGCTCCTTCTGGCATTTGCAGATTTGTGGAAAAACTTAGTATTTTGATCCCCCTCCTTAAGCCATGTGATCCTGCTTTTGAGCTTCCAAGTAATCTCCTTAATTTTAAGTGTTTCATCCCTTCTCTGCATTAAACTAGCCATATGACAGATTTGCTGAGCATCGAGCGGAGTAATGACAAAATTTGTGAACATGTCACTAAGAGCCTTATCAATGTTGTTTAACTCCCATGTGAGTTTTTTCTTCTTATTGATTTCCCATGCCTTAGTGGAGATATTAATATGTTTTAACTTGGCATGGAAATGCGCCCATCAAGTTAACCCCGCAGCTTTGGAGTTTTCAGCCCATAATTGACAAATGAAAATATTGTACTCCTCATCCTGGAGCCAGAACCGATTGAATTTGAATGGAATCCCCTTGTGTTTTCATTCCATATGCCAAGAAAGAACAACTGGCATATGGTCCAAGATATCATCCACCTGAATGAATGATCTCATGTTACCCAACCAGGCCATCCAATCCACTTTTACCAATGCCCGGTCAAGTCTTTTACCAATAAACTCAGTACCAGTGCACCTATTTGTCCATGTAGGGATAATGGGAATAGGCCACACATCAATCATCTTGGCCAAATCAAAAATTCGACTGATATAACCAGCCAATGGATCAGCCTTAGCTCTGTGACCCCATTATTCCTCAGCATATAAAGTTGAGTTGAAATCCCCCATGGAAATTAAATTTTGTAGGTAAATAATACCCGATCTGTGCACGCGATTCCAAAAACTCTGTCTATGATGACATGGAGCATAAATATTTAGGATATTTATAGTGTCCCTCATCCCACAGATATTTCCATGAAGCATTATACCCCCAAAAAAACTGTATGCCAATAAATTAACATAAGACGGGTCCCATAAAGCCATAACTCCTCCTGCATGACCATTAGCATCCACCACAACTACATGCCAATCCGGCCTAATGGCAAGAATTCCCTCAATAGCTTTACGTTTGTCACAAAGAATTTCCTGGAATAGAATAATGTCAGGCCTTAACTTATTCAGAATCTCCCATAGGCGCCTATTTTAGAGGGGTCACCCATACCTTTAAGATTCGGGGATAGAATAGAATTCATTTGGACAACACCCGGGGATTTCTTGCTCTAAGCATCCCAAAGTCACCAACAACAGAGATAGGAGCTTTAGCGAGATCAGCAGAATCATCAGAGAACAAGGATTTTGATTTGGATTTTCCTCGAAAATTTCTCGACCCGCTTTTAGAATTCTTGCGTACAGTGATGTTATGACCTGATTCAGGAGGAATAGAAATCACATGCTGAGGGGGTACTTTATCAAAAACAGTTAACGCAGCAAGGTCAAGATTAGGATTTCCCAATAGTGAATCAATGTCACTTCCAACAGAATTTATGGGAGACCCCGCGATATCAATGGTGGCTTCATTACGAGGAGGGGATGGAGATGCCCATTCAAGGGGGGGCATCGAAGGGGATACATATAACATTTCAGCAGAACTATGAGAAAGGCCGAAAGCAGAAGATAGGTGGGGGATGATAGGAATGGTAGGAGGAGTAGAAGAGATTGGCCTATTAGACTGTGTACCACAGGTATGGCAAAGATTTGGATTGGATACCACCCTTGTATCATTCTCAATAGAGATGTGGAAGACATAAGAGCCTCATCCACATTTACATTACAACCAGTAGAAATGTTAGGAGTACCCATAGTCGACCGTACCCCCAAACTGCCTCCACATTCCTTAATAGGCACAGATGGTGTATGATTATTACCCAATAAAGACTCAGTACCTATGTTATTATTAGCAAGATTCACCACCCCCCTATTAGCCAAGTCATTTGTAGGGTCTCTACCAACATCAGCAAATGGTAATTCCATATCAGGATGATCAATATTTTCCCCATAATCATTTGGCGAAATGTAATCCTCATCACCCAATAATGAAAGGAAAGAGACTGCCATCCCCTCGAAAATTCTACTGTCAGGGATGTCAGCAAAAAGAATTAATGACATATGCAATCCATTAAGTCAATAATATTTGAAAATTACATGAGGGAATGTTGTACCCCCCATTGTTCCATCTATATGTCAAGATGAAAAGGATCAATTGAAGACATCATACCTAGAATGCTCATAAATAGGAGCCGCCATCTACAAGAAGATATCTACAAAAGGATCCCATCCATAATAGGAGATCGCAAGTGTATTTCCATTAGAATAAATACTGACAACATCATCCCTCTCGATAACCTACAATATTATTATCTCTCTAAACAATCATCAGAACATATGACCATTCATCACAATATTCAAAACCATCATAAATCAGATAATGTACACCAAGACGAATATCCAATAGCCTGTCAAATCCTTTATGTGGATAAATCACAACAGCAACAATAACATCCTGGAAAAGTCCACCACCTAGAAAAAAGTTTGAATCCAAAGTTTTTTCAAGGTCTAGAGATAACGAAGATACCACCTCCCTTCCACCAAATAACCTGCCACCAAGAGAAATGCACCAAACCCAGATAGTCCGAGTCCGATGAAGATTCAATGGAAGAGTTATTATTGCCAAAATTTAACATTTGCCTCCATATATAGGTAACAGCATGGCCCTCAAAATGATAATCGCAGACAGGATTAACATCCCAATCAGAATCAATTCCTCGTATTCTGATAACATTCTCCAACACCATATAAACGCTACCAGAAAACCACCCACCGCCCAATTCTAATGAGGCGACATAACCTATTCGGACCAGATATGCAACATTCCACAACAAGTTGATGTGTTCACATATCCAAAAAATATGCACGATAGGAACCAATCACATCTAAATGGTATGTAACAGAAACCCCAGTTCAAAACCATAGGCCACACCTATAACAACGTTCTAGAGCTACCAAGTGACAGACAAAAACTATTTTACAAAAATCCATTTTTCTAGAAGAAGCATTTATGCCCATATTAACTGAAACATTCAAACCATAATGCTAGAGAATGTCGGATCTGGCACAAACCAATCATACTCATGCAGGGATGATGAAATATGGCGGTAGACACAAACGATTCATGCTCTGTTGCAGGAAAGCCGCCATCTTCCGACTTCCTCCACTTCCGATTTCCTTCACTTCATCCCTGTAAGTATCCATGAAAGCCATACATATCCATCGACTTAAGTAAATGGCTAATCATATTATATTCATGTTTGGTTGCTCTTTGGAGGATCTGCATGGTGAGAGGTTACCATTATGTTAAAACAAATTCTCTTGTTGCAATATTTATTCTCTTGCCAACAACATTCTTTCCAGATGCCATGAATTCCAAAGTCTTTTGCCGGCACTGCTACAATCTCAAGTGATGTGATCGGAATAAAAAATCATTGTGAATTTGCTTCTTACGTCTAGAATTTGTTCTTATTTCTACAATACTGATAGGTACACATGTCTACATCATATTGGCGAGCTTTTTAGCAATAATTCTACTTCAAATTGTTATCAAGATTTGGGTGGAATAAATGAATCGTAAGATATTTGGATTGTCTCTTTTTGTGTTTGCTTGGTAAATTTGGTTGGGAAGGGTAAATTTTCAGTAGATATTATTTTTAGAATTGAGCTGACTTTCCCACCCAAAACAAATTGGAAATATCAAACCAAAAAATTAATATCAATCCCCTCATTCGACCGCAGGTTGCGCCGTTGGAGGAGCTGCGCTGCTAGCGGTACTGTCCCTAATTTATTATCATCTGAAGAACATAAAACCTCCTCCTGACAGGGCTATTTCTAGACATCTTCCTGGGCATGAGATGGGAAATTTGCCTATATTCTCTTACGAAGAACTTCCTTAGTCTACAAATTGCTTCCAAGAGGAGAATGAACTTGGAGTTGGAGGGTTCGGGTTGGTGTATATCAGTAAGCTTTGTGACTAACGAATTGTTGCCGTAAAGAGACTATATCAGGAATACAAGGAATCGCCGATCAACTATGGTGTAGTTTCCTTTGGAGAAGTTCACAAGGAAGAAACCTTTCATGGAGTTTCTTATGGAGAAATTCTTAAGGAATAACACTGGTCTTTTCACAGTGTGCTCAAACAGTTACATATAATATCAAATCAGCTTTTCAAAGAAGCCTTTGTCTTTCAAGAAGTTCAAAGAATTGAATAAAATAGGAGATCGACTCTTTTCATTCTATGTTCAAAGAAATAAATATAGCAGATCGACTTTCCAAAGAACCTTCAACTATGTTATAGTTTCCTTTTCATTCTTTCATGGAGTTGCTTATGGAGAAATTGCCTTTTCCAGCCTGAATTGTCCGGGTTTCGTCAAAGATGCATTACAGAGTGCGTAATTTGACTGAATCTTGATGCTAGCCTAAGAAAAATAGACGTGAAGGTCGAGTGTGCTTATCATGACGATGGGAAGATTGACTTGTAGACAAATGATTTTGTTCATGATTTGGGTGACTTGTAGAGAAATGACGAAATCGACCACGGATATCCGATCTTGGCGAGCCTCAAAGCGAAACATTCCGTGTAGATCGTTGAAATTAAAATCCAAATAGTTGAACTTAATATGGTCAGAATATGTCTCAGCGCCTCCAATGTAAGGGTGGTTTGATAGAAAATACAAATAATAAAGTGACCCAGTCATGGAATGATGTAGAAAGCGAAGAATCGAAGAAGAATCCGCCCCAAAGCTACATGTTATGGAAGATTTTTAATATTTTTCGAGAATTTCGTTCATATTCATTAAACTGCTACTAATTTTGGATAGAACCCTATTAGTCATTTTAGTTCCATTTCTGAAGAAGTAATGCTGGAAACATTTGCACCATCCCCATGTTCAGGAATATTGTGGCTAGCGATATTTGAACTAAATATCAAAAAATGGAAAGAAATTTGAACGTAAAATTTAAATCAATTTCTTACTTGCAAGATCCTTCGGCATTTCAGTGCAAAATGGAAACATTCTTCAACAACTACTGATATTTGAGGCTTGCAATAACTTCAACTGAAAACTTGGAGAAGGTGTCTGCACATCAATGCAAACTCGTTAAAACTGCACTCCAGCAATAATAAAAAATTAAGTGTCCAAAATATTCGTGTTGAAACATTTTAAAGGGTCGAGTATTTCTATGATGAAAAGGGTACTCTCAGAACAAACCCCACCATTTTACAGTGCCCACTATTTCTATGATGAAAAGGGTACTCTCAGAACAAACCCCACCATTTTACAGTGCCCACTATTTCTATGATGAAAAGGGTACTCTCCTAACAAACCCCACCATTCTCTCGAGCAGAAACTCTGACATAGATCTCATTTTTAGTTTCACACTATTAAGGGTTTCAGAATGCGAAATTTCTGAAACAGCTTTGGAAATGTCAGATGACGAACCTAAAAGAGGATTCAAGGGCAATTCCACCACGATCTCGAGATTTGAATAGAGTGATGGCGAATCAGGCTTTTCGTTCTCCAGATGGGTATTCTCATCCGATAGCTTCTTCGTGCTTTCTGCGGGAGAAGAAGGGCACCTGTTCATGAGGGGTTCGGTGCCATTTTGGTGGGTTCTCTTATTTATTTGGCTGAGGGTCAGAAAATATGCCTTCCTCTTGTATTCGCCATTGCTGAGACTTTGCAAGCGATCTTCCATTGCTGAGCCTTTGCAAGCGATTTGGCAGCGGTTTTTCTCATTTCCCATAGCAGCTTGTGAAACCCGTTGTGGGTAAGCTTGGGGAGTTTTTCCATTGGCGGCAGAAAGTTGTGAGGGAGCGATTGAATGAACGAAGAGGGTAGTTGTGTGAAGGAGACTACAGATATTGTGGGGGTGGAAAAATTTTGGAGGAAAGTTGGCACCAATTACAATTCAAAAAATTCAATTTTTCTCCACCAAAGTTCAAATCGTCTCACCAACTCTTTTTATAAATGACAATGGTGAAACCGCTCATTTCCAGCTATTTATTTAAGATAAAATTAATGTAGCCCTCACAAAGTGGTGTCTCATATTCCTAAAGATATGAGTTGCTTTTAAATTGCTTTTAAAGTAGCCAAACATGTCTAGGTCTTTATAGAGTGGAAGAAAGTCATAAATGTTATGCACTAAATTCTATAGAGTGAGTTATAGTACACAAACAACAAAGCATTTAATATTATATAGCCATGATATATATCATTTAATTTGAAGTTAAATAATATATAAAATACTTTCTGTGTTTTTCCAAGATGTATGTTGGTTTCTATTACTATATGGTGTGTTTTTTTGTTTTTTTGGTTGGTAATTTCCAAACTTTTTCTATTAGAAGGCTATAAGGTATATTTTTTAAACCATTCATTTTGTAAATATAATTAAGATTATTAATATTTAATAATTACTATGGGTATTATGCCACATTTTATCATAATGTAAATATTCTTTCAACTATATGTATTGTTGAAATTGAAGAGGGAAATATATATGAATCTCGACATCTAGGAGAGAAACTTCATTGAGGGAAAGTTGTGAGGGGATTGGGAAAATTTTATATTTAACTAAATTAATTAATCAAGGGACAAACTTGAGGAATAAGGAAGGGGGAATAGAATAATTTTTGGGAAAAAATAGAGATAAAGTGAAGATTAAAGAATAATGCAAAGGGAACAAGAGGAGAACCATGGAGAATTGTTTACCATAGAAGCATTGTAACCTGTGAATTGGGTGCACAAAACCTTTCCACACTTGAGTGTAAGGAAGTGATGTGCAATGGAAGGCAGTATGAAGCCTCTTGATTTAGGGGCACTTGGTGTGGAGATAAACACTGAAGTGAATGATGATTGGCAATCAATGAGGGGTTTCACCAAGTTCGGGGACCTAAAATAATTCTGAAATTTTGTTTGACTAAAGAAAATAAGGCATAATTAGAGAAGGGAAGAGCTAAAGGTAGGGCTCCTTTTTTTTTATGCAGGTTTTACATGGCCCTATTTGTTGTGTTTTGAGGCCCTGACTTAGCATTGAAGTGTAATTATTTAACCTTATCGAAGGAGAGTGGCCTTAACCATGAGTAGTGTAACAAACCCTCCTACTCCCTTGGGTTATTCTTGGGTAGTGGAAGGTGTTACTTTAAAATTAACCAAATCTCCAAGGTATATTATGAAAATGGGGTCACAAAAATCTTATTTTCCCAAACTCCTTGAAACCAAAAACCAATGCCACCATCTTGTTCGATTAAACCAAATGTGGTGTAATCATCTATAATGGTGGTCGATTATACGAGGAGAGGATTTTACGAGGAGGCACTAGATTTTTAAAGTGATATGCAAAAAACAAGTACCAAACATAACCATTTCACACTCACCAATGTTCTGTCTGCATGTGCTAATTCGGTAAATTTGGAACATGGCAAAGGAGTCTTGTTTTTTGATCACCTCCCACGAGGATTCACCAACACCTCATCCAATTACGCTAGTATAAAAGGTCTCAGGCTCTCGGCAACGAAAAGGAACATAATGCATGCACCCTCAATCTCTTTTACATACTTGTAGCTCTCCTCCCAAATCAAAGCCACTAGTGTTGTGTGTTCACTTTGCCCTGAATCTTGTGCAAACATCCTGAGGTAAGGAACTATTGCACCAAGGTATGGATCCATTATGTGTCATATCCACTGAAGGAGAACATGTTCGAAACAATAGGTAAATTCTCACAACTATCCCTTTGTGGGATGTTGAGAACTCCAAAAATCCACATGCTCATTAATGAAATATATAAATTGGGAACTTTCATACAAGACTTGAAGTCATACTGAACTTGAACCAAAAGGCTCAGGATCTGGGTAGCGCAAAGGAAAATCTGCAATGTGATTTGTACTATTCTCATCTAGATCATTTTGCATGGATATCTTCTATAGTTGAAATACATATTCCAAGTTCCATAGAACATCCCCCATGTAAGGCATGTCGAAGCCCATCTATTCCAAGAACTTTTCGGTAGTCTACCTAAACATTTTCAGAGAACCAGAGTTGATGGTCCCAACAAGGCGAGGGTCAATGATTTTTTCAAGCTTTCCTTTTTCTTCCAGTGTGTTTCCCTTGCACACAAGAACTCCAGTAACACTACTCCAAATGAATACACATCAGATTTCTCTGTCAGTTTCTGCATTTTGAAGTATTCAGGATCAAGGTACCCAAGGGCCAAAACTACCTTTGGATCCATTTTTTGAATGAACAAAGTCTGCCACCTTTTCCCGTGAGCCTGTTATTTAGATAACAACAGAGGGTTCATGACAAGGGAATTAGATTACATTAGCCATATATTGGAGCTTCATTGGTATCTTTCCAGTCAAACAGCTTTCCAACAGGTCGAGGGAATATAAATTGGTGTCGTTGAAAATGAAAGGAAAGATTGTTTTGTTGAGGCCAAATCCCACGATGCTAAGCTTGAAAACCCTCTCATTATTGCAGGTCACGTCTTTGAGCTCCAAAATGGTGATGTTGCAGGGGTTTTGATTTTGTCTCCAATTCAGAGTCACATCTTAGAGCTCTAAGATGGTGACATTGTAGGGGTTTTTATCCTGTCTCTGGTCCACTGCGTGAGCTTGGGTACATAAACCTGGCACCATCTCGGGTTAAGAGGAATTATGAGTATTTGACGAATAAATCTGGATAGAGAAATGGAATTCTTGAGATATTGGCTATCATACATATTTTGTTTCCAAAAGGAACCTTCTTCCCATCTGGCAGTGGGAGGTGTCTCAGTGCTTCCTTGTGGTGGTGGGAGATGACATTTGGCTCCTTCATTGGTGGTGTTTGTTTTCTATAGTGGGGGGTCTAGTCTCTAGACTCTGCACATGGCAGGGTTCCTCAACCTTAGCGAATTATGAAGCCCCTGGTGTGGTTTGGGTGTTCTCCCTCCCTTGTCGTCCATGGCCCTATGGGGGTGGCATACTCACAAAATTATCATGGTGGCTCCACACCAAGGTGGGAAGAATGTGGGGGCGTGCGTTACTTGCTAGTGTGGGTGTGCATGGGGGTCGTGGAGGAGGTAAGCAGGGGGATAGCAGAGGTGGGGGTTTGAGGGTTCAAAATCATAGTGGTTAGGGAAAAGGAGGCTATGGTGGCAAGGGAAATCACGGGTTTGATTGATTTGAGGTAAATGAGGGGCAAGTTATCCAACATTGCTGCCTATAGAACTGTCGTGCACTTATCAACAGCCTGATGGAAAGAGTGGACATGACTGAGAGATTTTGTTGCGAGGAACATGCAGAGTATATGGAAACGTTGGACCGAATGCACTATTTACAGTGCCAAGTCTCTCTAACTGGTATTGGTTTGGCGAGGCCAAAATCAAATCACTAAAAATGTAGAAAAGTTGGAGACTTAGTTGGCGCACTTTGAAGGGCGTGGTCAATGTGACTTTTGTCCTTCACCACATCTAGGAACAACCCCAGACAACCCTGCATCCATCACGTTGGATGACTATTATTCTATTTGGTGTTATTTATGTTTTATGTGTGTTTTGGTGCCTCGATCCCAACCGTTTATGGACAATGTGCCTAGTCCCTCTTTTGTATTTTTTTACATCTAGTGCAAATTTTTGTCAACAAACCAAGTCGAGGTGAGACCACCTATTTTGTAACTAGCTATATGTAATCATTTTTTCCTACATGAATATAACATTGAATTACAAAAAAAAAAAGGTTCATAAATCATTAAAAATTTAATTAAGTTTCATACTTAAATTAATAATTTTTCATACCTATATTCGAGGACTCTATGAACATCATTAAATGGTTCAATGGAACACAGAGATGCCAAAATTTCATTTTATCTACTTTTCTTGATGAGGTAAATATTTTAAAATCCTATTTTAACCAGATATTTGCTTGTCATATTTATAGGGAACGAAATATTGAAGCAGAATTCCTATCTAACAAGGGTGCTCGTCAAGATATGGGGCACTGGGTCGCTGTAGCGGTTGAAGGAGATCAGATCCGAGGGATCGAACAACCTCCTTTTGCCCGCTAATTTCTAGCCGCTCTTACTTCCTGCTCCTGATGTTTCTGTTCACAATATACTTTCTGTTTTTTGTAGATTTCTGTCTGATACTATCTGAATATGTCTATACTTTTTGTCTCTGTTTCGGATTGTTTTCCTCATTGAGGAGATCCAGGAGACTGGTCTTTTCTCTGCTTAAAACGTTATGCCTTTGAAAACTTTGAAAATTGGAATGGTGTCTGCCACCCAATTTTTCGTCCTTTTGATGATTTCAAACAGATATGGTATGCTTTCATCCCTATTTTAGGTTCTTCCACAATAAAGTGGAAGCCTGGAGGCTGAACAGAGACGTCATTTAAAATGTTTGTTTTTTCGACAAAGTTGAGAGGATTGATAGATACATCTCCTCAGCAGTTGCAACTCCATTTTTTCCTTTGTTTCAAAAGAAAGGAAAAATGCAGTTCTTTGATGCTTATGCATATACTATGTAACCTTATACTTAATCAATAGATGGGTTCGATTTTTTCTTTGGAAAAAAAATAAAAAATTCATACCTATTTACTAAATAGGTCTATAAATATATATTTTAGGTTTATCTATTTAGTATTTATCAAATGTAAATATGATGATTTAATACTAGATTTAAATGAAATCACATGTTTAACATATATTGAAATGTTATATTTATCTATTTATTGAATGTAAATATGAAGATTTAGCCTTATATTTAAAACAACTCACGCTTTTAACATAAATCAATGAAGTTTAAAAATTAAAATTTATGGCCAAATATTAAATATAAATATAAATATTATTTGGCTATCTAATTAATATTACCTTTACTAAAATTATAATGAAAGCACTAGTGTAAAGTTGATAGATGATACATGCAATTATGTTAATTGTAGATGAATCTGTCTGCATTGTTAAACTTTAGAGGCAAAAGGGTGTTCATAATTTTAACACTGTAAATTCAGAGACCTCTTTGTCTCTAAATTTTAACACTACAAATGGATTCAGAGACACCTATAGTGAAATGTAACACTTCGGTACCAAAAGTGAAATTTTCCATATATGGAGTGACACAATTAAAAATTACTGACATAAATGACTAATTCATATACTTGTTGTACTTGTTATTTGGGCGCCATATTTTTATTCTTGGACTATAATAGTCATTTACATTAATTATTATTAATTTTGTTACTTATTGTCTAGTCATATATTTTAATCCTAGACTAAATTAGCCATTTAAGTTAGTCGCTTTTACTTTAGTCACTTATTATCTAGTCATATATTTTATCCCTAAACTAAACTAGTCATGTAAGTTAGTCGCTTTTAGTTTAGTCACTTATTATCTAGTCGTATATTTTATTCCAAGACTAAATTAGTCATTTAAGTTAGTCATTTTTAGTTCGGTCACTTAAAATTTCTCAAATTTAGTAGTAATTCACTTGAAATCATTGTGATGACTAACATTTTTAGTCACCTAGTCATTAATTTCATCATTTTTTACTAGTGTATTATTGCCATTGATGACTATAAATATGCATGCATCAGCTTTCGAGGAGATCCAGACTTAGCTTTAGCAGAAGACGCTCAGTGGGGCGCAATTAGTAATAATGTTTTGACCATGTTTTTTTATTTTTCTAAGGTTTATACATGATTTTGTGTTTTGATTTTTTCCCAAGGCTAAACTAAATTTTTAATGTAATGTAGGGAGTCGAGTTCAACCAGTGGGAGAGCCAAAGCATGGAGAGGATGAGCCAACAGAAACGGTTTTCGGGAGAGCACCTTCAAGATTTAGATATGGCTAAGACTCTTACTGAGATTCAGCAGCACATACAGGGGTTGACCATCAGGATTCTGGATTTCCGGATCGAAGAGTTACCAATGCGACTATAGTGCCATACTATTGTCGTTCCTAACCACTAGATGTGGTTACTACATAGGATAGCTAGATCAGTATCATGTTATCATGATCACCACTAGTATACTTTTGGGCACAAATTTTGTAAAAACCTATAACTATCTATCTATGTGATTTCAACATTTTCCTATGTTTATTGCACAATCCTATTCAATTATGTGAATGTATCTTTACATGTGTTGCAAATTTCTGTTTATAACATATTTCACTAAAGAATCAATGTGTTGATATTTAATAAAATCAAAATGTCTTTAAAAAAGTAGAACTCTTAGGAACATATGATGTAGTGTTGGATTTATAACAGTATAAACTAGTAATTTTTAATACCACAACTTGTGAGTCTAGCGTTATGATGATGCGGTTAATACCAAATAAAATGGAATCAAAGAGAAGTTAAATCAACACATTATACTCAGTGATATATTTTGTAGATTGATCTATACAAATCCCTAGAAAACCCACTAACTCGTCTTTCAGAGCGAAAATGGCCCATGCTACAAAGAATAGATTCTGCGTACTATGACTAGCACCATCAACATACCCAACAAATGGTTCTAAAGATTCAGACATCTACGATGAAATGTAAAGCTGATTACTAACTTCAAGAAAACTCTAGAAAAAAAGAAGAAGATAGTAAATGCAAATCAACAACATATATATACAAAAATTACTACGCTCATGCCTAAGCATAGTAACGTTTCAAATACAAAATATTTTGGGGTTGTGCCAACGGAATCCCATCATAATCTACCAACTCGTAGGCACCGTTAGCAAGAAATATTTTGACAATATAGGGGCCATACCATAATGGCTCAAATTTCCCTGTACTTATTACATCAGCTTCCTGATCATAAAGAAGGACCAGGTCACCCTCTAAGAAAATTTGAGGCTGGACATGCTTATCGTATTGTGCCTTTATACATCTCTTATGTGCTTCGTTGGCCAATTAGGCTTCATGATGCATTTCATCAAGATATAAGAGGTTAAAAAGATGCGCTTCTTCAACATAGGTGTCAAGTAATAAGTCGATTGCGAGTTTTAATAACGATATTTCACATTGGATTGGAAAGATAGATTCTAAACCATACACCAATTGAAAGGGGGTAATTACGGTTGTGTTTCTCACCGAGGTTTGGTACGTCCACAAGGTCGAGTACAGGATTAAATGCCAATTTCGTTTATGAAATCTATCATTCATTGAAGCATTCATTTAAGAATCTTGTTAATAGCCTCAACTTGTCAATTTCATTGTGGATAATACAGAGTAGAACTATCATGTGACAATCCTAATTTGGTAGTCAATTCATTCATCATATGGTAGAGAAAATGTGAACCATGATCTGTGACTCTAGCCTGTGGGACCCCAAACCGTGAAATGACATGATTAAAGAAAAAAAATGCAGTTTTTTGCCTTGTGTTGTTGAATGTAGGCATCGCTTTGGCCCACTTGGTAAAGTAGTATACAGCGACAATAATATAACCACGCCCCCCAGGAAAACGAGGGTTACAGGTCATGAAGTCAATGCCCCATTTTGAAAATGGTCCCACAGAGACAACAAGATGCATTCGTGCTGGTGGTTTGTGGATTTTACGATCAAATATCTGGAACGCATGACAACTTCTGACCGTGAGGATGTAGTCGTGAAATATGGTAGGCCAAAATTAACCTACGCTGATTATCTTCTTCTCGGTAGTGTATCTAGACAAGTGTCCACCACAAGCCCCAGCATGAAAATCATTTAAAATATTTTCGGCCTCCTCATGAGTGAGGCACCTTCTTAAAATTGTATCGACACCACGATGATAAAGTGTATCGCCGACGATCAAATAATCTTTGGCTTGGTATCGAATACGTCGCTGATCAGAGCGAGAGGTATCAGGTCGAAAACTCTGTGTCTAGAGATAAATGATAAAATCCCCATACCAAGGATCAGATGATCTAATAAAAAATAGAGACTTGTCAAGAATAGATGGTTTCGACGTATTGTTAGTATTATCAGAGGGGAGGTCACAAAGAAGCTCAGCCAAAACTAAAGACTTATTTGACTTGGATTCGATGAATTCCAAATCAAATTCCTGCAAAATGACAATCCATTTTGAATACTTGCCCCCCAGAAATTAACGTGATAATATATAAGTCATGGGTTTGTAATCTGAAATGACAATGGTCTTCTGGAATAGGATATAGTGGCGAAATATTTGGACAGCTTGAACAGCCTCCAAGGCAATCTTTTCTACATATGAATACTGCACTTCTGTATCATTGAGATTATGACTCAAATAATATATCAGATGTTATATCCCATTTTCTACTTTTACCAATACCATATAATGGTTGTATCAACTGTGGCGATATATAAGAAATAATCACTATGATATTTGGGGGGATACATTAATGACGTCCGGACAAGAGTATCCTTAAGAGCATCAAAATAAACTTGTGCAACTTGGTCCCAATGTAAGGGAATCCCCTTTTTCAAGGGCTGAGTAAATCCTTTAGGCATTTCGGCGTAGTTGGGTATGAACTTCCTTAGGAATTTAGCCTTTCCCTGAAGTTTCTGTAACTGAAGAAAATTTGATGGAGCATGCAAATCAATAATGGCCTGGACCTTCAGTGGGTCTATTCAAATTCCTTCTTTTGAGACGATGAATCCTAAAAAATGACTGGAACCAACACAAAATACACATTTATGTGGATTGAGGCATATTTTTTAGTATTGGAAGCATAAAAAGATAGCTCTCAAATGCATTGGGTGATCAATCCGATTTCATGAATGAGTGGGTAAATCATCTAGATAAGGTTGAAAAACGTGCTTGATGTCATTGAAAGAATAATCCATTTATCTCTAAAATTTTTCCCCAGCATTCTTTAAACCAAATGGTAGTTTCTGATAAGAGAATGTGCCTTAGGGACAAATTAATGTTGTCTTATATTGGTTCTCTGGGTGGATATTGATTTTATTGTAGCCAGAAAATCCATCCATGAATGAAAATATTGCGCATCTAGCACAATATTCAATAATCTGGTCAATAAAGGGAATAGGATAGTTGTCTTTTGGACAAGCAAGATTGACATCCCAATAATGACGCAAAATTTTTTGGTTATTTGTTTTTCCATAACAGGAACGATGTTGCAAACCCACTCAGTTAGCAGAACAGGGTAAATGAAACCAGCACACAAAAACTTTTCAAATTCTTCTTTAATGGTAGTGGCCTTCTTTGGATGAACGGGATGAAGGCGTTGACGTATCAGTTTGACATCAAGGTGCATTTTAATAGTGTGTTCAACGATACTAGTATATATGCTTGGAATTTCCTCGTAAGACTAAGCAAATACATCACAAAATTCATGGAAGAGAGAGCCATATGTTTCAAATTCTGATGGAGAACAAGATACTCCAACATGAATGTTTTCTACAACACTAGGTCTAGTCAAAATATCGATAGAAATGGTTTCTTCAATATTTGATATATTTCACTCAATCAATTGCATTAATAGGAAAAGAATTCGAAAATAATGTTTTGATCGATGGATGATATAGTTCACTAAGATTATCTTCTTCATAATCCTGAATATGGGAGTGATGATGATGATCTTCCCATGGTTCTCCTTCTGACATCATAGTTTCCAGAATATTCTCATATGTGAAGAAAGTTGAGGAAAAAGGATCAGATGGAGTACCATAATCTAATGAATGATCAACCCAAACAACCAGCGACGATGATTTTGGATTCGCCACCCAAGCCATATAGATTTATTGTTATGCCAGCTCAATTGGGCTGGGCGACACAAACTCATGCAACGTAGCAACTTTAGAATCACCTGTAATCTTCCTTAAGCTAGATGGAGTGGAAGATATCATGTAGCAGGTCTCTATACTTGCAATTTCTGCCAACGTCACAGGTGGCGGTAATGCAAAGGTTCCCATGACAGTGGAATCCTTTAAGATTCCTAAACCAATGTTCTAAAGTGTGAGTTGGGGTGTGTGAACTAACGGAACACTTCCAGTTACCCGAGAACTGGAGGCAAAGAATGATAGTTGATTGATGACTGTGATAACACCTTTATGTGGAAAGGAGATCATTCTAAAATATGTAGAAATGATCACAGTCATAGAATATACCCATGGCATTCCGAGTAAAATATTGTAGTTAAGGGGTCCATCAACGATCTCAACTTCAACATTCATTTTTTCCCCCCTAGTTCAACATGCAGGTTATTGATAATACTGCAAGGCTTGTATGTACGTCCATCGAAAGCTTTCAACATCATAGGCGATTGAGATAAGAACGACGAGCCAGGTGAATTCCAACAATTTAGAGACATAATGCATGTAGATACTCCCTCATAAATAATAGTATGATGAACAAGGTGATTGAGAACATTTACTTGGATGGAGAATGCCAATTATGCTGCTAATTGTAGCACATAGCCTGTATGATTAAATACTACGAGATTGGAATCCGTCAGATCAATTCCACCAATTGCTGACAAAAAAGCCTACTTCTGGGAGGGAAAATTTTGTAGCACCTCAAGCGCTGACATAGCTGGAGGTGATTGAGCCAAATCTTTAACTATATTATAATTTTGAGCAGGTCTGGCTTGAAGATTAAATGTCAATTTATGAATGATTGCCTTTGGTGGCTTGATTGTTAAGTCAAGAATAGAAGTGGAATGTATTGATTTCATAGACAGATTCATGATCGAGGTAGTAGGTTTATCAAGAGCCTGACTACCATAATATTTATTATGCATTGACACCAAAACATCAGTCGATGACTTCGTGACAGACATCGTAAGCACTTGGGAACTAGAAGCTGGATCCGTAGCAACCAAATTTGTGTCTAGAATTAGAAATGGATTTGTCAACACAACTGATGCATGCGAGGTCTTAACCTTTTTTGAGACTTCAACGTGGTGAGGATAGTCCCAAACAAATTGTTCCTCATTATAGATTATGCAAGGGTAACGAGGTTTCCAATTTCTAGACGATTGATCAGATGATCTTTCCTGCGGGGTAGAAGTTTGATTTTTATTTGATTTCCCTTTTTTCTTACTTCTGGGTTACTTGTCACTTTTTTCCTTGTCAGATGACACAACATGGATTTAAGAAGAAGGCGCAAGATAAGATGCAGTAGAGTGATGTGTGCTTGTATTATATATCATACTGTCTGCAGCATGAGAGTCCTTTGATGGAGGACGAACAGTAAAATTAGATCACGGCACGTTAGGAATTTTATCGTAGAGCGTTCCAGACTAAGTGTAAATCAAGTCTAAATATTGGGAACGAGAAATTACCTTCTCTTCAGTGACGACACTGCCCTCAGCCACATCCTCAGTTATATATGGTAAGAGGGACTTAAAGAACCATTCAACAAGGAGCTGATCAAGAACGAATGTCTTAACCATTCTACGAGGATGACACCACTCATGATTATGATCAAAAATATGAGTAGCATTATTCTGTTTAAAATTAGTCAAGAGTTCCGTTCCAATTTCTTATTTTATGGGTAACTAGAAGTGGGTCAAAAAGATAGTAGCTAGGGTAGTGAAATTATAAAAATAAGCTCTTGGTAACTCAATGTACCATTTTGCGGCTGGACCAGTGAGTGTAGGCTGGAAAAGATGTAGTTGAAAAAAGTCATCATTAAGGGAGTTAGATGAAAACCATAAATTATAAATCATAACATGAGTCAGTGGGTCTTCCCTAGGGTTTCCATTGAATTTAGGAATATCCGAGTGTAATTTATGGGGTATCACCAGCCACCAAGGAGCATAATTGATTGGGTCATTGGTGAGCCAATTTAAATTTGGTAGCTCTAAAGTTGCAACAAAGGGAAACTATTGATTAAGGTCAAGTTGAGCATAACTAGGGTATGATGGAATTGCTTGGGAAACAAGATTTTCAACACCAGCATAAGGAATTTGTTGTTGGTAACCCAGATAGTGGTTGTTTTGATAAGAAAATTCTTGAGGATTTTGTTGACCAAAACCTGGGTACGCTACTTGTGGCATTTGCGCTTGTGGCTACCAAGGGGTTTGTCCACCAATATTATAACCCAAACTAGGATAGCTTGGATTCGGTTGTGGATAGTTATAGCCTGGTTGCGACTACGACATCCCATAATATGGTAATCCAACTTGTAAATAAATGATTCCATATACATGTGGTTGTTGTAAACTAGCTGAAGGAGTTGGAGTCTAAGGGCCCAATTCTTGAGGGTACTAGGTTGAAGGACTTGCTTGAGATAGTTGAGGTACAATAGTTTGAGTCTTTAATTGGGCTAGAGATGTATTAACAAGTGGATTTGATGTGGGTGAAACAGGTTGAACCGGTTGATATGAGTGTACAACCGTTTGTGGTTGGATAGGTAGAGTGGGCTGCCATTGATAAACATTCATTCTGACATTAGGATGAACAAATAATCATGGATTACTGTCAATATGGGTGACCATATATTTCCCCCTAGCATGAGGAGTATAATAAGATGGAAAATATTGTTCTCCAAATGCGGGGAGTCTAGTTGAAATTGTACTGGGTGGAATATACTTGGATGGAATAGCTTGATATTGCCCTGATGATGTGTATAAAGGAACAAGCCATTCAGTACTCACTAAAGATTTACTAGTTAAAATACCAAACGATGACATTGGTGAAGTCCATGGGTTTGAGGATGCACTAGATAAGGTTCCAGATAAATATTGGTAACCAGGTGGGACGGAAGGGCCACCATATAAATGTGACTCTGGTGAAGTTGTGAACATCGACGGGGTAGCGAGAGCAGGTTTTGTCGCAGTTGGAATAGATGGTCCAGCCAAGGATGTTGGCTCAGGCATGGTTATTCAACAAAATGTATACCCTATTAGATCTACGGGAACTCTAATAGACATAGGATCAAAAAAAGGAGAGGCAGGTGATTGAGAAAAAGAATTGTATAGGTAGATCTCTGCCCCAAAATGACTTGGAGTTAAAGGTGTTTCATCTTGTGGTATTTATTCAATCGAAATTAAACTAGGTGGAAGGATTTCGTCATCAGGCCCAAAGTATATTTTAGGAGGTCGACTACGTGATATGGGAGACTCAATGGTTACAATAGATTTTGGGGCGACTGATATAGGAAAAAATTCCGGTCATTCGAATTTGGGATGCAGATATACTGGCAAAAAAAGTGACAAGATATAGATCAACTTCCAATTGAACAACGTTGGGTTTGGGAGGTATGGTCTCACTGATTGGATGCATCGTGACCACAGGTAGCTGTGAGGACTCTGTCTCGCTAATAGTAGATGAATTAGGATTCGTAGCAAAAACTTGTGCCGACTTTGGTATATGTGAGGATGATGTCACACCATAGTGATGTCGCCTTTGCCTACCAGAAGTAGCTTTCAGTAGTAAAGGTGGTTTTAATGCTATTCTACGCGAACGACAGGGAAAGGGATGTTCTTCTTCCATGATGACTGATTTATTTTATGACCATAAAAAAAAAGGATAATTCTAGGAAAAAAGTTTTACCAAGAAATTGTGAACTGCAGAATACCTCATGGCGAACCAAGAAGTATGGGCCGGAAATCTCCCCGAATGTTGTGTTCGGTGTATCACAATTTACAAGGCAGCCGACTTGGTTCACTATGGATGGATAAAAACCTAAATTTTTCCTCCAAAATATACTTGAAGGTACATGGAGGCCCACATTAGGGGAATTTTAAGGTCTAAAATGGGCCTCCTAAGGAAATTATAAAATAATAGAGGAAATAATAAAATAAGATTTGATTACATTATCAAAATTTACAGAGAAAAAAGAAAAAACTACTTTTTCAACTCGTATTTTCAACTTATCTCCCAAAGTTTTTACTCAAATTTCGAGTAGGAGTACTTGTTAGATGGAAAATTTAATTCCTCATCAAATGAGTACCCATGTTTCAAACTTTCAATGGACCTGTTGTAGCTCCTACAACACCCTCCAAAAAATACATAAAATCATAACACACACTTCAAAAAATTTTGGAGCCCCCCTTAAAACTAAAAGGAAAAGAGACCAAGTAAAGTTCTAAAGGCAAGTCGCTAAGTCGCATATGCATTATTTGTGACCCAGGCGACCTATGCGACCTTGCGACCCTAAGGTCGCACAGGTCGCACAGGTCGCAAGAGTCAGAATTTGAATAATTTGCGACCTTGCGACCTAGCGACCTTGAGGTCGCAAGGTCGCAAGGTCGCAAAGTGAAGTTTTAAAGAAATTTGCGACCCAGCGACCTTGCGACCCAGCGACCTGTAGGTCGCAAGGTCGCAAGGTCGCAAACTTGCAACTTGCGACCGCATTAAACGTCCGCACGTGCGACCTTTTTATATAAGGTCAGGTCGCTAGGTCGCATTTGTGACTCTCAACGAAAACCACGGAATTGCTCTGACAGGTTGACTGGCGCGTTTTCTTCCAGGTAAGTTGCCTTTTCCTCCCTATGTTTCCTGCATAAACATTTCTTGCCATTTTTGAGCCTCCCCACGGTCTTATTTATTTACTAAGAAGGATGGGGTTTTTCTTTGGATTGTTGCCGTCATTGTGTTTCCCACAAACCCCAAGGTCACCCACCCCTTGCCTAAATCCTCATGGCTGTGCCTTATGGTAAATTCTGGACCTTTCAGACCGCGGATTTTTCCCATTAGTAAACACTTAGCCGCAAGGTCGCGCGCGCGCAAAACGCAGATGCGACCTGCGACCTAGCGACCAGGTCGCAAGGTCGCAAGGTCGCAAAATTCCCACTCAGCGACTCTGCGACCCTGCGACCTAGTCGCAAGGTCGCATAGGTCGCGGGTGAGTCCTTTTGTAGAGCAGTGACCCAGCGACTCCCAGAGAACAGTAAATTATCTTTGCATGTTCAGACTCTTTTTAGCCATTATCATCATGTCTTTCTTATCCTGTGATTCTGTTCTAAATGCAGCAGGTGAATTCAGAGCAGACACAGTACCGGTCCCCTCCGACTCTAGTGATATGGCACCCCGGGTATCCCGAAGGAGAAGCAGGCAGGTGGTGGAGGAAGAATCAGACGCAGACATACAAATATCTCCGCCGCCAATATACAGAGACACCCTTTGCACCTTCGCAAAGGAGGATAGCCTTAGGTGGTATGAAGTATACCGTGAGTTCGCCATGCTAGAAGGAGATTTCCTAGAAGATCTCCCGGATCGTGAAATATACCTGAAAGTAAAAAGGTCCAGATTACACCTAGTCGGGTCGCATCCTACCATCTTTCCGTGCCCAGAGATGTTGGACTGGATCATACAGAAGACTGATCCAAAAAGCTTCACAATCCGAGATAGTGCAGGGAAAGCGTTCGCAACATTGGAAAGTTCAAGGGCACAGGTCTACTACTCGCTACCCAAAGCAGAGGTGAATTTCACCCCAAGATGGTTTGCTGCAAATGAAGTGCCGATGGTTGACACGATCAGAAGATGGTGGGCGGAACCAGACAAATTTAAGATCAAGAAGGACCAGGAGTACCCGGTGGCCAGTCTGAGGAAAGTCTATAAGCTAGTGGCCGCCATGCTGTGCAGGATATACGGGCGTTCGGACGCCACCACCTTCAATGGAACATGGGCAACCATCATAGAACATGTAACAGTCCACGGCACTCGATTCAATTGGGCGGGAATATTAATGGGCTCCATGCACACAAACTTGGCTTCAGCTTTAGCTCCAGATGAGGGAGCTCCATCAGAATTCTACATGGCTTCGTATCTATTAGATGTTGTCTGTGCCCAGATGCATGTCGAGGGATGGCCACATAACTGGGACCCCGAACAGACCCAGGCAATACACTTGCAGACCGGGGTATTCTGGGAATCTAGGTACAAGTCGGACATCGAGAAAATCTCTCACATATTCATGCCCGCCCTCTACGGGAAACTATTTGGTCAAGATGCCCCCTGCATGTCTTGGCGAGCAATGGAAACACTGGGTCAGGTGGCACACTGGTTCCCGTTCGCCGAATTCACAATCATCCGAGTATTTGGCTCATTTAAAGCACCACACACTCTACCTAAGTTTGTTACCGACAAGGTGCTCATACAAGATGTGTGTTTTCAGATGACCTTGGGTTTCGCTAACGTCCTTGCCAAAGGGAAGAAGAAACCTTGGCCTGCTCTACCTCTCACCATTGGTTCCTATACGGTCAAAGACTCCAGAGAAGTAGCGCGTGAAGGGGAAGAGGTGAAAAGCTATCACTTCAGAAATCTGGACCGCCGAAATTACGATCCAGTCAGGATAGTTCCCGAACATTGTAAAAGGGCCAATTTCAGAGGGAGTTATCAACACGTCGAGTGCCCGGATGAGGATGAGAGAAGAAATTGGTATAACGCAAACCGGCATCTCGCACCAGGAATCGACCCTGACCGAGAAGTAGCAGAGTATCAGAACATTGGAGGTTCTTCCTCCTCCAAAGATAAAAGAACACAGACCGGTGCAGGACCTAACACCGCAGATCAGCAAAGGGAAGCAGAAGCCCAGGCCAAATTGGAAGAGGAAAAGAAGAGGAAGGAAGATGAAGAGAAACGCAAGAAAGACGCCAGAACAGAACGGAAAAGGAAAAAAGAGGAGGAGAAAGAAAGACAGGAAAAAGAGGCACAAGCGGCGGCAGAAAAGACACTGAAAGAAGAGCTCGATAAAGTCGATCATCAGAAAAAGGCAGAACAGGCCGCCGCAGCAAAGAGGAAACAGGAAAAGGAAGCAGAGGCAGAGGCAGAACGCCGGGAGAAATAAAAGCGTGACAAGGCGGAAGCAGAGCGCCAGCAAAGGAGAAAGAAAAGGGTCAAACGTGGGATGTAGAGGACGAGATAATAGATGACATTGATCTATCTCCCCTGAATATCCCTGCAGGTGGCGCGGGAGGTGCCCTCAGTGTTGATGACTTTCTGGGGGAGCAAGAAGAAGAAGTCTTCGACTTGACCAGATTAACCTTTGACCAATTCTCTTTCAAGATACGGCAAGAGAAGAGGAAATCCTTGACGTCAGGTTACCCTGCCATCTCCACAGTCTCCACCGGAAAGGAAATTGTCCCAGACACAAGGACAAATCCGGTTATGATAGCGTCAGCAGGCACCGCCTTTGCCGCAGCCACAGAGGAAAATGTCACGAGGATGAGCAGAGAAATTATTTCTTTACAGAACCGGCTAAAAGCGGCAGAGCAAGAGAAATCAAGGCTAGAAAATGAGATGCTCCAGCTCCAGGGTAGGCCCGCTCAAGTGAATGAGGTTCCACTGGCGGTCAAGAAGGAATGTGATGTGTTGGAGATGAAAATGAGGCAAGTATACCAGGAAATGTTCACCCTGAAACAAACAGTGGCCCCATTGGCAGAGGCACGGGAAGAAACCAAGCAGAAACACGAACAACTCAAGGAAGCCTCGACAGCCTTGGACAAAATGATGAATTGGACAGCCCAGTATCAGCAAGCTCCCGAACACGTGCCTCTAAAGGATTGGAGTCATACGCAAGAGGACAAAGTGCAAATTCGGATGAGTATGCAATCCAAAGACAAGCTGTCCAAAGATCTGGACAAAGTAGTGTCTGCGTATAATCACCTAATCAGTGGTATCGACTCCATGAACGCTCTTCATCACATTCCATCATTAGGGGCACTAAATGAAACTAAAGGCTGGGAGCAGGTAGAGCAGGAAATTCAGTCTTTTCTGCAGCCCGTAAGACAAGCTGCTGCCGAACCGGAATTCAAGGCATCACAAGAGAACCTGAACCGGTTGCTTGTCACTCCAGTGCAAATCTACACCAAGCTTGCTTCTCTCTCGATGCTGATCTCCCAGAAGAAGGAGACTCTGGTGCCGAATGCTCTAGAATGTATGCATCGGATAAAAGATGAAAGCCCTCTTGTCGCTCCTATAACGGCGTATTACCAGACTTGGAAAGACTTCATCAAAGGCAAGAAAGTCGACGCTCCAGAAACCTCCTTTGCGCGACCACCTTCATAGTTTCAAACGCTGGGTCGCAGGCCGCACCTGCGACCAGGTCGCAGGTCGCATTTGCGACCAGGTTGCAGGTCGCATTTGCGACCAGGTTGCAGGTCGCAATTTTGGCAAACAGGAAGCTGAACCGTCGGGAAGTTGAACCGTCGGAAGGCCATAAGTGCGTTTGTTGAATCTATAAATACCCCTGTGGGGAGCATTGTAAAGGGCTGCTCTTTTGTGGACTGAAAGGCAGTATTGCATTGTAACTGAAAGATCATACTCTTGATATATGAAATACAATACATGTTAAAACCGCTTTGATTGGATGATGTGTTTAGCCGAGACAACATTGTGTGTATTCTGCGTGCAGTTTCAGAATATCTTCTGATTAATGAATCTGTGTTATTGTTAGTATCATTCATGAACCATAGCTATCTGTGATTGTGTTGATGATGCTCAAGTTTATTATTCACTTTATGAGGAATGTTAATGAAATGTTTTATTAGCATTTCGTTATATTTTTCGGAAAGTTAAGGGATATTCTTGCCGTAAAGAACTGTTTCTTCGGCGGTCAGATTATCCTGCATGCATACCCCATAGATGTGTTGCTAACGACACTTCCTGAGTGTATGCATTCTGTCTATTACCTTGCTACGCACAGTGTTATATATTGGTTTTATACATCAGGCATGTATGTTGTATCGTGTGAATGAGTGTATGTTTGCAGTTTCAATCAGGTTGCTCGAAACCGAAGAGATAGTCATTTAAGTGGTAGCCGGACCCACACCCCGGACGGGATCCCTACTCCAAACGGTTCAAAGTCTAATTGGGACTTTCTACCGAGGAGATCCCCTACTGTTGGCCGGACATATTTTCCCGTCAACAGATTTGGCGCTAGAAGGAGGGCCATGGCATCCTCCCAGCATACAACAGACATTCCATCCCAAACTCCCCGCCGGGAGGTCATAAATAACGAAGTTGCCCTTCCTCCTTTAGAAGATATTCCAACGGTGGAAGCCCGATACTTCGAAATCACTAACGAATAGCTGAGAGCCTTGCGCCCAGTTGCCCGTAATCTCATCAGGGATTTACGGTATACCCCTATCATGGAATTCCTAGCTCACACTAGGACCCCTGCCGATAACATCACTCGCAATGGCGTGCTAGTCCGTACCGTGCCTGAACTTGTGAATACCATGATTGAGGACCTCGCACGGGCTGTCCAGGAAAATGACCCCGTTACCCACGATAGTGAAGGTTTCCCTGATACTGAACCTTTCCCTGAACCACAACCTGACTTACATCAGTGGACCAATAACCAAGTTTATTCTCCACGAGAAGGAGAAGGGGAAAGAAGAAACGAAAGAGAAGGTAACACAGCCCGAAGGAATGCAGAGGAAGTTAATAGGCCCCGAAGAAATGAAGGTGAAGTTAACAGAGGCCACGGTCATGGGGGTAGAGGAGATATCACTCGTGGCCCGAGGCACCAGGCCAACCATAATCACCACCAAAACCAAAATAGACCCCCTCCTTACAACTGGGAGCTTTTTAGGAACGTAAATAACCGGGAAAGACACCGCGATGAACACTCTCGTCATCATGAAGGAACATCGGTGTCCGGGACGGGAAGTGAGTCTGAAGCAGAAACCCGACATCATCAATGCCCCAGGAGGGTGCAGCCTCTCGCCTGGATGGCTCAATCCCCATTGGCTCTTTTAGGTCCCCTTCATGACATGCCTAGACACCCAGAGAAACATCTTCCTAAATTCGATCCTGAAAAGGGCACATCAGCGGAAGATCATATTAGTAGTTTCTATCTATCACTACAGATCATGAGAGTTCAGTCCGATGATGTCGCATGTCGACTTTTCCCGCACACTCTTGTAAGCCAAGCGGCCACCTGGTACCGTTCCCTGCCCAGTGCTTCTATCACTTCATGGGACCAGTTCCGTTGTGTGTTCCTGCAAAAGTTTGCGGAAGATAAAACACCCTCTATGCTCCTCACAAAACTAAGCACCATCAAGTGTCATAGAAAAGAGAAAGTTAAAGACTTTAACCAACGCTTCGCAACCATATTGCAAAAATTTCCTCCAAACTTAGCGTTGGACGATTCTATCACCATCGACTACTATACCAAAGCCCTCCCTAGGGATATTGCAGTCTTCGTCAAACGCGAGGCCCGCGCTATTCTTACAGCAAATTACGCGGCTGCTCTCGCAGTAGAAAAAGACATGTTGTCAATAGGTGTCATGGATCATGACGGAAAGGATGATCACAAGTCAACCACTAAAAAGGGTCAGTCTTCCACCCCAAATAGGGAGAGAGAACCTTTCGATTTCGAAAGTATGGCCAAGACCCTCAAACTGCTAACGAATGAGGTCTCTGACTTAAAGAGAAAAGGTGTTGAAACCTCAAATACAAATAAACCTCCCAAACCTTTTTTCAAGAAAAACAATCCCAACACCAGCAGGCCTCCGTCAAACACCAGTGCCGCTCTCAACATGGAGGAAATAGGGAAGGACAATTTTTGTTCTTTTCACCAAGCTGCCCATTCTGAAAAGACGTGCCCGCAATGGATCGGCAGCATGACCGCAGTGGTCAACCAGCTTCTGGATGATCAAACTCCAGGAAGCCTGACAGAGGATGAAGTTTCTGATCAAGACGAAGTTTCGCTCCTAGGTGGGGAATCGGGAACCTCTGTCTTAACTTTCGATGTAATCCGCAGGGGAGAGAGAGTCGCTCCCATTGATATTAATATGGCAGGAAGTCCCAAGGCTCAGCCCACTCGAAACTATAGTCTTAGAAGTAAAGGAGCTATTCCCGAACAATCATATGAAGACAAGAAAAGGGCTTTCCTGAGGAAAATTCTCCCCCCTAGCAACGAAGGACCAGCTACGCCGGACAAGCCTACCAATAGTAACGGCAAAGCAAGTCAAAAGACCAAACTCCCAGTGGAACCATCGAAAACCACTACCGAACCTAGTCCCCAAACTGATACTAACTACAACATAGTGGAGGACATCAAAAAGACCAGGGCTAATATCTCGCTCTACGAGTTGGCCCACATCACGAACCAAAAGGAGCTTATCCTAAAAGCTTTCGCCAACAACCAAAATACGAAGACCGTTAGAAACACATCTACACAAACTAGTCCAGATTTCCAATCTATAGTAAATGCGGTCAACACGAACTCGAGAGGGTCCACCCCTCCATTTCTCTTATCTTTCGAGATGTTCAATTTCAACGTTCACAATTGCCTCGTTGACTCTGGTGCTTCCACAAATGTCATGCCTTTATCTTTATGCAAGAAACTCAACATCCTCCCAGAGAAAACTGACGCAAAAATCATTCAACTGGACAGATCACAAGTACCGGCAGTCGGAGAATTAAACAATGTCATCATCCGCCTCTCATCCGACTCGAGGGTTCATCAATGTATTGATATTGTGGTTGTCGACATCCCAGAAGCCTATGGTGTACTTCTTAGTAGAGACTGGTCTAGCAAATTGCAAGGATACTTCGCCACAGATTGGTCTCACTTATGGCTACCCTACAAAGGAAGAAACAACCAAATCAGAGTTGAAAGTGAACCATACATGAAGCACACTGTAACTGATTTTGATGCCACAAATGAACCCATCAGCTTCGCCCAAGAAGAACTTGGTATGTGTTTTCTAGATTCCGTTTTTGGATGTTACCAACCTCCCCAGTCTGCGGTAGGCCCCGAGGTCCTCTCTGAAATGACACTCGTCGCAGAGGAACAAGCTCAAATTGTATCACACCAACCCAAAATTCCTCCGCAAGACACTGCCCCCAAGGACCCGGAAAATGATATATGGACATTGTATTACGATGGTTCCAAGAATCTCGATGGTTCTGGTGCCGGCTGCGTTTTGCTTGATCCACATAAGAAAAAATTCCTAGTCTCTTGTCGACTCGAGTTCCAATGCACTAACAACACTGCCGAGTATGAAGCTCTGATCCTCGGGCTTAAGAAGGCGTTGGATTTGAAGGTGAAATTCTTACGGGTTATTGGTGACTCCGAAATTATCACTCGGCAGGTACGCAACACTATTCATTGTTTGTCTCCACATTTGAAGGCGTATCAGCAAGAGGTATGGCGATTAATTTCTTCCTTTGATGCTTTTGGAATTAAGTCTGTTTTAAGAATGCATAACGCAGCAGCAGATACTCTAGCTAATGCTGCCGCCAGGTTTACCCCTTTGAGAGACGGGTTTTTTATTGAAGTTATGTATAGACCGTCCGTGCCAGACAATATCACTAATCTGCGTGTTTTTGATGATGATCAACAGGTGCTGGAATTTATGTGCAACTCAGAAATATTCAAAGACGCTGCTATAGATGAAAATGAGCACGACCAGGCTATGCAAAAGGAGTACGAGCAGGTTAAGGGAAACCCCATGCCTAAAGGGGTGGTATCACTGGAAAAGCTGTTTGATCTGCAAAACCGTTTCCGTGGGCCCCCCAATGCAAAAGTGCAGAGCTCGATCTTGGCTCATCGACAAGTGAACTTGGGATCGGAAGATAATCCTAAATTCATCAACCTGGGGAAAGACTGCACCCCCCAAGAGGCCCAAGATTTCACTCAATTATTTCGCAAGTATCGCGACGTATTCGCTTGGACATATGAGGACTTACGCACATACGATACGCGAATTATACAACATGTGATACCCATTAAAGAAAATGTAAAACCATTCCAACAGAAACTTAGGAAAGTACACCCTACAATGGAGCCGCTAATTCTAAAAGAACTCAAAAAACTTTTAGACGCCCGCATTATCTTCAAAGTTCGCCATTCCACATGGGTGTCCAATTTAGTGCCGGTACGGAAAAAGTTAGGTGAGATTCGCTTATGTGTAGATTTCCGGAACTTGAACCGGGCCTCGAGTAAAGATAATTACCCAGTGCCCCCTATGGAGCAGATATTACAAGCAGTGTCCGGCTCAGAGATGTTCTCTTTGTTGGACGGTTTCTCTGGCTACAATCAAGTACTGGTGGCTGAACCAGACCGGTTAAAGACTACCTTCCGGACTAAGTGGGGAACCTTCGCATACCGACGTATGCCTTTTGGATTAATCAACGCAGGAGCAACTTTCCAGAGAGCGATGGACATAGCATTCAGAGGTCTGATAGGCCAAAGTGTGTTGGTTTACTTGGATGACGTTACTGTGTTTTCCAAACATCGGGGGGATCACTTGCGTCACCTCAGACAGATTTTCGAAAGATGCAGAAAATACGGTATCTCGCTTAACCCAAAGAAAAGTGTTTTCGCCGTAGCAGAAGGGAATCTGCTAGGTCATATCATAACGAAGCAAGGCATTGTCGTTGATCCAGAACGTGCAAAAGCCATTTCTCAAATCCCTCTCCCTAGCGGTAAGAAAGCAATGCAATCCTTTTTGGGCAAAATCAATTTTGTACGTAAGTTTATCTCAGATTTCGCCCAGATAGTGAAGCCACTACAAGGGATGATAAAGAAAAATGCCATTTTCAAATGGAATCAACCCGAAAAGGAAGCTTTCGACCAGATCAAGAAAGCTATAGTCGAAGCGCCTTCTCTCCAGAGCCCAGATTTCGGCAGAGATTTCAGCCTGTACACGTTTGCTTCGGATTCATCCCTGGCAGCCGTGCTCACACAAAAGGACAGAAATAATGACGAGCGTCCCATTTCGTTTATGAGCACTAGCCTACAGGGAGCCGAATTAAATTATCCTGAAATCGAGAAACAGGCTTATGCGGTGTACAAAGCAGTTAAACATTTCAGACCATACATCTTGAAGAACCATGTCACAGTTTACGTTCCCCATCCAGCTGTTCGATCACTATTCATGCAACAAGAGTTGGGCGAGAGGAGAGGGAACTGGGTTGCGTGTATGCAAGAGTACGACTTAGAGTTTAAGCCGGCACGCACGGTTAAAGGACAAGGTTTATGCCAAATGGCTGCAGAGGCCGCAGGTTCCCAAAAAAGTGAAGAAGATAATTGGGAGCAAGAGATTGACATGTACCAAACTGACGTCATGCCCCAGGAAAGGAACCCGTCCTGGTACTCGGATATCTCGGGATATTTGGCGCACGGGGTATTGGAATCAAATCTAGATGCCCGGCAGAAACGTGCGATCAGACTCAAAGCCGCGTCCTACCGGTTAATCCAAGGGAAGCTCTTCAAGAAACATTCAAACGGAGTAATGTTGCGCTGCCTAGAACAGGATGAAGCTCAGAAGGTCTTAACCGAGTTGCACGATGGACCAGCGGGAGGTCATTTCGCCGGGGATACCACTGCTCATAAAATTATGCGTGCAGGTTATTATTGGCCAACCCTGTTCAGAGATGCTCACGCGTATGTTCGGAAATGCATTCAATGCCAAAAATTTGCAAGCCGAGAAGCGCGTCCGGCTGCTCCTTTGTTGTCAGTAGCAGTAGAAGAACCTTTTCAACAATGGGGTTTGGACGTCATTGGTGAGATTCTACCCCACTCTTCTAAGCAACACAGGTACATTCTGACGGCCACTGATTACTTCACCAGGTGGGTTGAAGCGGTACCATTACGCCAAGTCAATGATCAAGAGGTAATGCAATTTTTCACTCACTCCATCATGACCAGGTTTGGCGTTCCAACTTCCTTAGTGTTTGATAATGCAACGTATTTTTCATCTTTTAAATTATATGATTTTGCATTAGAAAATGGCATTGTTCTCAAACACTCCGCAAAGTATTATCCCCAAGGAAATGGTCTAGCAGAATCAACAAATAAAAATCTGATCCGCATCGTCAAAAAGACCCTTCTGTCTCACCAACGAAACTGGCATAACGCTCTCCAAAACGCACTTTGGGCTGATCGCGTCACCCCTAAGTCATCAATAGGCACCTCACCATATTTTCTCGTGTATGGGAAAGAAGTCGTCCTCCCGCCTAATTTGTCTCTCCCCGCTCTACAGTTGTCTCAAGAGTGCCACGGTACCCCTTGTCCCACCTTGCAAATCCGCATTGACACCCTGCTGAAACTAGAAGAGGAAAGGCAGAAAACCCGGGAGAAATTCGCCATCCACCAGAGTCGGATCAAAAAATGGTTCGATAAAAAGTCTGCAGGAGATAAAAAATTTGAAGCAGGAGATCTTGTCCTAAAGTGGGATAAGGCGCACGAAGAGAAAGGAAAACATGCAAAATTTCAAGCACTATGGATAGGTCCCTTTCAGGTTAAAGAAAAGATAGGTTCCCATACTTTCCGATTGCAAACTTTGGAAGGAAAAGTCGAGGCCCTCCCGGTAAACGGCCATGACCTCAAACACTATTTTACTTGAATAGCCCTCAAAGGGCTGTTCTCCCCCTGTATCATAGAAGCCGTTTTTCTTTTGTTGCTAAAAAAAAAAAAAAAAAAACTCTTTCCCTAACTCTTCAAAGAAAACCTTGTCTAAGCTGCCCGCAACCAGATCACTCCTTGAAGAGGTTCTATGCTGATGAAAGGCCCTTCCCGCAAAACACGGGGCAATCGAAACTCGCTTGTAATGGGCACCTAAGGATAATACACGGTCTTACCAGAGTCTTCAAGCATAAGGAACCACCTAGCAGCTTAAAGGGTGCAGGTAGAAAAGGTCTTGCGTAGACGCAACCGGATCGTGAGGGAACAGGGCTAACTCAAGAGAATTGCAGGTCACCCGGGAAAAACCCGAGTCCTCATATGAGACCAGGGGAAACCTCTCTGCAAGCAAAATAAGTCGGGATCCCTCAACCGCCCAGGCAAAATACGCCCATCTAAATAAGTGCCACAGGCACATTCTCAAATAAGTGCAATCGCACACGAATAAAGGGTAAAGGTTTGAGAAAGGCTTCCTGCGCAGAGAGGTGTTGTAACGACTCCACCGGGGTACTGACCAGGCTCGCTGGCAGCGGAGCAACGTTCACGACTCCTTAGGCAGTGACTCCGCCCGAGCCGAGAGGTTCGCTGGCAGCGGAGCGACACCATGAGGACGAAATAATTGTACCGGACCCTGTAGTTGTCCAAGGTTTCCCCAACCCTCTCGATCCTGGAGCATGAGGAATTAAAATTCGGTTGATCTGCACCCAACAAGCCAAAAGGAGCAGGTGACTACGCAGGGTGGCAAAGGAAGGAAAGTGTAAACTCTGAGGTAAAAGAACAAGCAAGTACTAGATCCCCTCCCTCCTCCCTCATTGACCCTTCATCAGCAGAGATTCTGAATTCATCCAGTGAATCGCCATTTGTTGTAGCTCCTACAACACCCTCCAAAAAATACATAAAATCATAACACACACTTCAAAATTTTTTGGAGCCCCCCCTTAAAACTAAAAGGAAAAGAGACCAAGTAAAGTTCTAAAGGCAAGTCGCTAAGTCGCATATGCATTATTTCAGGATTCAGTGACGAGGTGACTTGGCAACTTACATTAACAGTGCCTGATGTAACAGAAGAGTCGGGATGTTCCTGAATATTTACAGGACTTTACACTTGAAGCACCTGAGGTCTTGGCACCCATGGTCTTGTATGAAGTTTTAAAGAAATTTGTGCACCAACACCTTTTATACCCAGTCACCCAGAGTTCACATCGTAGGAACGAAACTTAAACTGGCACCACAAACTGTCCGACGTGCGACCTTTTTATATAAGGCCTGCCGCTAGGTCGCATTTAGGACTTCAAAACCACACGGGAATTGTTTCCGACTGTGTTTGACCGCGTTGCTTCCCTCCGGTAAGTTGCCTTTTCCTCCCTATGTTTCCTGCATAAACATTTCTTGCCATTTTTGAGCCTCCCCACGGTCTTATTTATTTACTAAGAAGGATGGGGTTTTTCTTTGGATTGTTGCCGTCATTGTGTTTCCCACAAACCCCAAGGTCACCCACCCCTTGCCTAAATCCTCATGGCTGTGCCTTATGGTAAATTCTGGACCTTTCAGACCGCGGATTTTTCCCATTAGTAAACACTTAGCCGCAAGGTCGCGCGCGCGCAAAACGCAGATGCGACCTGCGACCTAGCGACCAGGTCGCAAGGTCGCAAGGTCGCAAAATTCCCACTCAGCGACTCTGCGACCCTGCGACCTAGTCGCAAGGTCGCATAGGTCGCGGGTGAGTCCTTTTGTAGAGCAGTGACCCAGCGACTCCCAGAGAACAGTAAATTATCTTTGCATGTTCAGACTCTTTTTAGCCATTATCATCATGTCTTTCTTATCCTGTGATTCTGTTCTAAAATGCCAGGAATTTGAGGTGACACACTTGTCCTCTCCCACTGGCGCCATAGAAATTCCCAGATCCCGATATATAGCTTTTCAAAGTAAAGGCAGATAAGAACGGGACGTGGTATTATGATAGAAGATTCTACCAATATGACACCTTGCACTCTCTCGCAGCGTTGAGGATATCTTCAGTAGGCAAAGATACCGTGAGTCGTTGATGCTAGCTTTGGATATTTCCCGTAAGATCTCCCGGATCGTAAACATACCCAGCAAAAGGTCCAGACACACCTAGCCTGCCGCATCCCGTTTATCTTTCCGTGCCTGGAGATGTTGGACCGGATCATACGTAAGACTCGGATCCAGTGTTTCAATAATCCTGAGAGGCATGGTAAGAAAAGCCACAGTGATTGGGAAAGTCAAGAGCATTTCATCGCCTGAGCCACACTGTCAAAGTGAGGTGATTTCACCTAAGAGGAGCCACGCAATGAAGTGCTGATGGTTGACACGATCAGAATATGGTGGGCAGAACCAGACAAATTTAAGATCAAAAAGGACCAGGAGTACCCGGTGGCCGGTCTGAGGAAAGTCTATAAGCTAGTGGCCGCCATGCTGTGCAGGATATACGGACGTTCGGACGCCACCACCTTCAATGAAACATGGGCAACCATCATAGAACACGTAACAGTCCACGGCACTCGATTCAATTGGGCGGGAATATTAATGGGCTCCATGCACACAAACTTGGCTTCAGCTTTAGCCCCAGATGAGGGAGCGCCATCAGAATTCTACATGGCTTCGTATCTATTAGATGCTGTCTGTGCCCAGATGCATGTCGAGGGATGGCCACATAATTGGGACCCCGAACAGACCCAGGCAATACACTTGCAGACCGGGGTATTCTGGGAATCTAGGTACAAGTCGGACATCGAGCAAATCTCTCACATATTCATGCCCGCCCTCTACGGGAAACTATTTGGTCAAGATGCCCCCTGCATGTCTTGGCGAGAAATGGAAACACTGGGTCAGGTGGCACACTGGTTCCCATTCGCCGATTTCACAATCATCCGAGTATTTGGCTCGTTTAAAGCACCACACGCTCTACCTAAGTTTGTTACCGACAAGGTGCTCATACAAGAGGTGTGTTTTCAGATGACCTTGGGTTTCTCTAACGTCCTTGCCAAAGGGAGGAAGAAACCTTGGCCTGCTCTACCTCTCACCATTGGTTCCTATACGGTCAAAGACTCCAGAGAAGTAGCGCGTGAAGGGGAAAAGGTGAAAAGCTATCACTTCAGAAATCTGGACCGCCGAAATTACGATCCAGTCAGGATAGTTCCCGAACATTGTAAAAGGGCCAATTTCAGATGGAGTTATCAACACGTCGAGTGCCCGGATGAGGATGAGAGAAGAAATTGGTATAACGCAAACCGGCATCTCGCACCAGGAATCGACCCTGACCGAGAAGGAGCAGAGTATCAGAACATTGGAGGTCCTTCCTCCTCCAAAGATAAAAGAACACAGACCGGTGCAGGACCTGACACCGCAGATCAGCAAAGGGAAGCAGAAGCCCAGGCCAAATTGGAAGAGGAAAAGAAGAGGAAGGAAGATGAAGAGAAACGCAAGAAAGACGCCAGAACAGAACGGAAAAGGAAAAAAGAGGAGGAGAAAGAAAGACAGGAAAAAGAGGCACAAGCGGCGGCAGAAAAGGCACTGAAAGAAGAGCTCGATAAAGTTGATCATCAGAAAAAGGCAGAACAGGCCGCCGCAGCAAAGAGGAAACAGGAAAAGGAAGCAGAGGCAGAGGCAGAACGCCGGGAGAAAGAAAAGCGTGACAAGGCGGAAGAAGAGCGCCAGCAAAAGGAGAAAGAAAAGGGTCAAACGCGGGATGTAGAGGACAAGCTAATAGATGACATTGATCTATCTCCCCTGAATATCCCTGCAGGTGGCGCGGGAGGTGCCCTCAGTGTTGATGACTTTCTGGGGGAGCAAGAAGAAGAAGTCTTCGACTTGACCAGATTAACCTTTGACCAATTCTCTTTCAAGATACGACAAGAGAAGAGGAAATCCTTGAAGTCAGGCTACCCTGCCATCTCCACAGTCTCCACCGGAAAGGACATTGTCCCAGACACAAGGACAAATCCGGTTATGATAGCGTCAGCAGGCACCGCTTTTGCCGCAGCCACAGAAGAAAATGTCACAAGGATGAGCAGAGAAATTATTTCTTTACAGAACCGGCTAAAAGCGGCAGAGCAAGAGAAATCAAGGCTAGAAAATGAGATGCTCCAGCTCCAGGGTAGGCCCGCCCAAGTGAATGAGGTCCCACTGGCGGTCAGGAAGGAATGTGATGTGTTGGAGATGACAATGAGGCAAGTATACCAGGAAATGCTCACCCTAAAACAAACAGTGGCCCCATTGGCAGAGGCGCGGGAAGAAACCAGGTAGAGACACGAACAGCTCAGGGAAGCCTCGGCAGCCTTGGACAAAATGATGAATTGGACAGCACAGTATCAGCAAGCTCTCGAACATGTGCCTCGGAAGGATTGGAGTCATACGCAAGAAGCCAAAGTACAAATTCGGATGAGTATGCAATCCAAAGACAAGCTGTCCAAAGATCTGGACAAAGTGGTGTCTGCGTATAATCATCTAATCAGTGGTATTGACTCCATGAACGCCCTACATCACATTCCATCATTAGGGGCACTCAATGAAACTAAAGACTGGGAGCAGGTAGAGCAGGAAATTCAGTCTTTTCTGCAGCCCATAAGACAAGCTGCTGCCGCACCAGAGTTCGAGGCATCACAAGAGAACCTGAATCGGTTGCTTGTCATTCCAGTGAAAATCTACACTAAGCTTGCTTCTCTCTCAATGCTGATCTCTCAGAAGAAGGAGACTCTGGTGCCGAATGCTCTAGAATGTATGCATCGGATAAAAGAGGAAAGCCCTCTTGTCGCTCCTATAACGGCAGATTACCAGACTTGGAGAGATTTCCTCAAAGGCAAGAAAGTCGACGTTCCAGAAACCTCAATTGCGCGACCACCTCCCTAGTTCAAATGCCAAGTCGCAGTTCGCACTTGCGACCAGGTCGCAGGTCGCATTTGCGACCAGGTCGCAGGTCGCAATTTTGGCAAACAGGAAGCTGAACCGTCGGGAAGTTGAACCGTCGGAAGGCCATAAGTGCTTCTGTTGAATCTATAAATACCCCTGTGGGGAACATTGTAAAGGGCTGCTCTTTTTGGACTGAAAGGCATTATTGCATTGTAACTGAAGAAGCATACTCTTGATATATGAAATACAATACATGTTAAAACCCCTTTGATTGGATGATGTGTTTAGCTGTGACAACATTGTGTGTATTCTGCATGTAGCTTCAGAATATCTTTTGATTAATGAATCTGTGTTATTAATAGTGTCATTCATGCACCATAGTTATCTGTGATTGTGTTGATGATGCTCAAGTTTATTATTTACTTCATGATGAATGTTAATGAACTGTTTTATTAGCATCTCGTTATATCCTTCAGAAAGTTAAGGGATATTCTTACCACAAAGGATTGTTTCTTTGGCGGTCAGATTATCTTGCATGCATACCTCATAGATGTGTTGCTAACGACATTTCCTGAGTTTATGCATTCTGTCTATTACCTTGCTATGCACAATGTCATATATCGGTTTTATTCATCAGTCATGTATTCTGTATCGTGTTAATAAGTGTATGTTTGCAGTTCCAATCAGTTTGCTCGAGACCGAAGAGATAGCCGTTTAAGTGGTAGCCGG
>CM076574.1:627714999-627839188 GCA_034641835.2 Pinus albicaulis | reverse complement strand
GACCCTTCTACATGAAAAATGAGAAATACATGAAAAATGTGATTGTAATCTCTTTTTTCAATGTATTTCTCATTTTTCATGTAGCAGGGTCCATCGAAAGTATGAAACATGGGCCCTCCTTAGATGAGGAATTAATTTTTTTCATCCAACGAGTACTCCTGATCGAAATTTGAGCAAAAAATTTGGGAGATAAGTTGAAAATACGAGTTGAAAAAGTAGTTTAATTATTTTATTATTTTTTAATCCTTTTACCCTTTTACTTAAAAAATGGTGAATAATCCCCCATGGTTGACATCATCACCTTGAAACCTATTCATTTTTATAAAATTTATTTTGGTTGTACATTTTTATTAGGAGGCTCATTTTAGACCTCAAAACTCCCCTAATGGGTCCGTATTAGCATTGTCTAATGTGAAACTGCACATTGGGAGAACCCATTTATACTTTTCGTACTAGAACACCGCGTGATATTACCGAAGGTACGTGGACAAGCTCTAATATAATTACGTACGTGGAGTGAGGTATCACACTCAGAATGTATCACAGACAATTAACGACAGCTGCTATGTTTTATGACGTCGGAACACATCTCTAGCCTAGACCTTCTAAATGTTATCGTTATGGTTCCAATGATTTTTTAGGTAAGTTTATGTAAATTTTAAGTTGATCTTGTTTATCAATTTTCCTTTTGAGGTTGACCACTACGATGTGATGGAAATTCATAAAATGAAAACTAAAATGATAAGAAAACTTTTCAATTTTAGATTTTTCAATGAGAATCTTAGCTGCTAGGGGGAAGAGAAATTAGTTTTGAGAGTAAACAACTAAGAGCACAAAATAGTAAGAAACCTTCCTAAGTTGTTCCTATGCAAAACACACAACTCACTATATGCAAATGCAGGTTTTTCTTTTCAGCCTCCCTAATGTGAATTCAAAATGGAAAATATATGCATCAAATCAACAAAAAAAAAGTGTTTTCTTATTTGAGAAATGATTAATTTAACAAAAATTTCTCTTTTAGGAAAAACGGAGAATGGAACTACAATTTTTCCTATAGGAAACGAATAATTTAACGACAATTTTCTTTACGAAAACAAATGGATCTAATTTAGAAATAAAATACTTTGAATTTTTTTTTTCAATGATAGATAAAAATACTTAAAGAGACATTGAACAAACTTACTTTTCAAAGGAAGAAGAATCATGCAAATTCATTGGTCTCTAGGAGGTATCAGACAATTGAAAACACATCATACAAATGGATGCGAATGATGGCAATGAAAAATTCAAATGGAATTTGGTTGGTTAAGGGGGAAACACAGTCTCTAAGGGGATACAGTGTGTTGTAATGCACCCCTAAGTGGGAGATAGTACATTACAGTGCATTATGTCTTGACCAACAGTTCGTTGGGCGCAACATAGATTGAAAATTCAAGCTATAGAACACACTTCTAATGCAATTCTTTGATTCAAAAGTCTAATAACTAAAATTAGATGCTACTGGGTGGATAAGGAGGCAAAAACACCAGGAATGATAGGAAACTCTCCAACGGGGTTGCCAATTTGTTATGCATAATTATGATCTACGGCTAAGTTAAATTCCCTAAGTGTGGTGATAGGCACTTAGAACAATAGATTAAAGACTTTTCTATCACTTTCTCTAAGAATAAATAGACATACAGAAAGATAAAATAACCTACTTGTGATCCAAGCACTTCCTATTCTTCTTCCTTCGGTTTTGTTGTAGCCTCCAATCCAACTTATATCGCCAGATTGATTCCTGCAAGTATAAAAAGAGAACATAAAAATATTTGCAATATACATATGCCTAGTTATCTTAATCACTTAAATCAATTAAACATGGAACATATATATCATTCAAGGGTCCATTCCATGAGAAATAGAAACATAAACATATACATATATGGGAAAATGAACAACAATACTTATTAAAGAGTAGAAGGGGGAGATTAAAACCAATGGTCGATTTGATGTCACGAACTCCAGCTTCATCCTAGCCTCATCACAATCAACATCTCACCAGTAGCATATCACTTCTATCACTCTCTCAATTGAGAATCCAACAACATTTCTTTACCAAAATTCTTCCTTCCCTAGCAGTAGGGTCTGTGCTCAATTTATAAGGAAACTGAAGGTAGTTTCTCAATCAATGACTTTCTAATAATAGGAAAGACATGTTTCCAAGTTTAGAAGTGTTATATGGACACATGGATTCAAAGTTTCACACTTATCGACTCTTCTAGAAGGCACTAGCCATGTGGATATTCTAGAACAATGAGAATTTCACTCCCATTTGACCAATGCACCCTTGAATGTCGGGAAGTGCATTGCAGTGCACCCTTGAATGGACTGTATTAGTTATGCTATGCTAAGTATCCAATCAGTAATAATAATGTGTGCATAAGGTTCTCCTTAATTTGCAAGTTAAAAAAATAGTTCTGGATTTGTTAAACAGATTTTTGTGCAAGGATTGATTAAGTATTTTAACTGTTTATCATTGTACAATAGTAAAGAACAGAGAAATAAACTTCACAAAGAACATTACTCACCAAATTGTTGAAGCAGTTCACCCCTCCTGGGCTACATCTGCTGGTCCAACTCCCAGTGGCATGTCCCTCATGTATTAATTTGCTCAAAATGTAATTACAAGTGAAAATAAGCCTCAATATGCAAACCTCTCTATAAAATCAGCTTCATAAGGTATGAAATAGCTAGAGATGACTATTCATTTACATAAAACAGATAAAGAAATCCCAATACACTGCCTTCTCCATGATGGCCCTAATGGATCCTTGATCTTCCTGGAAGTTAAATCTACTGAAGATGACCTCCGTTCAACCTAAAACCTATGTCAAATTGTTCATAATTTCGAAAATACCCAAAGTTGACTATTTTTGCACCCAATTTTTTTCAATAATGAGGGAGTTATGGAAAAAACAAAATTTGCCTACTATCCCTTGAAAACCTCCTCCAAAACTGGAGGAAATCCATTTATTTAAGGAGAAAATCCCAAATTTGGGGGGCGCGCTCCAAAGTTGTCAATGGTTAGTGCATTGGAAATAAATGTTTGAGGGTGGGGTGGACACATGACCCCCCGCTGGAACCGTCGGTCTTACCTGCAGATTAACCATTTAAGAAATCTCCACATTTAATTTGTAATGTGCTGGCCACATGTGACAACGGTTTTGGAAACCGTTAACAACCGCGGAGGTTAAGGCCTTAAGGCCATGGTTCGCGTGCTGAGGTCATGTGCTGTTGGGGCTAGCTCTAAACCCTTTTCCGTCGTTTGAAATTTAAACTAAAAAAATGTAACACGACTCATTTGATTAATAAGAAACATTGGTTTGGCACAACGGTCGGTCATGTGGTTAGGTGTAGACAGGTTTGGGGTTCAAAACCCGGTAGTAACAGCAAAATTTTACCAAACCATTTCTCCTCCAGCCTAGGGCCACGTGGCGGCCTCCAGAATCATAATAAGTGAAACTACCATCGAACCATATCTTGCCAAGTGTAAAAATACTACTCACCCACATGGAATATTTTGGGGAATATTCTAAGGAATATTCCTTTCTTAGTTTTCCCAAATTAACAAAGTCAAACTTGGTCAACTCATTTTTAGAGTTTACTACGCTTTTCAAACATTCATAACTTTTGCATACGACCTTTGTTTTGCTAACCATTCACGGCGCCAGAATCACAGCGACAAGACCTTTCCGGTCATTTATGTTGCAAACACTTCTGAGCACTTTCATTTTTGAGCATTTTTTAACTTGGACATGATCTCCTGATCACACCTCCCCACTGGGAAGCTTTTGGACCCCAAAATATCTCTAGACTACTAAACCTGAAGATGACGGGACTAAAGCTCCACTCTTCCAATCTTAATCCATTGAAATTTCCCTAATTTCATTAATTGGAGCTTCTCATAAAACGACAAATTTTTCCTTGAACCTGTTGACCGAATGTTGTGAACTTTGAATTTTTCATGCTGCAAATTATCGAAACTTGCAGAACAGCAACTGAAATTTGTAGTAAACATATTGTTTCTACATTGGTCTACCTTCAAAGGAAACTGAAAATTACATTCACCTTGCAACCTGTCCTTATGGCGATTTTTTGTTGAATTAGCCTTGTACTTGTGTCGATTCCTGACTAAGTTTTCTCGCCATAGTACCCTGCCATTCTGAAACCAGCAATGATCATCGCTGAAATTTGTTCCCTCTCTACTTGGATGCTTTAACTCTCTTGGATTTTTGCACCTTCTTACACTGACACTTTGTTTTCCACTCCGAGCAACACCAAAGACAACTACTTGTCATCTTCTTTCAAAGACAACCTGCTTTCAGACTGAAACAACTCATTATTTACATCAGCATATACATGAAAATGATTATGTACAACTTCTCTTTGTTTAGTCATCAATAAAGTTAAATTTTTACTTGCATTGACAAGCCTTTTCATTTTCCCTACATTCACTAAAGAAGAGTCTAACTTTTTGTGATGTGCTCTCTCAATAAACTCCTTGCCATCCTTGAATAAATGGTACTTGCTCTCATGGAAATGGAAGATAGCTTTCCTGCCATACAAGTAAGCACTGCCCAACACCACACTTGTAATATCAAGAGGAACAACATCTAATTCATTCGTGTCAATAAAATGTGTTGTTATGGCAAAGCGCAACATGCACTTCTTTGAAACCTATAATTTTGCATCCTTACAAATCCAACCAAGAGGATATGGTTTCGTATGTGGAATGGTTTCAAGATTCAGTTTCTTGACTAAGTCTTCAGAAATAAGGTTCGCTTCTGACCCACTGTCAAATAGTGTGTCAACCTTGGTATGTTTGGAAATGATCCTCACATGAAACAATTCAATTCTCTTCTCTTCACTTGGAGCTTCTATGTGACTGTTAGAAATACTAGAAATGGGTTTAGTTTCATTCTCTTTCCCCTTAAAGTTATTTAGTGACATAGCTATGATTTTTGTTTCATCTCCTGATTCTAACCCTAGGTCTTGTTCAACTATTTCAACTGTCTTGCCTTTCTCCTTGGCTTTATCTTTGGTTTTAAAACTTTCTGGTTTCAACTCTGGATGATTTTTCCAACAATGGTCCCCATCATGGCTTGTTTTAGAACAATGTTTGCAGAATAATTTTCCCTTCTCTTTTCTAGAATTTTCATTTCTCTTTTTCCTCCCTTTGACTTTAAAATCACTTTCCTCATTCCCTTCAAAATTTTGTTTTCCCCTTGCCTCTAAATGTGTGGCTTGAACACAAACCTCATCTAAGCTTGTAGGGTTAAACATGAGAATGGTATGTCTTAGGTAAGTATGCAAACCTCCTATATACTTGAGTAAAGTGTCTTGGCTATGCAAATAAATTCCTAGTAAAAGAGCTCTTCTTCTAAATTCTTGGGTATAAACTTGAACATTTTGTCCTTTGAATTGTTTAAAAATTTTCCAATCCATTATGGCTTTCTGGATGTGAGCTAATGGATAAAATTTTTGTTTTATTGCAGAAATGAAATCATATCATGATAAATTAGCTTACCATATTTCTTGATCTCCTCCTTTGTCTTGGCTTCCCACCAAACAAGAGATCCACCTTCCATTCTCAATGAAGCTACCTGAATTTTAGTTTCATCGTCATGAAATTTTAGAATTCTCAAGTAGACCTCTAATTTCCTAATCCAATTATCTAGATTTTCTTCATTTGCTTCACCATCAAACTTTGGCAATTCGAACGTAACGTCAAGTTTAAGAAAAGGACTTTTACCTGTGTTCTTGACTTTGTGAGAATGATGTACTGAAAATGATGTAGAGGTTGACAAAGATGAAGATGAAGATGAGGGTGACGATGGCAACTTTCCACTGTCTCCATTTCCTCCATTACTCTTCTTGGATTTATCCTCATCATTATGGCCTACTGAAAATCCCTCTCCTTCCTTATAAAGTTTGGACCCTTCTCCTTCAAGCCTTTCATTCCTTTCTTGATAAAGGACTCTCACCATTTTTGTCAAATCAAGGAATTCTTTTCTAAACACCATTTCTTCCTCTTTGGGATCAACTTCTTCATGGATTTCTCCTTCCCTTGAAGACATTATTATGGCTTCTTCTGCTTCTCTTTGAGGTAAAATTCAAGGTGGAGATAATGGCACTCTTGCCCTCCTTGGCTGAGGATTACTGTAAGTCCTTGCCAATTTACCTTCTCCTCTCTTAAGCTTCAGCCTAGTAAGCATCAAAAACCTTGCAAATAGTTAAACAAACCTTGCACAAGAAAAATATAGTGAGTAGAACTCTAGCTCTGATACCAACCTGATCTGAATGGATTGTATTAGTTATGTTGTGCTAGGTATCCAATCAGTAGTAATAATGTGTGCATAAGGTTCTCCTTAATTTGCAGGTTAAAAAAATAGTTATGGCTTTTTTAAATAGATTTATGTGTGAGGATTTATTAATTATTTTAACTGTTTATCATTGTACAATAGTAAAGAACAGATAAATAAACTTCAGAAAGAACATTACTCAGCAAATTGCTAAAGCAGTTCACCCCTCCTGGGCTACATTTGCTGGTCCAGCTCCCAATGGCATGTCCCTCATGTATTAATTTGCTCAAAATGTATGTACAAGTGAAAATAAGCCTCAATAGAAAAAATATTTGTAAAATCAGCTTCAAAAGGTATGAAATAGCTAGAGATGACTATTCATTTACATAAAAAAGATAAAGAAATCCCAATACAATGCCTTCTCCACGATGGCCCTAATGGCTCCTTGATCTTCCTTGAAGCTAAAACTACTGAATATGACCTATGTTCAACTTGAAACCTATTCCAAACTGCTTAGAATGTTGAAAATACCCAAAATTGACTATTTTTGCACCCAATTTCAGTCAATAATGAGGGAGTTATGGCAAAAACAAAATTTGCCTAATATCCCTTGAAAACCTCCTCCAAAACTGGAGGAACTCCAGTTAACTAAGGAAAAAACCCCAAATTTGGGGGGTGCGCTCCAAATTTGTCGGCGGTCAGTGCGCTGGAAATAAATGTTTGAGGGCGGGGTGGTCACATGATCCCCCGCCAGAACCGTCGGTCTTACCTGTGGATTAACCGTTTAAGGAATCTCCACATTTAATTTGTAATGTGCTAGCCACATGTGGCAACGGTTTTGGAAACCATTAACAAACGCGGAGGTTAAGGCCTTAAGTCCATGGTTCACGTGCCAAGGTCACGTGCTGCTGGGGCTAGTCTAGAGGGGTTAGCCCTAAACCCTTTTCCGTCGTTTGAAATTTAAACTAAACAAATATAACGTGGCTCATTTGATTAATAAGAAACATTGGTTTGGAAAAATGGTCAGTCATGTGGTTAGGTGCAGACAGGTCTGGGGTTCAGAACCCTGTAGTAACAACAAAATTTTACCAAACAGTTTCTCCTCCGGCCTGGGGCCATGTTGCGGCCTCCGGGCCTACCACGTGGCAGCCCGTGATTGGCCAAAATCACAATAAATAAAACTGCCATCGAACCATACCTTGCCAAGTGTCAAACTACTACCTGCCCACATGGAATATTCTAGGGAATATTTTAAGGAATATTCTTGGAATATTCCTTTTTAAATTTTCCCAAATTAACAAAGTCAAACTTGGTCAACTCATTTTTGGAGTTTACTGGGATTTTCAAACCTTCATAACTTCTGCATACGACCTCTGTTTTGCGAACCGTTCATGGTGCCAGAATCACAGCGACGAGACCTTTCCGATCTTTCATCTTGAAAACACTTCTGAGAACTTTCATTTTTGAGCATTTTTTAACTTAGACATGATCTCCTGATCATGGAGGGAGTTGCATATGCGACGCAGTTAGTCCCTTGAGAGGCAGTGTTGGTGAGATCATAAGTGATATAACATAGACTTCAAACCTTGTAAATCTCATAATGGAAGTCATGAATTATTTTTTCTTCTCTTAGGGCATATAGAAACTGAAATGATAGGGGATGATAGACCCCAGTTCATTGGTCCTGGGGATGATGTCCAGTTTGACCAAGTCATGCGGGATGATTTCCAAATTGACCTATAACACAAATATTAAGATATTACGTCATTAAATTTTCCTTTCAAACTACAAGGTTAGGACACTGAAGCCATGATACACTAATATTTTGTTTGTTCACATCAAGTATTATGACTACACTTATACAATATCTTTCAAATCACAATCTTGGATTTACTTTCTAAATTTTTCCCCATAGCTCCATCCTTGAGCTATGAACACCACACTTCTTACCTATGTTCAACCATTTCATTTCAAAAGACCCAAATGATGTCTTGTTTTCTAGGAGTCATGGTTCCAAAGGATCCTAACCGTTGATTAGGTCCACCGTATGCAAAAAATCCTACAACCTTTGATTTGATCCAAGCACCATGACTATAGCACATATCACTTACGTGGTCTGCCACCTCGTCGGTCTGCCAACATGACCTATTTGGTTAACCCTTGACATCTATTTGTGGCACCACTATTCACTCAACCATGTCATTCCTTCTTGGAACTCCATGTTAAACATGTGACATATGTCCTTGGGGCCCACCATATGCCCTTGGCACAAAAATAAAATAAAAGTTATTTAATTGATAGTGCATAAGCGTGGGACCCCCCATACACTCTTGATATATATATATATATATATATATATATATATATATATATATATATATATATATATATATAACTGCATCATGTTGATTTATGGTCAATAATTAGTGAGCATATCAACGATGGAGGTTGATAGTGACCCCCCCACCCCACAGTTTCATCAACAAAGGAAGAGATGGGTTATTCTATCCTAGTTCCAATTCTGGGTTCCGACCCCATCATCTAACGACACATAATCCATAGTTTGATTGGAAAATTTGTGTGTGGGGGGGGGGGGGTATCCCCCATGATGTTAGTGAGGGGGTGGAGGTGGGGTTTGCTATCAGGGTTCCACCCCTCCCATATCATGTTTCCATGCTCCTCTGATAATGAATATTTTTGTTAATCATCACGGGACATCCTGTCATTTGTCATCCCTTCATTTTTTAACGCCCTCACATCATGGCTTGTGGCCAAATTCACTCCTACCTTCATGGTTCTATGACCACACTCCACAACACTATGGCTTGCCATCATCCCTTAGATGTAATTATTTCTCTATAAAAATTTATGCCACCTCGCTCTTGGTTCTTCCCTTCTTGGCATGGTTCCTTTCTATTAATGCAACATGGTTTTCATATTCAAATTACACTACAAACTTGTAGTCCAAGGTTTGGTTGCTGGTATAACACTTTTTGTGCTTTGAGTTACCAACTACCCCACACATTATTCAAACCTATGATATATAGCCTTTATAAAGAGTCAACTACACATTTTTGTTTATCATGATATAACGCCAACATACGTAGCATCACCATACTTGCATGATATAGAGAAAATGAAAACTTATATCCCTATAGCTTTGATTTAACAATATATTTTACTTACATTAGTGGAAAAAGTATAATATTTTTCAGTCCAATAATAACCACCTTCTTACATAAGATGATGATGTACCACTTCAAAATATATGCAAGAATGATATTTAGAAATCTTGCCACTATTCCATGTTGAAATATGGCAACCACATAAGTTCTCTATAGAATTAAATATATGCATGTAAAACTCACCTTTTGGACATCATTCATAGAGACCATTTATATCTTGGATATTTCAACCTTGAAAGATGGTTGTTTATGTGGAAAATAAAATAGGTGATAATTTTTAAAAAAAATTATATTTGTAGAACATTTCAGAATAACATATACATCTCTATCCCTAAAAAAAATGAGAACTAGTGCTTGGTCCCTTCATATACATTGACATAATCTCATTCCATCCTTTCTTATGTGATGATATCATAACAATATCACTCAAAATCTATCCATTTGTTCGGTGATTGGCTACCTGTTAGTATTTCATTACAGCTGAAACATATTGAAAGATAGGTCGAGAAATTGAAAGATCTAAAATTAAAATAGGGGGGTGCATATGAATAAAAAAAAACATATCTTTTGTAGAGCTCCAACGTAAATTACCTACCGAAATAAATTCCACTTTCTTGAGGATGGAAATTAAAATTTCCAAAATAACAAGCCTTCGAACCAAATGGAAAAATCTAAAATTCAAATACGGGGGTGCACATGAATAATAAAAAACATAACTTTTGTAGAGCTCCAACGTAAATTACCTACCGAAATAAAATCTGATTTCTTGAGGATGGAAATTAAATTTTCCAAAATAACAAGCCATCAAACTAAAAGGAAAAATCAATACTTTCATCCATTCCAATTATTAATCCTTTTATATGGATAGATTTTGGAATTGTCGAAGGATAATTTAATTGCATGTGTAGACATTCTACAAATGCCTACATATGCACAAGATATAAATGATCCTTTGCATAAATAAATTGAAGTACAACCATTTGAGCCACAATTTTGGTTGTTATAAATGTGTTGTCATTAATGGCAAAGGTGATCTGAATCATAGGAAAATGCAATGCCAGTTTCAAGAAGAATGAATGTAAGATCAAAGTATGGTAAAGGAAAATATGGTGAAGATGCAGAAGACTTTAAAGCCAATTTTAGTTCATAAGACACCTCAAATGTAGTTGGGACACACTCAAATGGATAGAGCTCTAAAAAATATTTCTAGTGGTATATCAAAGTTACAAAATGGCATCCTAGATCACAAGTTATTTTGAGTCAAAGTATGGTACCCCAAAAGGTTAATTTACAAAGCTAAATTAGTAAAGGACCCTTTGGAGCAAGTTATGTTTGGCAGGGTGGAGTGACTAACCAATGGTTTGGGTTAACATGGTAGAAAAAAAAGTGACGGGAAGAGTTTTTATTAGAAAATGGAGGTCCCACAACCACATCACCTCGGGAGGCTTTCCCCAGAAGGACAAAAGTTTCACATAGAGGTGAGTGACTAGGATGATGTAAGCTAGAGAGGATGTCAATAGTGGGAATTTATTTCATTGGAAGATTTTTGCAATCATGGTCCCTAGAGACATGTTACCTCAAGAGGCCTACCCCAGAAGAAATTATATTTGTGCATAAAGGAGAAGTTCAAGATGATTAGGCGCGAGGTAGATGTAGTAGTTGTTTGAGACAACTCACCCCTGTAGGCATATAATTTGTAAAATAGTGTAGTGTTGGTACCCACAGGGACACCTCATCCTGGTCCTCAGACCCTAGAATAAATCGAGCAAGCGCATGGTAAGGAGCTCTAGGCGGACACAACGTCGGGAAAAGGTGGAAGCAGACGGTGAAGCTAAGAACCAATCAGGGAGAGCTTAAGACACATAATCCAATAAGGAAATAAATCAAAGAGAAAATAAAAGAAAAAGGAATTAGTTTTTTGCGGTGTGATGATCGAGGGCGTGGTGAATTATAAAAGGAAATAATCCCTCGGAGCTTAAGGTGCAAATGGGCCTACAAATTCATATTTGGTAGTGTTTTGGAAACATTTTTATAAATGCACTTAGGGGCCTATTTTGAATTTTTATCATGAATTTTGGCATTATACACCATATTTGGATGCATGAGTTAACAAATTTAAATGTTTAGCAAGAATGGGTTGGAAACTTTTGAATTTGGTGTTTATGCCAAATATAAAAGTGAAACATGAAAAGTTAATATAACTACGAATGAATTTATTGGCAACAACTTTAGTGGAAGTGAACATATTTGGCATTCATGTGGTAGTTTGGATAAACTTGGCACTGCACCAAATTTATAAAGTCCCAACTAAATCCTGTAGAAATTCCAGAATAGAAAATTTAAGAAGTTAAGCTCATTTTTTCTTATAGAAATAGGTAAGGAGATTTTGAATAATTGAGAGTAGATTCAGATGAATTGAAATAATAAAGAAAAATATAAAAACAAAATTTTCATGCAAGTATCAAAGTGCAAGATAACTAAAGTTAAAAGAACCAAAAATATCAGTCCAAAATATATATGAGAAAAATCGAATTTGCAAGAATTGTGAACTTATGTTGGTTTTTAAGGTGTGATGGATTGATACTAGGGTGCATGGTGAGTTGTTCAGTGATAAGAGATCATTGAAGGTGTTTGTATTGGTGGTTTTGGTTAGTGTTTGAAGTGAAAAAATTATTTTTTTTGTAAAAGGGAATGGATTCATGATTTGAGTATGAAAATTGTATGAAAAGTGAATCATTGAGGTCATGCAAGTAGTATCTTACATATCAGGGGTTGTAGCTCCTTCTAGTAGTTGTTGATAAATACTTATGGGCTGAAGTTCCTTTTAGTGGTATCTAATAAAATTAGGGGTTGTAGCTCCTTTTATTTGTTAGCTAATAAATCAGGGAGTAGAATGTTCCTACTGGTTGTAGCCAAAGAACTTTGTAACAACAAGTAGGAGTTTTCCTTGTGAAGGAATTGAGGAATATGTGTTTCCTATTTGTGTTACTTATGTTATTTATTACCATGCTCATATGAATTAATTTCTAGAAATTTTATTGGTGTCCTAGTATCATTGCAAGTGAAAGAAGATTTTAGAATTCTTAAAATACTAATTCACCCCCCTCTCAATATTTTCATGGTTTCTAACATTGGCATCCAACAAAATACACTAAATTCTTCGACAAATTTTCACCCAAAAAATACATGAACATTGTGGCCCCAAAAGACCACATCATGTTCAAACATTTTGTTAAGCAACTGGAAATCATTCTCAATTCTTGTCTCTGACCATCATTTGGTCATGATGAGCATTATCCACAAAAATAAGAATAAAATTCCCTTTTCAACAATTCTCATGCCCCATTTTAACTCATTCTTCTTGATCTTATACCATTAACATCATGCACACAAAAATGAGTCTTCTTAGGCTGAATTTGGAAATCACTACAAAAAATCCCTATGATTAGCTCCGTTTTTTGCTTCCAAGGTCTATTTTAATGTATTTTTCTCCAATTTTTTGAAAAATTCAATGCTATTATTGGCATTGTTTGCATTGATCAGAACATTTAAGCACTAAATTAGGCAATAATAGTGCTAGGAATTTCCCCAAGAATAGCTCCAATGATAGTGCCGAATTTAGCTCCTTTTTTGGCACCTAAATTATTGCCTTGTTTAGCTCCCTTTTTAGCACCAAATGTGCCTAAATAATTAATTAATTGAGGTGTTATGGGTTAAATGGATAGGATATTTGAGGATTTTGGGTACAAAGATTAAGGCTTAAGGGATTAGGGGTTAAATTTTAAGGGATTTGGTGCTTACGAGTTAGGTAGTTTAATGGATAATGGCTTAGGGATTATAGGTTAAGATATTACTATTTAAGTCATGCTTAGGAAAAAGGGGTTTATGGATTAATTTATTAGGTATTAAGTGTTTAAGGGACGATGGATTAGGGGTTAGGGGATTTAGGGCTTTTACATTAAGGGATTAGTGATTAACTAGGGTTGAGGGATTAAGGGTACTTTAGGAATTAGGGATTAAGAATTTAAAGTCAATGCATGCTTAAGGGTTAGGGGATTTAGGGATTTATAGAAACTATTGAAATGTAATGGAATGTATTGCAACACGCCCATCACCAATGTCATCCACCAATGCCACACAGTGTGCAGTGAATGGGTTCAACATTGAAATTTATTAAATCTATTCTTCTATGCATCAAAATTTGACATTGTTAGACTATACACATGCCTTGACAGTATGTGAGGGCTTGAAGATTCAAGGATGCATGATGTACCCACATAATATTTGAGATCATCCACGTTTGCATTAAATTTCATCATGTAGTCTCATTTTCCTCATTTTTCATTCCTATATATGAAATATTTGTCAAAGCTCTCTTGAAATGTAATAGAACGTATTACAACATGCCCATCACCAATGTCATCCATCGACACCACATTGTGAGCAGTGAACAGGGCTAACATTGAAATTTCTTCAATGCCTTGACGTAATGTGAGGGTTTCAAGTCTCAAGGATGCGTGGCATCCCCTATAATCTTTGAGATCATCAGTGTTTCCATAAACATTCATCATGCAGTCTCATTGTCATAATTACTCATTCCCATATATGAAATCTTTGTTGAAACTCTCTTGAAATGTCATGGAACATCTTCCAACACACCCATCACAAATTTCATCCACCGACACCGCATGGTGAGTAGTGAATGGGGCCAATGTTCAGATTTAGTTAATTATCAAAGTTTATAAGGGACAAGGATAAGGTTTTTAAGTGCATATAATGGGGTTTATTAGTATATATATATGTTTGGGGAAATGGGTAGAGGGCGTAACAATTACAAGGGTTAGAAACTAGGGGTTTTGAATTATGTGTTAGAGTTTCTTAGGGTTATCTCTTAAGGGTCCAGATTTTTTAGAGTGTTAAGGATTATAAGTTAATATAATAGTTATTAACTATAGTGGATATTGTTATCACCCAAAAATTTTCAAAATTTTAACTTGAAATGTGTCAAGTTTGTTTTTAGATTGGTTAGGTTTCACAAAATCATGAAATGATAAATTTTATGATGAACATAGGTTTTAATTTTTATTTTAAGTTGTTAGAGATGATCTCGAGTCATATCAAAATAATATATCTTGAGTAGATAATTTAAATTTACCTAAAGTCTTAATTTTGGCCATCTGTCAGAAATTCTCTGAGTCTGCAGCGATTTTAGTACAAAATTAACAGATTTTGCTAGTAATTCTGTAGCAAAACTGGCACTTGTCAAAGTAAATGTACTATGAAATTTGTCTCATTCTATAATGGTTTCCTACATAATGAGGAGTGATTAAACTTTGAAGGTTTCGAGGTTATGCTGTCAGAGTAGGGTCATCATTCGAAAGTTAGGCACGTTTTAGCATCAACCACCATTTGAAATACATCTCATTTTTATTTTCAAAGACATCCCTCATTACTCATACTTTGTTTCCCGCTTTGGAAATATGCTACCAAAGAACCTTGCTATCATTTACATCTCCCGAAGAAATCCTTTGTCATGCCAACCTTATTCTACCATAACAGCTCATTGTCATCAAAGGATTTTGCTGAACAAGTGTAAAAATATCAAGAAGGCCACCACTGTAGAACAAGAAAGAGATGGCTACAGAAAAGAAAGTTAATAAAGGAGGTTTTCCATTCAGGTACGAGCCTAAAAGTCTGAGTTTAATCATGGAAGATCCATATTTTGTTGATATTTTTACAAGAGTAGGCTATATTTAGTTCTGTCAAAGGTTGTAAGGTCATCATAAACAGGTCTCACAAGATTTCGTGATCAATTTCAAAGGTACATATACAAAGGTTGGTTGTATTCATGTTCCAATTTCGCCTGATAGAATTTCTAAAGCAACATGGATCCTGAGGACCAGAGAAGAATGGTTTAAAGCTACCAAGTTTAACTTGAAAAGTTGTGATGATTATCTAAAACCTGAACATGTAGGGATAAAAATGATTGAATGGATTCCTAGAACTTGCCTTAGAGATAATTGTTCTAAATTATTGAAAGTCATATAGAAATACTTTACATGTGAAGGAAAGTTCCAAACAATCTACATGTATCACTTCAAATTGTTGTTTCATTTTACAGGGAAGAAGTTGATATATATTCCTTTTTATATTTTTAGAAGTCTTGGAAAAATGGCAGACAAGGTGCAAGGGAGACCTGAAAGAAGTGAAACTTCCATTTTTCACCATGGACCGATGAAATTGATAGTTCTGGAAGAATTGAGCAAACTAAACAGAGACCGGGCATCTTTCTTGTTTATGAATGGGTATGAACTGGATGTTTTATCTCCAAGGAAAGTCTCTAAACTCAAAAATTCTTCTTCTAGGCAAGAGCTGAGTGCCACTGTAGAGTTAGAACGGAATCCACAAGAAGGTTTAAAATTGCAAATAAAAATATGGAAGAAGAATCTGAATTCATCCAAGAGACAACATCACCTCCAGAAACTAGTAATGAAGCTAACAAACATGTCATGGATAGCAAGACCAAAACTACAAAAAAAAGGTCTAAAAGAAACACTAAGGAAATTGTTGGAGGTAAAGGTAGACTTGAAGACATTCTAAAAGCTATATACATTGCAGAAACCCCTGTAGTGAAAGCAACTGAGAAAGAGGGATCTAGGGTCAAAATAAAGGGACTTATAGCCAAGAAATTATATTTTTCTCGAAAGGATTCAGGCTTTATTTTAAAACCTAGAAAGCCTTTCACTAGATCCCAGTTTTCTGCAACTATCACTGTTGGAGATAAGCAACAGACGGAAGATAAAGGAAAAAGGGCAGCAGTACAAGAATTCATAGTTGTATCTCCTATTGAGACAGAGGTTACCAAAGAAAATAAGGATCAATCTAAAAGAAAGTTTCAAAAGAAATATGAAGCAGATTCTCTAAAGATAGAGTAAAGACAAGGAAGAAACAGTCAAACAGAGAAAGGGAAAGGAAAAAGTCATGGAGAACACTAAAAATGAGATTCTTGAAGGACAATTAAGAGAAGTTAAGGAAGAATTGACAGAAACAAAAAGAGAGCTAGAAAGATACAAGAAGGATAGACAAATGATAGATGAGGTGGAAAAGAAAGTGAATGACCAGGTTACTCATTTTGAAAAGTCTATTGGAAAAGCCAAACAATTGTTGAAGAAATCATAGCCTTTACACATCATGATGACACACACAAGGGAGAGGAATTTATGGTTACAGGTAGAGAGGATAAGTCTTCAAAGACAATTCGAAGAGTTGAAAGAAAATATGGAGATGATGAAAACAGAATTAGTAAAGGAATATTTGGAAAGAGGAACTATGGAGAAAACTATTAAAACTGCTTATGAAGAATATGCTAGTAAATAAGAAGGTGACAATGAATTATAGATATTTTTTATCTTATATTAATAATAATTTACATGCAGATATATTTATGGATCCTTTCAGCCTCAAAACCTAAGTTTTTCCAAGCCTCTGATAAGTTAAGCAATTCTGCAGCGTATACCAAGCTTGAAGCCCAGTTTTTGCTGCAGAATTTCTGAAGAATTCTTTTGGTTTTAAATCACTTAAAATGACATGGTTGAAGAGCTTTTAGGGTTGTGTTTAAATTTTTTTAATCACTTAACACTATCCAATGGTCAAGAATAGCAGAGGATTATCACAGATGACCTTTTTTAGTTTTTTCTACGAAAGTAGCTCAAAACTCTGTTTTTACAGCAAGGTCAAATTTTGGAAGATGGTGAAGGGTAAATAGATATTTAAAGCTATTCTCCATGAGAATGAAAAAGACTATCAGGGAAATGAAAAAGAGTATCAGATCAATGGTTTTCTTAGTGGGAATATTCTGTTAAGGATACAGTTTGAAGACATCAGTTCACTATGTTGCCATATCATCAAACTGACAACTCCTTAATAGTAGGAAAAGCAACTTCACAAAGATAGTTAGAGTATTAATGTCTTTTTTATGGCTAGCATGGTTGAAAGAAATGATTCATTTCAAGGATTATTTGGATCATATTTAGTTTAAATGTAATAAATAGGTGTTTGAGTCATAGTAGGACTCTAACTTCTAATTCGAAAAGTGTCATTCCTAGTTTTAAAAATATAGTTAGTAGTTAGATTTGGTTTCAGTAGTAGAGTTTAAAAATCTAGCCACTTGGTATATTGAATGTAAATGCTAAATGCCTATAATTAGTGAAGAATTAGATGAATTAAAGGTTGGAAAATTTTATCAAAAAGACTACTTTTGTAAAGCTCTGGATTGGCTGATATATACATAAGAAATTTAAATTTTATGGACCTGAAATTCTTAGTGTATTTCAATGAGTTTATATCTTATCTTTGAAATGTTTTCCTTTTATATTTTTAATAATTATTACTCATAATTCATGGTTTATCATGCTATGAATTCCTTTAAGTGTTGAACTATGGTCAAATGAGTTTTTGGGTCCTATCTTTGAAAGGTTTTCTTCAATGTTTTAATGCTTATTACTAAGAATTCATGGTTATTCATGCTCTGACTTCCTTTAAGTGTTGAGCTTTGATGAATCTATTTTAATACTTTCCTTTCAATACCTTGATGTACCATTACTCAGAATTCATGTATCACATGATTTGACTTGCTTTGAACCTCAAGTTATTATGATTTTCCTGAATGTGTCACTCTTTCATTGAAGTATATACAAGCCTAAGTTTCTATAAGAAGAGCTATTACTATCTTTATCCATGTCACTGACTCCATAGCCCAATGGTAGCAAGCCTCCATATTTTCAACCTGTTAACATAAAAAATCAAGACACATAGAGTTAGCCATCTATCTATATCATTATTCCATATCATTAATCCTTGAGAGAGCCCTCTAAGGATGAGGAGGCTAAGCCTCAGTCAAAATATTGGTTTGAAATAGTTATACTGAAGTTGTTTGATTAGCAGCCAATCAGTTATGATTTTGGTGATAACATTTTGGCGTCGTTTCTAGGGACCGAAGGTTTATATTTTCCCTAGGAAGAACAACAAAGTTTCAGTTCTAAGGTATGAGAGAAGCAGATACTTAGGCACATATTATTTTCATTTATGCTCTGGTGACTCCACACATCAAATAATCAATTGGAAGGTGACTCCACTGCTTGAATATTAGTAGCTTGATGAATTTTCAGGATGAATTCCATTGCAATAAAAAATGCCAGGTATGCTCCTATGAATTGGTCTCATATCCCTGCTTTCAAAATCCCATGCCAAAGTTTGAATGGTTAGATGATCTTCCAATATTTAAATATGAAAATAAAGATAATGTTGCTCTTCATTTGGTTAGATTCCATATGCATGTACACAGTCTTAAGGTTCAGTTCCCTGAAGATTGTCTCATGAAGATGTTTTTGGCCACTTTAGAAGGAAAAGCATGGTCTTGGTATGAAAGCTTTCCAAATGGTTCATTATATTCTCTTGCTGATTTCCATGTTCCATTTTATGAGATGTATAAAGAGTGTCATCCCTCCTTATTGCTGTTCAAACACTGTTGTAAGCACTCTATGAGTTTTATTGAATATTTGGAGAATTGTTATGAAGATGATGAGTTCATGGATGAAGAAATTTTAGAGGCCCTTCATGACAATACCTTTCATCACCAAGAAGAACACCAAGAAGGAAGAATAGCATCTATTTTAGATAAAAATTAAACCTAGCAGGAGTTTATTTATGAAAACCATGTTACATCCTCTGAGTTTGAAAAACAATTGCAGCAAACTTGTCAGTCCTTCGATCATCAGGACTATGTGAATCATTGCAAACAACAAGAGGAAATACTGGAAGATAGTTTATATAACCATCAGGGTAAGGAAAGGCTTGAATTTTTATCTCTTTCCTTATATCAGCCTACATCAAATAATTATCACACTAAGGAAAAAGTGGGTGAAAATTTTTCTTTATCCTTGTCTTCTAATCGGAAATCATTTGAGTGCAAGTCAGAAGATCAGATTCAGTTTGTGGATGAAGTTGCAGAGAACATTGAAAAGGACATTCAAGTTCCAAAATATAAAATTCAATCTCATAGTGTTCATGATCAAGATCCTTCTTTTCAAATGATTTTAATGCCAGAACATAAAGAGGGGGTGTTGCTACCTTTCTTCTTAGAGATTGAGGAAGAATACACTGTTTTTGTAAATCAGTTTGAAAAGCAGTTTGAAAGCACACAAATAAAGTCTTATGTCATTGATCAAAGCATGGATGAGTTGTATAAAGCTGTAGAATGTTATGAGAATCATCAAATAGATCATGTCTTCTTTGACCCTATAGCTGAATACATGGAAGATTTTTTCAGTCCAGTTTTCCAGTTTCATTTTAATTATGAAGATCAGATACATTATAAGATACCTTGGTCACCACAGTATCATGTCTAATTTGGGTTCAAATGCAATCAAGAGGTCCAAATGTAAGATAAGATAAATGATTGGCTTCATTGGAAGTTTCATATTTCTTGAGTTAAAGTGGAGAATTGCAGCTGGAAGAGTAGGTAGGAGTGTGTGAATAAGCTCAAAGGTGAATGATCATATTTTCAATAGGTACGAAATTTTTTCTTCTACAATGATCATCAAGCTTAAGCCCCAGGTGAAGGCCATTAGAGCTTGATGAGGAGCTTGGAAAAATTTCAAAGTTTTTATTCTAAAGGATGGATAGCAGCACTAGAAATACTGATTCTTAGTGTATGAAAGGGGCACTCTATCACAAGTGGAGCCACTGTTATCACCCAAAAATTTTCAAAAGTTTAAATTGAAATGTGTCAAGTTTTTTTTTAGATTGGTTAGGTTGCACAACATCATGAAATGATAAATTTTATGATGAAAATAGGTTTTAAGTTTTGTTTTAAGTTGTTAGAGATGATCTCGAGTCATATCAAAAGAATAGATCTTGAGTAGATACTTTAAATTTACCTAAAGTCTTAAATCTGGCCATCTATCAGAAATTCTCTGAGTCCGTAGCGATTTTAGTACAAAATTAACAGATTTTGCCTCAGAAACACCTAGTAATTCCGTAGCAAAACTGACACTTGTCAAACTAAATGTACTATGAAAGATGTCTCATTCTATAATGGTTTTCAGCAACTATCACTGTCAGAGATAAGTAGCAGAAGGAAGAGAAAGGAAAAAGGGTAGCAGTACAAGAATTCATAGTTATATCTCCTATTGAGACAGAGGTTACCAAAGAAAAGAAGGATAAATATAAAAGAAAGTTTCAAAAGAAATCTGAAGCAGATTCTTTAAAGAGACAGAGTAAAGACAAGGAAGAAACATTCAAACAGAGAAAGGGAAAGGAAAAAGTCATGGAGCAAACTGAAAAGGAGATTCTTGAAGGATAGTTAAGAGCAGCAAAGGAAGAATTGACTTGAAAAAAAGAGAGCTGGAAAGATACAAGAAGGATAGACAAAGGATATATGAGGTGGAAAAGAAAGTGAATGACCGGGTTACTCATTTTGAAAAGTCTATTGGAAAAGCCAAACAATTGTTGAAGAAATCACAGCCTTTACGCATCATGATGACACGCACAAGGAAGAGGAATTTATGGTTACAGGAAGAGAGGAGAATTATTCAAAGACAAGTTGAAGATTTGAAAGAAAATATGGAGATGATGAAAACAGAATCAGTAAAGGAAGATTTGGAAAGAGGAACTATGGAGAAAACTATTAAAACTTCTTATGAAGAAACTGTTGGTAAATAAGAAGGTGACAATGAATTATAGATATTTTTTGTCTTATATTAATCATACTTTACATGCAGATATATACATGGATCCTTTCAGTCTCAAAACCTAATTTTTACCAAGCCTCTGATAAGTTAGGCAATTCTGCAGTGTAAGCCAAGCTTCAAGCCCAGTTTTTGTTATGGAATTTCTGAAAAATTATTTTGGTTTTAAATCACTAAAAATGACATGGTTAAAGAGATTTGAGGGTTGTGTTTAAATATTTTTAATCACTTAACACTCTCCAATGGTCAATAATATCATAGGATTATCACATATGACCTTTTTTGTTTTAGCTAAGAAAGTAGCTCAAAACTTTGTTTTTACAGCAAGGTCAAATTTTGGAAGATGGTGAAGGGTAAACAAATATTTAAAGTTGTTCTCCATGAGAATAAAAAAGAGTATCAGATCAATGCTTTTCTTAGTGGGAATATTCTGCTAAGGATACAATTTGAAGACATCAGTTCACTGTGTTGCCATATCATCAAACTGAAAACTTCTTAATAGTAGGCAGAGCAGGTTCATGAAGACAATTAGAGTATTAATGTCTTGTTTATGGCCAGCATGGTTGAAATACATGATTCCTTTCGAGGATTATTTGGATCATCTTTAGTTTAAATGTAATAAATAGGTGTTTGAGTCATAGTAGGACTCTAACTCCTAAATCGAAAGGTGTCAATCCTAGTTTTAAAAATATAGTTAGTATTTAGATTTGGTGTCAGTAGTAGAGTTTAATATTCTAGCCACTTGTCAGATTGAATGTAAAGGCTAAATGCCTATAAGTAGTGAATACTTCGATGTATTAAAGGTTGGAAAAATTTATCAAAAATACTACTTTTGTAAAGCTCTGGATTGACTGATATATACAGAAGCAATTTAAATCTTTTGGACCTATAATGTATTTCAATGAGTTTATATCTTATCTTTGAAATGTTTTCCTTTTATAGTTTTAATTGTTATTACTTAGAATTCATGGTTTATCATGCTCTGACTTCCTTTAAGTGTTGAACTATGGTAAAATGAGTTTTTGGGTCCTATCTTTGAAAGGTTTTCTTCAATGTTTTAATGCTTGTTACTCAGAATTCATGGTTATTCATGCTCTGAATTCCTTTAAGTGTTGAGCTTTGATGAATCTCTTTTAATACTTTCCTTTCAATACCTTGATGTATCATTACTCAGAATTTATGTATCACATGCTCTGACTTTCTTTGAACCTCAAGTTGTTGGGATTCTCTTGAATGTGTCACTTTTTCATTGAAGTATATACAAGCCTCAGTTTCGATAAGAAGAGTTATTGTTATCTTTATCCCTATCACTGACTCCATAGCCCAGTGGTAGCAAGCCTCCATCTTTTCAACCTGTAAACATACAAAATGAAGACCCGTAGAGTTAGTCATCTATCTATATCATTATTTCATATCATTAATTCTTGAGAGAGCCCTCTGAGGCTGAGGAGGCTAAGCCTCAGTCAAAATATTGGTTTGAAATAGTTACACTGAAGTTGTCTGATCAATAGCCAATCAGGTATGATTTTGGTGATAACAGATATAATAATTTATGAATTTTGTTATTAATGCCAAGTCCAAAGGATATATGAAATGAGGGATAGGGGTTATTTGGTTTAAGGTGTAAAAAATGAAGAGGTTTAAAAATGAAAAGATTTTGGATGTTTCATATAGGTTAAGGGTTATGGAATATAAGAGTTAGAGATTTTTTTTGTATATGGGATTAGGTTATGGATCATATATGTGACTAGTTAACAAGTATAGTTGTTATGTCTGAGATTTATTAGAGATAATGGTCACGTTTCAAGAGTTAACAGTGATAGGGTTATCATTTTTTTGATATAGTTATTATGGTTACAATATATATTAGATAATAGACTTTAGGGGTCAAAATTAGTAGGTGTTAAGGGTTATAGGGGCTTGGGATTATATTTTTTACGTGTTATAAAATTTAGGGGTGATAAGGCTTGGACATTGTTGGGTCACATAGTTGTCATATTTTTCCTACTTATTTTCCTATTTATTTTATCCCTTTTTGACCAACATGACCATATCCTATTATTGTAACAACCCTCATTCACCTAAGTATGTCCTTTTTCACTTGTCACTTTATTAGTACAATTCTACTTATAATTTGACATCAGAACTATTTTCGTAAGCTGATTTTTATAATAAAACTAATGTATGGGTTGTTTAATGTTTGGATGGTATTTCAAGTCTTGTTGTTACAACATTACATTTAAGTTCCTTTACCGATTTGGATTAATTAAGGTTCTGGGAGTTGTTTATGTTACATAAACAATTGCTGAAACACATGCTTCCTTTCCTAATCAGTCTGGATCTAGGAAATCCAATGATTTGTCCAATTAATACATACCTCACCTTGCCATAATACTGCATGATTAAACCATTTTGACACCATTAGTTTTTACAATTAAACTGATGTAACTTTATTTTTTAGTACCAATATTAATTCATCACTATTACTTTTTTTTTCTTTATTATTCGTGATGTTACATCTGGAGATCAATGCAATTGCTTGAAAAGTAATTTTTATTTAAAAGTTTCGAATTGGTAATAAGGAGGAGTAAGTGCCAATAATTCCAACACCTTGACATTATCCCATGAGAAATATTCTGTGTTCACGAAATCATCTCTGTAACAAGCTCCTAATAGTGTTGAGTAGTGTGGTTGTGAGAAACTATGGGTGGAGCAACGACTAGACACAAACCTGACTTTGTTACATCTAGAAGCATTATAATTTTTTCGAAGGGCTGGATAGATGAGTAATTTTGAAAAATTACAGGGTTCTAGTGGATTGGTCACTTTAGAGTTTTTCCAAGCCTAATTTTAATAGCACTTTGTGGTCATGGGCTTCATAATTGATGTTACAAAATAATTTATCACAAAAGTGACAAGGCTTCCTAGGACAAGAGAATGACGGTTCTCAAGGAAAGTGGTCAATTGTGAAGGTAAGGACATATTATTACATGAGGGAGAAGAATTGAAGCCCAAGGGTAGGATTTTTTATATGACATCTCTTCCTCACCCTTGGGAAGATGTATCCCTCTTAATTGAAAAATTCATTACATGTTAGGGCCATTTTGGGATTATTTTCAATTATCACTTTCAATTGATGGCACACCCGAGGACAAGGTGCTTGATTAATTTACCATACTACTTGTTGTAGTCATTACAACACATGAAAGAGGTTATAAAAGGGGTAAAACATCCATAAAATTGCCTCACTAAACATATGCTCATTAAATTAATCATCATGCATTCATTACAGAGACAAGGGAGCTCGTGGCATGGTTTGATAATGAGACCTTGTGCTGGTGCGAATGCAGAGCATGAAGGGAGTGCTGAAGAAACACCTAGCACTAAAACAACACCAAGCGCTAAAGAAAAACCCAACACTGAAATGACACCAAGTACTAAAGAAGCACTAAGCACTGAAACAACACCTATTATTGAAACTTCTACATATTCTAGGAGAAAGACAACCAAAAAATTTAAGTGGAGTAGGGTTGATGCACCTCCTATGAATGGTCAACGAAACCCTAAGAGGTTGAGTTTTGTTAGAATACCCCTAGTTCATCCTCACAATGAAAGGATACACAAATAGAAGAAAGTATTATTGTTTCTAGTGAGTCATTAGAGGAAAGAAGAGATGGGTGACCAATTGTAGAGGAAGTGTTGGAGGAAGAAACTGTTGGAACAATAGATGTGCTTGAAACTGGAGTTGAGGAAGTGAAGACCACTGAAGGGACCATGGAAATATAAAAAATGGTAAAATGGTAGAATAGGAATCTAAAAGGGCCAATTGGTAGAAGAACCCTTAGGAAAATGGTATGATTAGATGTTATATGATAAGATACTCAAAAGCCTACCAGTACAACTGAGGGGAAATGTGTTGATATAGTTGAACCAGATGGGTTTGAGGAGCAACATGACAAATAAAAGCAAGAGAAGTATGTAGAATGCCCCTCTACATCTGAAATTCTGGCTGTTACACTCGAGCCTAAACAAGAGAGATAGACAAACCAATAATATAAGAGAATACATAAGAACAAGAGGTTGTTACTTCACCAAGTAAAATGAAAATTAACCCTATTGTTCAAATTGAAAATTCAAGAAAGGAAAATTAGGAGTTAAAGAAACTACTTTCCTTGGTTAAAGAATAAATTCATTTTAAGAATGAAACTGAACTGGATATGTTGTCATAGGATGTATAAGTGACATCATCTACTGTCTCAGAAAAAATTTGTAAGGGCTTCCAACAAATCCTAGAGGAGGCTGAAATCATGGAGACCATTATTTTTTTAGTTGGAGTGAAATTGGGGGAACAAGACAAATAATTTTTACTTTCTATTTCGAAAGAACCTGTTGACGACACTTTTGTTACACAAGAACCAATAATCTAAGTAGAGAAGAAGAATAAAAGCAATATGCTAATACACAAGAACCTATTTATGATGCTGTTGTTACACAAGAACCAATAATTGAAACATAGCATACTAAAAATAAAAATGTTGATGTACCACAAGAACCTTTTTATGATGTTGCTATTATACAAGAACCAATATTTGAGATAGAGAAATAGGAGGAGAAAATGGATCAAAAGGAGGATGTTGAAACAACATTTGAAATACCTCATGCTAAGTTTGAATATTTGATGAGGTTAATAGAGAAGTGCTGGAAATTAGCGCTATTTCACAAATATGAAGTCATATTCCTAAAGAAACATGAGGAAATGGTCGATAATATTAAGAAGGAGTGGGTTGAAAGATTAAGAATTGAAGAATTTGTGAAAATTCAAAAGGAGAGGAAAAAAGCAATGAAATAGCTAAAGGAACTGCAAGGAGAGGTTAAGTTGTTACAACAAGAAAATAATCTCATTTATGAGCTCATTAATGGTGTTGGTTATGGACCCTGGTTATCTTATTTATTTTTTATCATAGCATTGGACCCCTGTTCTAATCGCAGTGGCAACGCCGCTCGTAATTAAACGCTTCCTGGGGGGTCCACGGGGGGGGGGGGTGACTACCCCCAAAGCTAAAAAAAATATGTAAAACTGCCTTGTAAAAGTATTGTACTTTCTAGTCAATTTGGGCCATTCATTAGGCGAATGATCTAATCGTAGAAGTTATGTTTAATTTAGGGTTTTTTCCCTATAAGGCAACCCTTCGTTTTGTATGGGGGTATTTTAATGCGCCTGTATATTGTATGTGTATTCTTAGAGCGAGAAAAATATAGGAAGAATATGAGAGATAACAGAGGATATTACAACGGATCTACTATAGGTTGTGTCTCTTCATTTTTATGGATTATAGAAAGGAAGGACTAGTTGTTCAGGGTGGACGTAGCCCAAACTGGATGAACCACGTATATCTATGTCTCTCTGGTTCTATGTGTTTGTGTTTTCCACATATTTTATGTGTTGCATTGCTCTTTAATATATAATTTTTATAACAAATGGATTATTGTGTGGTATGCTTCCTTCTCCTTATCTTTTATATTTTCAAGAAAAGCATTATCTCTTCCAATTAAAATCCTTGAAGGAAAAGCGACCATATAAGATAAGACGTTTACAAGACTTCTTCGAAACATTTGAAAATGATACTTTCTCATAACAACATTTGTTGTGCGACATGTACTTACATGATCTCACTTGATTTTGGGGACAATCATTCAATATAACACCCTATGTGTGAGATGTACAACTCGGGGATTTTTTTATTTTATTCAAAATAAGATAGGTTGGAAAGCTACCCATGATACTATAACAACTAATGAAAAATGAGTAGAAATGTTTATTAGAGGAGAACCTAGTTTAGCTGAATATGTTGCACACAAATACAATACAATGTGGCGGTTCCCAACCATTAATACACTATTGATGGACCATCGAGAATCAATTCTACAGAGATTCCATATAAATGAATAAGGAATGAGAACTGGTGCCTTGAAAGGAAGGAAGTTGAGATGGGATCTTTCCCGACAAGAATTGAATAAGGGAAACCCCTATTGTTATTATAATTTTGAGAAAACACTTTCTAGAGTTCATCAATATGTCTATTGTATTAGGAGGAGTGGTGAAAGCAAGATAAGACTTAGATTCAAGTTCCCTGTTTTTTGGTTACCAACGTATCAATATCAACATACATATTTGATTAATGATAAGATTTCGAATGCATAATTGGTTATTTATCAAGGATATAGGTTCAGAGGTGAAGAGATGACAGGACATTACAACCTCATGCAACTTCACTCTCAACATGTCAGCAATCAATGACATGAGTCTGCATGAGGACATGCAAAAGTTTAAGGTGAGAGGGGGATGTTGGGTCACAAAATTGTCATATTTTTCCTATTTCTTTTATCCCTTTTTGACCAGCAAGACCATATATTCTTACTGTAACAACCCATATTCACCTAAGTATGTCCTTTTTCACTTTTTGTTTTCTTAGTCCAATTCTACTTATAATTTTACATTAGAACAACCGTCTTAGGATGTTTTTATCATAAAACTAATGTATGGGCTATTTTAGGTTTTGATGGTTTGTCGAAGCTTGCTGTTATAGGATTACATTTTAGTTCCTTTACCAATTTGTACTAATTAAGGTTCTGGGAGTTGTTTTTTTTACACATATAATTTCTTAATCGCATTCGTCCTTTCCTAATCAGACTGGATCTAGGAGCACATCAATAGTCAAAAGAAACAACTCATCACTTGGAGATATTTGTGTAGCATCCAGATCATTTGGTTGAGATATTCTCTAACTCTATTTTTAATTAAAGTAAACTATTACAGTTTTACCCATTCCATGGAAATTGTTGTGTAATTGTTAATATATCATTTTATTTTAAGATCACATGAAAATTGAAAGATTCTCATGATGATCTTCTGATTGTAATTAATATCTATAAAATAGAAGACTATTTTCTCATGAGGGCTAGGGAGAATAATTGGAGAATAGGATTGGAAATGGGAAACACTAGAGCTCTATAATCTTGATATTTTTATTAATGAAAATATCAAATTTGTGGTTGAATAATTTCCTCTAAGTAGTTTTTGTGATTTTTAGTGCAACAACCCCTGCTAAGGAGGAAGGGACCTCCTTCTTAGCAGGGATCACTGGTTAGTTAGAGTGGAATACTTAATTGCATAAATATTTCTCAGTTATGCGATCCCTTTTACTACTGTTGTTACAGTTAATTATGTGTGTAATTTAATTAATTCTAGTAAGTTTTGGATGGTGTTACAATCTAAGACTTGGAACGATCCCTCAATTTAGTGTGGTAGTGAATTATTTGATTTGCTATTACAATTTAAATTTCACTTCCTTTTATGTGTGCACATTGAATGAGTGATGGCTTTTAGGAATGTTGTGAGAGTGGTTGAAAGGAATTTTTCATAAATATTTGTTAGTTATCTGATTTTTGTTACTGTTGTTGCTAAAATTAATTATGTGTGTAATTTAATTAATTGTAGTAAGCTTTGGATGGTGTGACAACTTAAGTCCTGTACCGGTCCCTTAGTTTAGTGTGGCAGTGAATTATTTTCTTTGTTGTTACAAATTATATTACACTTCCTTTTATGTGTGCATATTGAATGAGTGATGGTTTTCAGAGGTGTTGTGAGAGTGGTTGAATGAGAGATTCCATTAATATTTTTATGTTATGTGTCTATTTTTAATTATAATTTTAAATAAATTTTGTGTGTAATTTAATTAATTACTGTAAGATTTGGATGGTGTGAAAGCTTAAGTTCTGGACCGATCCCTCGGTTTAGTGTGGTAGTGAATTATTTACTTTGTTGTTACAGTTTGGATTACACTTCCTTTTATGTGTGAATATTGAATGAGTAATGGTTTTCAAGAGGCTTGTGAGAGTGGATGAATGACAGATTGCATAAATATTTCTTAGCTATGTGATTTCTATTACTACTAATGTTATAGTTAATTATGTGTGTAATTTAATTAATTGCAGTAATGTTTGGATGGTGTGACAACTTAAGTCTTGGACCAGTCCCTCAGTTTAGTGTGGCAGTGAATTATTTTCTTTTCTATTACAGTTTGGATTGCAATTGCTTCTATGTGTGCATATTTAATGAGTGATGGTTTTCAGGGGTGTTGTGAGAGTTTTTGAATGACAAAGTAGCTTATTTTGCAATATTTCTTCGCATAGAATCCGTGTGGAGTGTCTAATAAATTTTTTATTGTTGAGAGTGTGTGTGCAATGACTTTGGGTTGATATTATTTTATACTAGTCATCATATGCCTTAGCATAGACTTTGCATGTAGATATTGTAAAAATTATAGCCTACCTAGATCGATAATTAAATGCAATATTATGTCGACCAACATTAAAATGCAAACAATATAAAACTAATGAAGTTAACAAACTTTCTTATTCAAATAATTGTGAGATATGTGCATTAATATTTTATTAACTTTTATGTCTTCTCGAAGATATGTTGATACAAAATTAATGGAAGAAGCATTAAAGTAATCCTAATTTTTTCTGCCAACAATTCATACCATATATTGAACACTTTAATGATATTGCAACAGGTAATTGGAATTGAGGAAAATAATACTGAAGCATTTCAAATTTTATTCCATAAGAATAATCATTCTTTAAACATGGATTACAAATAATTTTGAAAAATTAGAAGTCTTGGTCATTAACATCATTGTATGGAACAGTGTCACCAAGTGTTATATTTTTCAATGTTCATATGATCTTTAAAGTAGTTGAAATTATCATCATCTTCATCTTGACTTGATTCACCTTCATCATCATTTAAATCTAACTGTATACCATACATATTGTTACCATATGTGTTTGGATCATCATTTTATATACCATGCATATTGTTGTCTTCAATAACATCATCTAACTGTGTATTGTTTTCTTCTTGTGCCTGAATATAACCATCTTGAACATCATCATGGATGTCAATTTATTTGGTATTCTCTAATCCCTCTCTCTCATTTTATTGGCCATCATTGTTTTTTTTAGTATCCACTAATGCATCATAAAATACATGCCTTAACCTTGGATCATAATGTTTGAAAAATATCCATTTCAGGTCCAGAATATCTTCGTAGTAAAATACCTGCACATGAACAACTACATACATATATTAGACATATGTTATGACAATTTTATTGATTAATAAATATAGAAATTATAGTATATGCATGTATATCTTGGATTCACCCGATCTAACAATGTGCTAAATTTAAATACTGAATCGCTTCTACAAATATTTGTGGAATTCAAAACACAATCACCAATTACATAAGCATGAAGAAAGATCAATCACACATAACACAGATAATTTCTCGAGGAAAGCTTACAGCTAAAAACCCCACTATCTTCTATTGTATATTATATCATGGATCATGAAACAATTACATACAAAACTCTTCTCACAAGAGCTCTTAGTACATCAGTTATTTTTCTCACACTATCATACAAAATTGGCATGTTCCTTAGCTAATTTACTGTCTCTAGAAAACTTGCCTCCACTGCGCAATCCCTAATGGTAAAGAACCCTAAATAATGGATACCTTGTTTGCCTTAACTGCGTATATATCATGGGCTCATCCAATGTGTGTGTGATTTCATGTGTGCAAGCGGATAATGTCACAATTGATAGTTAGCTTCCCTTTCACCTAGAACTCAACAGGGTCTCCACTGGATCTGACATGCATGTAGTTAATAATAGTAAAAACGTCAGTTTCATGTGATATCACTACATGTGAATTAATTAATATTTAATTCACTTGATCTCTCACTAGTGTATCTTCAGTTACAACTAGCAAAACTGACTTTAACTCACTTAACTGAGTTAAACTGATTTACAACTTTCACAACTCATTTACCACTGCACTTCCAACTCTGTTACAACTAAAATCACTTAGTTACAACTCAAGTCACTCTGCATGTCCCACAAACCAACTTCTTAACTCTAAATTCACTTGGCTAACTGATTTTCCACTTCAGTTAACTATTTTCAAGTCCACATTGAGAATAGATTATAGTTTAGTGTCCATCTATATTAAGGGATAATAAAAATAGACATCCACCTAAAAATAGACATTCAACTAAAAATAGCCTGTTAGTCATCAGTAATTTTTGCTGATATCAAAGGATGACTAAGTTATAATCCTAAGATTTCTAGAAACAAGATTTGAGAAATATTGTGAGTTCTAGAAATCTCACTGCCTTCATCATCCTAAACTTAAACTAATTCACTAAAACCTTCATCTTTTTCCTTCTCAAGGTTTATCCTGCTACTATAAAGAAGACTCCATTTTCTAAGCTTGTTTGCCTCATTTTATCACCTCATCTACACTCTCATTCACTCCCTTTTCCCCATCTCAAACACATTTCCTCTTTCCCCTCACAAGCCCTCATACGCCTCCTTATTCATCATTTTTGTCTAACAACCCTTAAACAATGCAAAAATCCTTTTTTTACATTGTTTAAACTTAACTTTTTAGCCTATTAGACCCTTTTAAAAACATTACAAAGACCCTGTTTTTGTATTAAACCCGCCCTCTTTACAAAACGGGCCCTTAAGCCCCTTTCTGACCTAAAGCCTTAGCCCCTTACCCCCATAACACTGCTTCCTCTGCCTGTTTCTGGCCCCTTACCTATTTCTATTTTTACACCTCGCACCTTTACTTCACCCCGCCTATTAATTTTCTTCCGGACCACCTCGACCATTGATCTTGAGCCCTGGGCCCTAATCCAATGATAATCACAACACCACCCTTTATCCCGCATCTGCACAACTCTGTGTTATCTGACAAAACTTGTCACGTCACCAAGACTGGGCCCCGCTCTTCACTTACCCTTCAGCCAATAAAACTCTGCCACCTGTCCGCGGGGTCCACTTTGCGAACTTGTGCCTTGCCTCTAGACTCTGTCCGCACCATTGATATCACTCCTCGAGATCTGACGGTCCAGATCGAATATCACGCAGATCTTTGCGATAGGGTTTAATGGCCCTGACCCACGCAAAATGGGCGGTTTCGCCCTACCACGCGGCAATCAATTAGTGGAATCGCACAGCCCCCACCCAATACCTCTTATCGCTCTCAAACCACGCAATAACCACCATGGTTTTCCAAAACCACCTTTCTCCTCCCTGCACCAAAATCAACATTATTCACCTCTGATTGACTTTTCTCATGGTTCCACCTCCGGAATCATGCCCCTTCACTCCCTTCTCCTCTGCAGATCACCCCCAATGCCTCATAAACACAAAAAATGAAGTTTTTCCCCTCTCGCAGGTTCTTTAGCTAAACGTTTGTTTGTGTTTTGTAGGTTTTTGATGGCAGTAATGCCCAAAGAGCATTCTGAAAATCAAGAAAAATGATGAAATTAACCTCTGGATGACGGTCCAAAGGTAAATTCATATAAAAGAGCCAGGGGGTCTGCATAAAGGTTAACCATTGATGAATGTTGATCATCGATGGGTTATAAAACCCTCCAACACATAAAGACCACATCCCTGCATACACAGAAGAAAACAAGGAGGAAAAGAAAGATTAAAGGGATAAAATCCTATCAAAAGCAAATCAAGGAGATTAATCCATAATATAGAGATTAAGGACACAAAGCAAAGACAGGCAGAAATAAAGGATAGAGGCAGCAAGACAGATTACAAAGACAAATCAAGGTTCAAGGGCCTAAGACAGAGTTTTTTTTCTTTGTAAATTAGGCGGGACCATTCTATTAAAAACCTAATAGTACAAAGGTGTTACAATCATGAGAAGTAGAAACTAGGGGAGCCTGAAATAAATGGCTAACCACCCCGTTTCCGCGAATCTAACAAGTGAAGCAGAAGAAGAAAAATGGAAACAAATAAAAGAGAAAAGAGCTCTATCCAGAGAGTAAAGAGTTCGATGATCGATGTTTCTTCCCTTTATTTTTAGTGACTTTAACCCAACCATCTGGGGGTGGGTGGATTGAAACCATCTAAAGAGTGTTGCTAGTCAGTGGAGGAGGATCCTTGTCTGAGTCAGAGGTGTTGGATTCATGCGAACATTTCTGAGAAATCGAGGAGGCGGGGGACCCCTTGGGGCCTTTCGAGGAGGGCAGTTACTGCTGAGTTTCCATCTCCTCCTCTGAGTCACCCTCTTCCTCATCAGAGCTGGAGGAATCAAGTACCTCCAGGGGAGGTGGGTCAAAGGATTTCCAGCTCTTATCTTTCGATTTGCGAGTTCTATTTTTCTTTTGGGTGAAAAAAATTGCATAGGATTTCTGCAGATGACCAGTTTGATGACAATGCCTACAGCGGAACATCGTGTTCTAATAGTCTAAAGTCTGTGACCATGAGAAGTCCCCAAATTTGAGAATGATTTTGTTAGGTAAGCCTTTGCTGATGTTAATCTCTGCGCAGATTCTGCCATAGGTGTATAGATCCTTCAAGCCTCTCGAGGGGTCAGTAGCATGAAAGCGACCCAACAAGTTCCCAATGGCTTCGAAGACCGCACAGTGCCAAAGGTGAGCGGGCAAGTTAGGAAGCCTGACCCAGATTGGAAGTTTGGAGATGACAGTTGTGGCAAGATCAAAGTCTGGAAACCAGGGGGTGAGGAAAAGCCCTGCTGATCCCCAGAACCAGGGACCACCTATTAAGGCATTCTGGTAATCCTTGCTATCAAAAAATACAACAATGAAAAATCCCTTTGAGCAAAGAAATACTTTACACTGTTTGGTCCAGGAAGAATGTATCCAGCTGTATAAATCTTTAGTGCGGGGCCAGATCCCATTGAACATGTAGATGAGGCCATATTTTGAAAGGAATTGAATGTTCTCTTAGAGAGTCAGGTTGGAGATGACCACAGATGGCACTTCTTCCATCTTGTCAACCACGAATGGCTTGGGAGCCTTCAGAGTTGCCGAATGCTTGGAAGTCCGGGTATTCACTGCTTCTTTGTAAGAGAAGCCCTTGGGGGCAGAGCTTTGACTTGTTGCTCCTCCCCTAAACTGGAGGGAAATATGAACAGAAGCATTCTTATCTATATTATAGAAAGAAGGAGGAAGACTTAAATCAAGTTGTTTACCTGCGTATAGGAGACGCAGAGAAGGGGAAGGGATCCCTAGTTTGTGTTCAAGGGCCTGAGAGAGATGAATCACCAGGTTCTCTGAATGAACACATAAGAGCAGGGTCTTTCCAGAGAGGAGAAATATATGAATCTAGAATGCCTGTGATGAGGGAGAAATATTTTCATAGCCGAGGGGCAGAGCATAAGCAGAGGGCTCACTTTGCTGCAAGGTGATCTTCTCGCCCATGAAATGAGCAGGCCAGTAGTCACCCAGTAACAAGAAAGCTGGGTTTAGAAATAGAGATGGAAGTAGAGGTTCGGAAATGGACCCAAACCGATTAATATTCCAAAGACTGCTCGCTCTGTTGGAGTTCTCTGTGTCCGCAGTCAGCCTCGAGCCGTCTGCTTGCCCGAAGCCATCTGCTGTCGCTGGCTTGCACCTCTTGTGAAGGCGGAAGGTATTGGAAGCCGCAGCCAGAAGGGTCGAGAAAATAAAAGGAGGCAGCTGTGGGCTCTTAAGAGAGGGGAAAAACGAGGCACCATCGCAACCCCATCCTGAATCTCGCCGGAGAAGCCATCAAAGGAGCCAAGGGCCTAAGACAGAGTTAATATGATCAAACAAAGATAGATTTACCCAAAGAAAGTTTCAGATAACTCAACAAAGAAGCATTTACTTCTGCAAAGACCAAAACTGCCACCTACAACATTATTTCTTTTCATAAAGGAATTTGGCAGTTATTACACAGTCAGAGATATTTTTTATCTGTCAAGGAAATTATTGTAAAGTTAAGAATATTCCTTAAAGTCAAACATTTCACCTATTTTTCCTTGGGAAGTTAAGATAGAGTTATTGAAACAGAGAAGTAGCTGCAGATATTCCTTCCTTAAGCCTTGCATGGTTTTCAGAGTTAGGAATGCACTTACTCTGTAATAAATGATACTCAAACCCTATCTTGAGCTCCAGCTCCTCATTTTTGGCATAAATACTGCATCTGAACTCATTTTATTGTTGGCATTTGATGACTCTTTGAAGTAATACATAGTCTCTTGGAAGTTAAAGAAAAATTGATGTCTTGGATCTTGTGGATGCCCTGAGTTGTTTGTTGATGGAGGAGGCTAGATCACTGGATCCTTGAGCTTGGCTGTTGGTGAAGTGCTTCTATCTGTTATTGTTATTTCCTGTTCTCATTATGTTTTCATCTTTCTTTGTTACAGTAGAGAAAACATTTTAGGCTGAGAAATGTCTTTTGAAAGCACCTTAGTTTTGTTTTCTCTTCACTGTCTTAATGTTTTCTTCTGCAAGGTCTGATTGGAGGATTCTTAACTGTCCTCCAGTCCCATCTAGCTTGTTATTTTAGAAATAATACAATAGAGTATAACCAAGGAGTTTCTCTTTTGGTAAGTCCATGTTCCTTTGAGTACATCTTGAGAGGTTATTTTTAAGGAATAATTTCAATAGAGTGAAACCAAGGAAATTAGTGGTGAGTCCATGCTCCTTTGAGTAAAACTTGAGAATTTTTCTTGAAACTTCTTTAAAGTATGGTTAGTAGAGTCTAAACCAGGGAAGTCTATGGTGCACCCTGTCCTCTGGTCTGTCTTTAAAATTTGCTTTGAATACCCCTAGAGAGTTAGTAAAAAGAAGACTAGATTATTTATGTTCAATCTTAGGCTGCTCTTACTGTTTTCTTATATGTTTTCTTTATCTAAAACTATTTTTTGATTACTGGATTGTTGTTTGAAAGGTTTTCTTATTAAAAAATTTTCTAAAGAAGTCTATGGTTTTCCCTATCCTTTGGCTTTCTTCAAACAGTTACCTTGAAATATTTCTCTTGTTTAAAGTACATGATAAAGGATTCTTAATTGCCCTTTGTCCTAATTTTCATTATTATCCTTAATGTTCATCTCATTATCCTAAAAAATTTGAAGATCCACTGGCGAAGTTAGATTTTCCCTATGATATTCCCCAATTCTTTAATGAACTTATCATGACTTCCATCTGATCACCTCATTATATCTATGCTCTTCGATCATTATGTCCAACCAAAACAATCAAACAAACCTTGTACTTAATAACTAGCCTAAAATCAACCCTTAAAAAGCAAAAAAGCACATATCTTTTGCAAAAAATCTGAGAGATCCCTCTCTGAGTCTAGGAAGGCTAGGTACTAGAAATATAAAGGCTAGTTCCATGTTGCCTTGTCATTTGGTATGCCAATCTGTCAAATCATGGGACTACAACATTCTGGCAATCACGGTGGGACCTTTTGAGTCAGTGACAAACTAAGTATACCTTAGGACTCAAGAAACGATTGTTAATCATAGAAAACTCAGCTGATGGTCATAGAGTAGACTTTGTTTATTTCACCATCTTAGTTAAATGATGATTCAAGTGTAGAAAACTCTTACAAACCATAGAACCACACAAAAACTCAGAAAACCCCAAAATAATTCTTAGATTGGTTTCTATTTACTCATTTAGTGGTGGACCATAACACATTTTACATTCAAAAAGCTAAAAATTTCCACCTGGCGACTCTACTAGCCCTAGTAGGCCTATTAATCCACTAGTTCTTTTATATTCCCTTAAAATTGTATCAAATTAGTCCTAAAGAATTTTAGAAGCCTAGCCCCATATTTTATAAGTATACTAAACACTAAGAGAGGTCAGACATTTGAAACAGTCCTTAAAACTTTCAGCCTCTCTAATTTTTGAACTTGAAATCTGGCTTCACATAGGATCAATACTAGATCTCATCTAGACCCTAATCCTCCTACAATAGTTGATGATCCAGAAAATATTTTGTGGAAAAATTCTAAAGCTGGAAATTTAACTACTAATAGGAATATCCAAAGAACAAGATCTGTCCCTGAAAACCTTACAATCTTGAAAGATCCTCACTTTGACTTATCTCATACAAAGAAACTATTTAGAACCATTTCACATAGTGATATTGACCAATCTGACCTTGAGCCCACAGATTTGCAGCAGAACTTTAGCAGATAAGCATCTCCTTCCACTCCTCTTGATTTCCAGCTTCTCCACCACTTTAGTTCTTTCCATATAAAATCTGCTCATAATCAGCCTGCTGATCCAAGTACTTTACCACTCTCATTCATACATATATTGTTCAAAACACTTATTTTCATCCCACTTTCCTTTTCACAAATCCACCCCTTGTAAATACCCCATTTTTTCCCACCATGGCAGCATGGTATGCCCCATTAGTGTTACCACAACCTCTGGTTCCTTTACCAAATGATTATCAATCTAGAATTCCCCATTTCACTGGAACTAAATCTACTACTGCCCAACAACATGTAGATAAAATGAATGGTGCCTTTGATTACATGGAGAAGAATTATTTGGAGGTCCTGTCTATGGTAGGATGCTCAAATATTATTTCTGTCAAGAGTCCTAGATTCAAATATTTCATTCATTTTATATAAACATTGCATGAGAAAATATTGAGAACAAAAATACAAAAACAATGAAAGAAAAGGAAAAAGAGGGCAAAATTCAAAAGAGGTACAACCCCATACCCAAAAAACAGTACTACTGAAAGTGTGCAAGTCTAAATGCCACTACTAATTCAAAAAATATATCTTGTTTAGTCCTCCAGCCTAATCATGGTTGATCATGCTTTAAATTTATGTTGATAAGTTAGTAGAAACAATGATTGTCAAGACTATTTCAGACTTGACTTATCAAGAAGGATAGATTAGGGAAATATAAAGATCCTGGTTCCACATGCTAGAAACATAACCAAAGAGATAGATAAGGATGCATTACTAATGTCAAATCACAGCCTTATCCTTCTAAATTTACTTTTATACAAAATAAAGTTTTTGTTCAATTTGTTCCAATGCCACAATCATGGTGAAACAGACTGTCTAATCCTGATTTGAACCATGATTTAAATTTCATGTCAATAGCTAGAGAATCAACACTGCTAAAAAACTTAACCTTGGCAGTCAAATAGTTTTAGGTAGAAAATAAAAAGAGTTCACTAGTTTAATCTGAACTCTTGGAAGAAATAAGGATTGAAGTAGATAGTTCATCTCTATTTTCAAAAATAAAAAGTCAAATATTTTTCCAGTTCAAGTGCACTCAAAGAAGTAGAAAAAATGTTAGGAAAAGTAGGATTGGGTAGGTAGAAATGCTATTTGAAAGAAATCATATGTTGCAGATTGATCAAATTGTCACTTCAAAGAAATAACAACAAGTGAACAAAAATGGAAATCTGCCCAAGTGGAAAGGCACCGGTATGTTGAAACTTAGAGATTTGATAAACTGGAGGTTCTGGACACCTTGAAAAGAAAGTTGCCCTCCCCAAGTGGAGCCACTGTTAGTCATCAGTAATTTTTGCTGATATCAAAAGATGACTAAGTTATAATCCTAAGATTTCTAGAAACAAGATTTGAGAAATATTGTGAGTTCTAGAAATCTCACTGCCTTCATCATCCTAAACTTAAACTAATTCACTAAAAAATTCATCTTTTGCCTTCTCCAAGTTTATCCTGCTACTCTAAATAAGAATCCATTTTCTAAGCCTGTTTGCCTCATTTTATCACCTCATCTACACTCTCAGTCACTCCCTTTACCCCATCTCAAACACATTTTCTCTTTCCCCTCACAAGCCCTCATACCCCCCCTTATTCATCATTTTTGTCTAAAACCCCTTAAATAATGCAAAAATAATTTTTTTGCATTGTTTAAACTTAACGTTTTAGCCTATCAGACCCTTTTAAAAACCTTACAAAGACCCTGTTTTTGTATTAAACCTGCCCTCTTTACAAAACATGCCCTTAAGCCCCTTTCTAGCATAAAGCCTTAGCCCCTTACCCCCATAAAACAGATTCCTCCACCTGTTTCTAGCCCCTTCCCTATTTCAATTTTTACACCTCCCCCCTTTACTTCATCCCGCCTCTTCGTTTTCTTCCAAACCAGCTCGACCATTGATCTTGAGCCCTAGGTCTTGATCCAACGGTAATCACGACACCGCCATTTATCCCGCATCTGCACAACTCTGCGCTACCCAACAAAACTTGTCATGTCACCAAGACTGGGCCCTGCTCTTCACTTAACCTTCAGCCAATAAAACTCTACCACCTGTCTGCGGGCTCCACCTTTCCAACTCGCACCTCGCCTCTGGACTCTATCCACACCATCGATCTCGCTCCTCGAGATATGATGGTCCAGATCGAATATCGTGCAGATCTTTGTGATAGGGTTTAACGGCCCCGACCCACACGAAATAGGCGGTTTTGCCCTGCCACGTGGAAATCGATTAGTGGAATCACACAGCCACCATGCAATACCACTTACTGCTCTCAAATCATGTGATAACCACCATGGTTTTCCAAAACCACCTTTCTCCTCCCTGCGCCAAAATCAACGTTCTTCACCTCTATTTTAATTTTCTCATGGTTCCACCTTCGGAATCATGCCCCTGCACTCCCTTCTCCTCTACAGATCACCCCCGATGCCTTAGAAACCTAAAAAATGCAGTTTTTCCCCTCTCACAGGTTCTTTAGCTAAACGTTTATTTTTTTTTTGTGGGTTTTTTATGGAAGTAATGCCCAAAACGCATTCCAACAGTCAAGAAAAATGATGAAATTAACCTCTGGATGATGATCCAGAGGTAAATTCATATAAAAGAGCCAGGGGGTTAGCATAAAGGTTAACCCTTGATGAATCATGATCATTGATGGGTTATAAAACCCTCCAACATATAAAGACCACACCCTACATACACAGAAGAAAATAAGGAAGAAAAGAAATATTAAAGGGATAATCTCCTATAAAAAGAAAATCAAGGAGATTAATCCATAATACAAAGATTAAGGACAAAAAGTAAAGACAGGCAGAAATAAAGAATAGAGGCAGTAAGACAGATTATAAAGACAAATCAAGGTTCAAGGGCCTAAGACAGAGTTAATATGATCAAACAAAGATAGATTTACCCAAAGACAGTTTCGGATAACTCAACAAAGAAGCATTTACTTCTCAAAAGACCAAAACTGCCACCTACAACATTATTTCTTTTCATAAAAGCATTTGGCATTTATTGCACAGTTAGAGATATTTTTTATCTGTTAAGGCAGTTATTGTAAAGTTAATAATATGCCTTAAAGTCAAACATTTCACCTATTTTTCCTTGGGAATTTAAGATAGAGTTATTGAAACATAGAAGTAGCTGCAGATATTCCTGCCTTAACCCGTGCATGGTTTTGACGGTTATGAATGCACTTACTCTATAATAAATGATACTAAACCCTATATTGAGCTCCACCTCCTTATTTGTAGCATAAATACTGCATCTGAACTCATTTTATTGTTTCCATTTGATGACTCTTTGAAGTAATACATAGTCTCTTGGAAGTTAAAGGAAAATTGATGTCTTGGATCTTGTGGATGCCCTGATTTGTTTGTTGATGAAGGAGGCTAGATCACTGGATCCCTGATCTTGGATGTTGGTGAAGTGCTTCTATCTATTATTGCTATTTCTTGTTCTCATTATGTTTTCATCTTTCTTTGTTACAATAGAGAAAAAAATTTAGGCTGAGAAATGTCTTTTGAAAGCACCTTAGTTCTGTTTGCTCTTCACTGTCTTAATGTTGCCTTTTGCAACGTCTGATTGGAGGATTCTTAATTGCCCTCCAGTTCCATCTAGCTTGTTATTTTAGAAATAATTAAATAGAGTATAACCAAGGAGTTTCTCTTTTGGTAAGTCCATGTTCCTTTGAGTACGGATTGAGAGGTTATTTTTAAGGAATAATTTCAATAGAGTGAAACCAAGGAAATTAGTGGTGAGTCCATGCTCCTTTGAGTACAACTTGAGAATTGTTTCTGAAAATTCTTTAAAGTATGCTTAGTAGAGTCTAAACCAGGGAAGTCTATGGTGCACCCTATCCTCTATTTTTCCTTTAAAAGTTGCTTTGAATACACCTAGAGAGTTAGTCAAAAGCAGATTAGATTATTTCTATTTGATCTTAGGCTGCTCTTACTGTTTTCTTATATGTTTTCTTTATCTAAAAGTAGTCTTTTGATTGTTGGATTGTTATATGAAAGGTTTCTTTATTAAAATTTTGTCCAAAGAAGTCTATGTTTTTCCCTATCCTTTGGCTTTCTTCAAACAGTTACCTCGAAAGATTTCTCTTGTTTAAAGTACATGATAAAGGATTCTTAATTTCCCTTTGTCCTACTTTTCATTCTTATCCTTAATGTTCATCTCATTATCCTAAAAACTTTGAAGATCCACTGGCCAAGTTAGATTTGCCCTATGATACTCCCTGATTCTTTAAAGAACTTATCATGACTTCCATTTGAATCCATTTCCCAATGACTTAGATATCTCCTCATTCTATCTATGCTCTTTGATCATTATGTCCAACCAAAACAATCAGACAAACCTTGTACTTAATAACTAGCCTAAAATCAACCCTTAAAAAGCAAACAAGCACATATCCTTTGCAAAAAATATCAGAGATCCCTCTCTGAGTCTAGGAAGGCTAGGTACTAGAACTCTAAAGACTGGTTCCATGTTGCCTTGTCATTTGGTATGCCAATCTGCCAAATCATGGGACTACAACATAGCCTGTGTGGGCCCCACCCTATTGTAGGTGCTTAATTTTCACTAGGATCATGGATGTTGTTTTTGGATGCCAATTTCACTATTTATTTTTGCAAACTTCAACAATCCCTCTCAATAAGAAAGAAATGTCCTTGCATGCGACATGCAACCTTTGCATGCAAAACTTCTCTAGTGTTTCTCGCACATGCAACTTTTGCATGTAACACTTCGCTAGTGTTTATCGCACATGCAACCTTTGCATGCAACACTTACGAAATTGAATGACCTCTAAAGAACTGAATCGGTATAATGCATCTATCATCAAATTATTCTGACTTGTTGGTACCTACTGCACATGCCTACTGGTGTAGAAATTTATATTTCCCACCCCGGTTTTCAGTTTTCACCTTATTACTCCAAAATAATTAAATGCCCTTTCCCATATCCATACATTTAATAAACTGGAAAATAAATTTTGCTGAAAACACAAATTCTGGAAATTTTTCAGAATGCTGAAAATGCAGAAATAAAATAACAGCAGTAACAAACAGTCATTCAACACATCATAACTCAGAAATTTTTGGTCAAGGTGACCCTGGAAAAACCCCCTACAACTCTTGGGGAAAACCAGTTCGAAAGCTCCTTCTTATTTATGGAAAAATGTTTTTTACAGTGATAGAAATATTCAGCAAAATAAATAATCAGCAAACAGACTTTTACAACTTATCTCTTTTTCCGTGCTTAACCACCGCCTCGGAAAACGCACAAACAGCAAAACAGGAACATCAATAAATGCTGTATGGATTTCTCGATTTGCGTGCCTAGAAATCTGCAATAAATGCAGATGTACGGCCACCTTGAAATCTGTGCCAAAACAGCAATAAATGTTGATGTACGGACCTCGAAAATCGTGCCAAAAACGCTGCAAAACTCAGCTGTACGGAATAGCCCCTAGCTGCCTCGATTTCTGTGCCAAATATTGCTGTACGACTGTTGTACGGCCTGCTGTACGGCCTGATGTATGGCCCTGCTGTACGGCCTTGCTATACGGCCTCCCTGCCTAGGAAACCGTGCAAAAATCAGCCTGTTGTTTGCTAAATCTGCTGCACTTGTCTGCTGAAATGTCTTGCTGAAATGCTGCCTTGGAATGCGTGCCAAGTTGCTGCCTCCTCCTCCTCACTGCCCAGAAATCTCCCTTGCTCTCTTGCTCTCCTTCTCCCAATCTGCTCGTGAAAGAATGAATTGACCTTTTCCTCCTTTTCCTCCTTTAACCTAACCCTAAGTGACTTTTGGGGAATCCCTAAATCCAATGGCTGAGATAGATTGAGATCTAGGGCTGAGATTAAATGCTCATTTAAATCTCACTTTCTATTTTTTAATTCACCCCACTTTAATAAAGACCCACTTAGTCTTTTATTTCCAAAGTCACTTTTTCTTTTCTAATTTTATATTGACTTTATTTAAAGTCACTTTAACTTTAGTAACTTTATCACTTAAAGTCACTTTAAAATTAGATTTGACTTTATAACTTTATAAAGTCACTTTAGTAACTTTATCACTTAAGTCACTTTTTAATTAGATTTAACTTTATAAAAAATTATAAAGTTACTTTAGGAGAAAAATTAAATTCTTTTGGACACTTTTCCCTAGGCCAAAGATCAAAGCCTTAGGGAACCACCTGTCCTCCGGTACCAAATTTCAACACTCCCTCTTACCGAGGAAGGTGTTCCTCACCACTCCCATCTTGTCTCTGAAGTAGACATGCTTGCCCCGTGGTAAGGCTTTGGTAAGAATATCTGCAACCTGCTCATTAGTGGGAATATACTCAAGCTTCACAGCTCCTTTCTGAACATAGTCTCTGATGAAATGATATTTGATCCCGATATGCTTTGACCTGTCATGAAATACTGGATTCTCCGTGAGTTTAATGCAACTCCGATTATCACAGTAAATCACTGAAGGTCTCAACGGTTGACCAAATAAGCCAAACAACATCTTGCGAAGCCAGATGGCCTCACAACTAGCTAGACTGGCTGCCATATACTCTGCTTCCGCTGAACTCAATGCTACTGACTGCTGCTTCCGGCTGAACCATGACACCACTGCCGAACCCAACCCGAAACAACACCCTGAAGTGCTCTTCCTATCAGAAGCACAACCTGCCCAATCAGAATCAGTGTAACCTGCCAATCTCACTCCATCCCCCTGCCTATAGTCCAGACCATAATCCACTGTCCCTTGCAAGTATCGCAAAATGTGTTTTGCAGCCACCCAGTGAACCTTCCTAGGCTCACACATAAACTGACTCATCGTGTTGACTGCAAAACAAATATCTGGTCTAGTGTTGACCAAATACTTCAAGGAACCAATCAGCTGTCTGTACAATGTGGGATCCACCAACTCGGAATCCGAAGCATGAAGCTTCTTCCAGTTGGTGATCATCGGTGTCGACATGGGTCTACAATCCTCCATGTGGAATCTGCCAAGGATGTCCACAATATACTTCCCCTGTCCCAGGAAGAAATGCCCCTCCTCCCGCCACACCTCCAAACCCAAAAAGTAATGCATCAAGCCGATGTCCTTCATCTCAAACTCCGCCGCAAGATCTCTCTTGCAGTGCTCTATGAGTCTCTCTGCACCTGTAATGACTAAGTCATCCACATACAGCACCAGAATGAGAGGCTCCTCACCTATCACAATATAGTAAAGGTTCTGATCTGCCTCACTCTTTGTGAAACCCATCTTCTGCAAGTAAGTATCTATCCTGGAGTACCAAGCTCTGGGAGCTTGCTTCAGGCCATAAAGGGCCTTCTTCAGTCTGCACACATGGGACTCCTTCCCATGCACCTCAAAGCCCTGTGGCTGCTCAATGTACACCTCCTCCTGTATGAAGCTATTGAGAAATGCGGTCTTCACATCCATCTGGTGGATCTTCCAACCCATCTCTGCTGCTATCGATATAATGGAGCGGATCGAAGTATATCGAGCCACGGGAGTGAAGGTCTCCTCATAATCAACTCCCTCTACCCGGGAGAACCCTCTAGCCACAAACCTCGCTTTGAATTTCTCAATGCTGCCATCTGCAGCATGCTTTACCTTGTAAAGCCATCTGGAAGTAACCACGGATTTGCCCTCAGGCCTCCGCACCACCTCCCAAACATCATTCTTCATGATAGAAGAATACTCCTCCTGCATGGCCTCTCTCCAGACCTGCTGGCTAGCTGCCTCCTCATAGCTAGAAGGCTCAGAGTCAAGGATGTTGGTAGCCATTTCCATATAGCTACAAAACCTCTCAGGTGGTCTGCTCTCTCTGACCGGCCTCTTAGGCTCAGCAACAGATGTGGCATCTCTCAAGGTGTCCTGAAGCCACTTGGGCTTCCTCTTCCCTGAGTGCACTTCTCCTGCCGGAGAATAAAACTCCTCCTCCTCAACATCAGGAGCCTGAACTCCTGACTGTCTGTCTGCTGTCCTCCTGCCTGCACCTGAACCCGTAGATGCTGAGGTACCGTGTGAACTGTCCATCAGTGGACTCCCCAGTGAACTGCTCTGTGGACTGCTCTGCGTGCTGCCCATAGCTCCACCCCTCTGACTCTGCGAGCCACTCCCCACTGACGGACCTGACATCGTCATAGAAGTACCTCCGGATCCTCCTGATCCCTGCCCACTGGATCCCTGCGACTGACTCAACTGCTGCTGAGGGTCTGGCTGATCCAGATACTCTAACTCCCATGACCTCCTAAAGGCCCTGTCCTCCTCGAACTTCACATCCCGCCTGACAACAACTTTCCTCTGTGCAGGAATGTAAATCCGAAAGGCCTTGGAGGTCTCACCGTAGCCCACAAAGATACCCTTCTCTGCGGTGGGCTCTAGTTTGGTCCTCTTCTCCTTGGGTATGTAGGAGTATGTCATGCACCCAAAGATACGAAGATGACCCATATCAGGCTTCTTCCCAGAAAAAGCCTCCTCCTGAGTCATGTGCCCCAAGGCACGATGCGGACTCCTGTTCTGCAAGTAAACAGCTGTGTTGCAGGCCTCTGCCCACAAAAACAATGGCAACCCCTGATCATGTAACATGGCTTTGGCAGCCCCTCCGATGGATCCGTTCTTCCTCTCCGCAACCCCGTTCTGCTGGGGGTTGTAAGGAACAGTGAGCTCCCTCCTAATGCCTGCCTCCGCACAATAGTCAACAAACTCTCCAAGGGTGTACTCTCCCCCATTGTCCGACCTCAGGGACTTGATCTTCCGACCTGTCTGTGTCTCCATAAGAGCTCTGAACTCCTGAAACCGCTTGAAGACCTCACTCTTGGTCTTCAAGAAATAAATCCAGGTCCTCCTGGAGTGATCATCAATGAATAACACATAATACTCATATCCACTCAAGGAAACATGAGACATCCGACCGCTCACATCGGAATGAATCAAATCAAGTATCCCAGTCGCTCTGCTGTCACTGCTGGGAAAAGGGGATTTGACAAACTTGCCCATCGCACATCCTCTGCAAGTATCAAAGTGATCAGTACTGAAATCTGGCACACCTGTAGTGATCTCCCGCAAGGTCCTCAAGGCTCCATGATACATGTGCCCCATCCTGCGGTGCCAAATCTCACACTGCTCAGAACTGCTAGCTCTGCTGTCGGTACTACTGCTCAATGCCAAAAGGGACTGAAATGCAAACTTGTACACCTTTGCATGGCGTACACCTATCACTCTAGCCGAATCAGCTGGAGTGCCCCTGGGATACATCAACACCTGTCCTCCCCTGAATAGTATCTCATATCCTCTGTCCTCCAAAGCTGAGACGGATATGAGGTTCTTCCTCATCCCTAGCACATAAAGAACATCTGACACCTTCAAGGGAGGTTTGGACTCCCTCTGAAATGTCAATGTTCCGACACCGACTGCTCTAACAACTCTGTCATCACCGAGTACTACCTCTACATCAGTGCCACTCTCTGAAAGCTCTGAGAAGTACTCACGGACTCCTGTCATGTGACGTGAAGCCCCACCGTCCACATACCAGATACCCGAAGATGCTCCGCTAATCGAGGGAAATGCATGCTCCCTCTGAACCTCTATGGCAGATAATCCTGCACTAGAAGACTCACACGCAATGAACCCAAACTCCCAGTCAAAGCGATCTGCAAAGTCCTCAACCTCTGCTGAAGCTGCCATGCTCTGGTTCTTCCCCTTCTTCTTCTTCTTCTCCGGACACACAACTGCATAGTGTCCCATCTTCTGACAATTCCAACACTTCACCTTGGAATAGTCCTTCTGTGTGTTATCCTGCTTACCTTTACCTTTGCCTTTGCCCCCACCATTGCTTGTGGAAGCCTGCTTCTTCCCTTTGCCTTTCTTGCGTCCTGCCAACAGTGCTACATCCTCATCCTGCTCAACTGGCTTGGCTGCCCCAAGCTGACCTTTCCTGATCTCTGTCTGAATGCAATCATCCCAAAACCTCTCCCATGTGGGAAGGGTCTCACGTGCACAAACTCCATCATCAAAGTTCATCCATGAACGGGGGAGGCCATTCACTGCAATCCGCACCAACTCAGTGGGTGGAATGGCCTCTCCAATCGCTGCCAACTCATCTCTCACATTAGTAATCTTTGTGAGATATCCAACTGCACTATCATTGCCCATCTTAATGGTCTTCATCTTCTCCTTCAGGACCATCTTCCGGTTCTCATTGGTACTCTGGTAGAGATTGGACAATGTTGTCCACATCTCATGAGCATTTCTCTTCCCTCTCACATGAGGAATGCAATGGTCTTTGATTCCGTCTAGAATCAGCCTCTTACCCTTGTTGTTCTTTTTATTATATGCTGCCAACTGAGTAGCATCAGTAGGCACATTCACAGGGTTCTGTGTGGTATGCACCATAATGTCCCAGACTTCTGCCTCCTCAAAGATACTCTGCATTCTCTCCTTCCAAATGCTGTAATTGGAATGCCCATCCAACCTGTCCTCCACCCTCAGTCCCAAAGACATCCTGCTGTCCTAAAACTGAAAAATAGCACTGCTGTAGTAAAGATAAAACTGTTGTTAGTGAAAAATCAGCTTGCTGGAATTTTCTGAGTGAAAAATCAGCAGGCTGTAATTTTCCTCCTTGCTGTCCCAAACTGCCCTTCAGCACTCAAGCTCTGATACCATGTAGAAATTTATATTTCCCACCCCGGTTTTCAGTTTTCACCTTATTACTCCAAAATAATTAAATGCCCTTTCCCATATCCATACATTTAATAAACTGAAAAATAAATTTGCTGAAAACACAAATTCTGGAAATTTTTCAGAATGCTGAAAATGCAGAAATAAAATAACAGCAGTAACAAACAGTCATTCAACACATCATAACTCAGTATTTTTGGTCAAGGTGACCCTGGAAAAACCCCTACAACTCTTGGGGAAAACCAGTTCGAAAGCTCCTTCTTATTTCTGGAAAAAATGCTTTTTACAGTGATAGAAATATTCAGCAAAATAAATAATCAGCAAACAGACTTTTACAACTTATCTCTCTTTTCCGTGCTTAACCACCGCCTCGGAAAACGCACAAACAGCAAAACAGGAACAGCAATAAATGTTGTACGGATTTCTCGATTTGCGTGCCCAGAAATCTGCAATAAATGCAGCTGTACGGCCACCTTGAAATCTGTGTCAAAACAGCAATAAATGCTGTACTGATTTCTCGATTTGCGTGCCCAGAAATCTGCAATAAATGCAGTTGTACGGCCACCTTGAAATCTGTGCCAAAACAACAATAAATGCTGCTGTACGGACCTCGAAAAACGTGCCAAAAACGCTGCAAAACTCAGTTGTACGGAACAGCCACTAGCTGCCTCGATTTCTGTGCCAAATACTGTTGTACAGCTGTTGTACGGCTGCTGTACGGCCCTGCTGTTCGGCCTTGCTGTACGGCCTCCCTGCCTAGGAAACCGTGCAAAAATCAGCTTGTTGTTTGCTCAATCTGCTGCACTTGTCTGCTGAAATGTTTTGCTGAAATGCTGCCTTGGAATGTGTGCCAAGCTGCTGCCTCCTTCTCCTCACTGCCCAGAAATCTCCCTTGCTCTCTTTCTCTCCTTCTCCCAATCTGCTCATGAAAGAATGAATTGACCTTTTCCTCCTTTTCCTCCTTTAACCTAACCCTAAGTGACTTTTGGGGAATCCCTAAATCCAATGGCTGAGATAGATTGAGATCTAGGGCTGAGATTAAATGCTCATTTAAATCTCACTTTCTATTTTTTTTAATTCACCCCACTTTAATAAAGACCCACTTAGTCTTTTATTTCCAAAGTCACTTTTTCCTTTCTAATTTTATATTGACTTTATTAAAGTCACTTTAAAATTAGACTTGACTTTATAACTTTATAAAGTCACTTTAGTGACTTTATCACTTAAGTCACTTTTAAATTAGATTTAACTTTATAAAAATTATAAAATTACTTTAGGAGAAAAATTAAATTCTTTTGGACACTTTTCCCTAGGCCAAAGATCAAAGCCTTAGGGAACCACCTGTCCTCCGGTACCAAATTTCAACAACTGGATCCTCTACAATGCTGACATTTTCATCCATGCACTTTGCACTTGCTACCAACTCTGATCTACGCTCCAGTATTTGACACTGTCACTTTGATTTCATGTCCTCATGGCATATTACTACATCAATCCAACTAATCCTGATACTGTTTCTCTATTGGATCCTCATAGCCAGATTCAATTCATGAGATCCACACCATCTCAATGAATCTATTGTGTAACCAGCTCCAAAAATAGACGAAAAGAGATATCAACGACTTAGAAATAAGCCACTTCGAGGGGGCAACCTCCAATACATTACATAAATGAACAATTCTTGGATGATCCAATTTAAAAAACCTACTTTCTATATATAGGAGTCCATGGGGCCATAATGTAATCCTAGTGGGCCACAATGTAATCCTAGTCGACCTAACATTAATAATTTAAGGGCACAATAATAATAAAATGGGGGTTACAAGGGTACAATAATAACAATAAGGGGGTTACACTAATAACAATAAGGGACTATACTAGTAATATAGGGACCTAACATGCCCCTCTTCTTCAAAAAATTGTTGTCCTCAACACTTGAGTAGCTCTGGGTGCTTCTGTATAAAATTCTCATCCTCCCATGTAGAATCTTCAGTGGGTAAGTTCTTCCACTTGATGAGATACTCTGAAATTGATCGATTCCGTAGTTGTCGAGTTCTTGTTTCCATGACCACTTCAGGTTCCAATATGATTTTTCCTTCCTCATCAAGTTCTGGTAACATTGTTTGAACTGTAATATTTTCACCGATAACCTTCTTTAAGCATGAAACATGGAAAATTGTATGTACTCGCGAAGAAGCAGGAAGCTCCAATTTGTATGCCATAGTACCAATCTTTTGCAACACCTTGTAAGGACCATAGTACTTTGGCGATAATTTATTATCCTTCTTTGCTTGCTTGAGGGACATTTGTTTGTATGGTTGTAGCCGTAAAAATAACCAATCTCCTACATCAAAACTTCTCTCGCTGCGATGTTGATCTGCCTGTTGTTTCATTCGATTTTGTGCCAAATTCAGGTTATTCTTTAAGAGTTGGAGAACTTCTTACTGATGCTCGATGTGATCTTCCACTGCTTGAACCTTCGAATTTTCCCTTAAATATGATGTGATGGATGGTGGATGATATCCACAAAGTGCCATAAATGGGGTCATTTTTGTTGCAGTATGGAAGGAAGTGTTATACCACCATTCAGCAAGAGGTAACCACTTGACCCATTGTGTTTTTTTATCAGATACAAAACAATGAAGATATCCTTCCAAAAATTTATTTACTATCTCAGTTTGACCATCAGATTGAGGATCATAAGATGAGCTATGAGCTAATTGAGTACCCAAACAAGAAAATAAATCCATCCAAAAATTTCCAGTAAAAATGGGATCTCTGTCGCTTACAATAACCCTTGGGCTTCCATGTAGCTTTTGAATTCTGTCCATAAATGTAGTAGCAACTGTACTTGCTTTAAATGGATGAGATAATGCACAAAAGTGTGCATACTTGGTAAGTCTATCAACTACCACCATGATGACACTCTTTCCTTCTGACTTAGGTAAACCTATGATAAAATCCATTGAAATCTCCTCCCAACGTTGACTTGGAATGGATAAAGGTTGTAGAAGTCCCGGGGTCTTAATTGTTTCCACTTTATTCTGCTGGCAAACCAAACATTTCGCCACAAACTTTTGAATATCAGATTTAAGGCCATCCCAAAAAAATTCTTTCTTCACCCTGTGGTAAGTTTTTAAAAATCCTGAGTGTCCTCCTAAAGGAGAAGTGTGCAATTCAAGAAGAATCTTTTGTTTTAGTTGGGAATTCTTACAAAGATATAAGCGATCTTTGTACCATAAGGAATCATTTTTCCAACTAAATGTATCAGATGTACTAGGATCTTGCCGCAACTTTTGAATGAGTATCCATACATCTTTGTCCTTCTTCCATTCATCTCTTGCTTCAGTTATCCAATCTGGTTGGATAATAGAAATGGCACAAAGCAATGCTTCCACCTCTTCATTCTTTCTTGAGAGTGCATCTGCAACAACATTAAGCTTTCCTTTTTGTAGATTATTTCAAAGTCATAACCCAACATCTTTGTGACCCATTTTTGCTGCTCTTCTGAAGATAGTCTTTGTTCCAAAAAGTGTTTAAGACTATCACGATCAGTTTTTACCTTGAAGTGTCTTCCCATTAGGTAAGTTCGCCATTTCTTTAGTGCATGCAGTATTGCTAACATTTCCTTCTCATAAATAGCTTTCTGTAAATACTTTCCTTTGATTGGACGACTTTCAAAAGCAATGGGTCTTCCTTCTTGCATTAAAACAACACCAATTCCATTTTCCGAGGCATCACATTCCACAATAAAGGTTTTTGTGAAATCTGGCGTAGCTAAGACCGGTGCTAGGCACATTTCCTCTTTAAGACGTTCAAAGGCCTTAGTTGCTTCAGGAGTCCATGAAAATGCATCTTTCTTCAATAATGTTGTTAGAGGTGCTGCTATTCTTCCATAATCCTTAACAAACTTGCGATAATACCCTGTTAACCCGAGAAATCCTCGCAACTGTTTTATGGTTGTGGGACTTTCCATTCCTTAATGGCTTTAATTTTGTTAGGGTCTACTTTAACACCCTCGTGAGATACAATATGACCCAGATATTCCACCTCTTGGACTCCAAAGAAACATTTGGACTTTTTTGCATATAATTGTTTCTCCTGCAATAGTTTGAGCACCCTGTCAACATGTTCAACATGATCCTTCCAAGACCTGCTGTAGATTAGTATATCATCAAAAAATACTAGCACAAATTTTCTAAGGAAGGGTTTGAAAATGGAATTCATCGACCCTTGAAATGTAGAAGGTGCATTGGTAAGGCCAAAAGGCATCAACAAAAATTCATAATGACCCTCATGAGTTCGAAATGTTGTTTTTGGAATATCTTCAGTCTTCATTCTAATTGGATGATATCCTGAACGAAGATCCAACTTGGCAAAATAAATTGCTCCATGTAATTCATCCAATAATTCATCAATCACAGGAATGGGAAATTTATCTTTAATGGTGAGCTTATTGAGCTCCCTATAATCCGGACACATTCGCTATGATCCATCCTTCTTGTGTACCAATACTACAGGAGCAGAGAAAGAACTTTGACTAGGTTGAATTATACCCGCCTCTAACATTTCTGCAATCATACGTTCAATTTCGCTCTTTTGGAAGTAAGGATATCTATAAGGCTTGATGTTTGGAAGAACACTTCCTAGAATCATATGAATAGCATTATCATGATCACGAATAGGTGGGATTCCTTTGGGAGTTTCAAACACCTTGGAATGATTGTCCAAGACTTGTTGGAGATCTGCAGAAATAGATGATTTTGATGTCAGAACTTCTAGTGAGCATAATTGTGCAATTATGCCTCGTTTTTCTTTCTTTAGAAGCTTTGTCATGACATTAGAGCTTATTATCCTTCCCGGATTCCCTTCAATACCCCGTAATTCGACTTCCTTTCCTTCTGAAAAAAATTTCAAGAAAAGTTCTTGAAAATTAAAAGCTACCATCCCCAAAGATTGTAACCATTGTACTTCTAGTACAACATCAGCACCTCCCATAGGAATGGAAAGCATTGGACTAGTCAATACATATTCCCCCATGGTTAGCTTGATATTATGGCATTTTTCAGAGCAATTTATAGTTCCTCCATTTGCAACCATCACTTGACATTCTGGTGCTGGGTATAGGAAACAATTTAATTCCTTGGCTACCTTACAATGAATAAAATTATGGGTGCTACCCGAATCAATCAACACTATTACCTTTTTCTTCTTGATTTGTCCTTGTATCTTGAGAGTTTGAGGAGTGGTAATTCCTGCCAGTGCATTACACGATATGGTCGGATTCATTTCTTCCTCTTCTAGGGTTGGTTCCCGGTGTATATCCTCTTCTTGTTCATTTTCTTCTTCCTCTTCACAATCTATGTAAAATAATTTCTTCTCAGCACACTTATGACCTTTAGTGTATTTTCTATCACAACTGTAGCAAAGCCCTTTTGCTCTTTTTCTTCCAATTTTTGTGGTGTCAACCTTGTAGGTTGTGGAAATCTAGGCGTAGCAACACTTCCTTCTTTATAGAATTGAGTGGTAGGCTTCCTTGTCGCCATTATTTTACATTCAACTTTTCTTGCCAACCCGAATGCCTTCTCCAATGAATCTGGTTCCAAAACGCGAACTTCATGTTGGATATTATCCTTTAAAGTGCCTATGAAGAGATCGATCCTGTGTTCCTCTGGAATATCAGTTACCCTTATATTCAATTTTTGGAATTCCTCAATGTGTTGCCCCACTAAACCCTTTTGTTTGAGATTTATCAATTGGCTAAAGAAGGTGTTTCTCTTTGTATCCTCATAATGTGCTATCATTTCTTCCGTAAAAATTGACCAAGTGACAATTTTTTTACGGGAGCAAAGCCATCGATACCATACAAATGTATTTTTCTCTAAATGTAAAGTTGCAATGCGTACCTTTTGTGTGTTTTGCACGTTATGGAGATCAAAATATTGCTCCATCTGTAGTATCCATGTTACAGGATCCTTTCCATCAAACTTCCTCATATCCATTTTTGGAATATGGTGGTTCTTCCCGCCAATATTAGAGTTTATGAAATCACGATTAACATTTATTTTGTTCTCATCATGAGGTTCTTCTACTATCTTTTCACCATTAGGAAACATTTCTTGTATCAACTTGGTCAAACCTTCGATGTCTGCTTTTAGATAATTCTTCATGTTTTTCATGTTGTTTTCCATGTTGTCTTTCATGTCATCCATCTTAGCTTCCATGCCAGCTTCCATGCCATCCATCTTAGCTTCCACGCCTTTCTTCAAACCATCCATCTTCTCTTCTGTTCCTTTCTTCAAAACTTCCATTTCATTTTTTGTTGCTCTTTGCGAGAGTGAAATTTGTTGCACTTGCTCTTGTAATTTTGATAGATCATGTTGCAATTCTTCATCTTCATGAGTCATAGTAAACCCTTATGAAGGCTTAATGGGTGTTGAATTATTTTTACGGGGCATATTTTAGAACCCAATACTGATATATATTCTACAATATTCCCTTGGAATCAATCCAAATTTATTCTTCAAACAAGACTTATGCAATTCGGAAAAACAATACACACCTTTTTCTTGCTTTTAAGGAGCTCGATATTGAAATTGGATTATCTCTGTGATTGCAGCACTTCAATATCTGAATTTTGGTACCGACTTAGCCCTCTAGATTATATTTCGAATGCCATAGGTCTGACCTGATTTGGATTCTCCAAGACAAAGTTGTGTCCAATCTCCCACAATGACCTAATTATGGATTGGTTCAGTAGAGCGAACTTGTACAACTTGCCACGTGTCACTGTTTCATTCTTTGTCTCTGAAATTGATAGCCAAGAAACTACAGTCCGTGTTCTTGTGATCACTTTTTATGGCACTCCAATCCGATGCCCAGAGAGAGAGATATTGAACTTTTCCCACGATCACCTCTTTGAGATGAAATTCAGGAGCCTGAAAAAGCACTACCTTCCACAAATCATATCTCCAAAAATATTGCGAACCAAGATCTGAAATTTTTTGACAAATTTCCTTAGGATTTCAACTTCGTACCATACGAATTTAAGATTCTGAACCTTCGTAGAAAACAATTTATAGTGCAAATGCCACGATGACCTGTTTAGGAGCCTGAAAAAAGACCTAAATTCCACAGATCATATCTCCAAAAATATTGCGAACCAAGCTCTGAAATTTTTAGATAATATTTCTCAGGATTTCGGCTTCGCACCCTAAAAATTTCAGCTTCTGAAACTTCTTATAAAAAAGGTTATAGCGAAAATTCCACGATGACCTGTTTGGAGTAGCGAAACCCTAGAATCCAAAGCTCTGATACCAAATGTTCTGTAACCAGCTCCAAAAATAGAAGAAAAGAGATATCAACGCCTTAGAAATAAGCCACTTCGATGGGGCAACCTCCAATACATTACATATATGAAAAATTCTTGGATGATCCAATTTACAAAACCTCCTTTCTATATATAGGAGTCCATGGGGCCATAATGTAATCCTAGTGGGCCACAATGTAATCCTAGCTGACCTAACATTAATAATTTAAGGGCACAATAATAATAAAATGGGGGTTACAAGGGTACAATAATAAAAATAAGGGGGTTACACTAACAACAATAAGGGACAATACTAGTAATATAGGGACCTAACAGAATCCTGCCAAAAATTTATTCTTAGGATTAATCACGCATGTCACCCCACCTCACACCTGGTGGTATAGTTGCATGCACTACCTATGCCCATTTGGCTCAAAATTTCTCTACATGAGTGGTTTCTCCCACTCCATGATCCTCCACATGTGGCTAGCCCACATCTTGAGGTTCATTCTTACCTGCATGCACATCCATCTCCCTCTCAAGGGTCAATTGCATGGCTCTCTCACACTTCCCCATGGTTGGAAGCTCTGTAAAAATCACATCTACATCAAGTCTATAGAGATTCTTCACATGAATCCCAATCTTCTTGGCTTGTCCTGTTTCTTTGTGTTTAAGGAACACCTTCCTTTTCCAACTCGCGCACATTGGAATTGTCCCACCATCACAATTTTTTCTAACAAAAGAGTTGATTTTAAATCGATGATATCTCCCTCATCCGAGCTCCGATTTGACCGATTTTTTTTTAAGTTTGGGTTTTTTTTTCAAGGAATCCAAATATGCTTTTTTTTTTTAAATTTTGCATCAAAATTTTCAGATATTCTCTGCAAAATTGCGCACCCAAATAATTCCTGCTCTCATACCATGTAGGAAATTTATAACACAACTCTGATACCATGTAGAAAATTTATAGCACATCTCTAATACCATGTAGAAATTATACAATATGCATGTATATCTTGGATTCACTTGATCTAAAAATGTGCTAAATTTAAATACTGAATCTCTTCTATAAATCTTTGTGGAATTAAAAACACAATTGCCAATTACATAAGCATGAAGAAAGATCAATCACACACAACATAGATAATTTCTCGGGGAAAGCTTACAGCTAAAAACCCCACTATATTCTATTTTTATATTATATCATCGATCATGAAACAATTACATACAAAACTCTTCTCACAAGAGCTCTCAGTACATGAGCTAATTGTTTCATACTATCATACAAAAATTGGCAAGTTTCTTAGCCAATTTATTGTATCCAGACAACCTACCTCCAATGCGCAATCCTTGATGTTAAAGAACCCTGAATAATGGATACCTTGTCGGCCTTGACTGCGTATATATCATGGGCTCATCCAATGTGTGTGTGCTTGCATGTGTGCAAGCTGATAATGTCACAACTGATAGTTATCATCCCTTTCACCAAGAACTAAATTGGGTCTCCACTGGATATGACATGCATGCAGTTAATAATAGTAAAAACATCAGTTGCGTGTGAGATCACTACATGTGAATTAATTAATTTTTAATTCACTTGATCTCTCACTAGTGTATCTGCAGTTACAACTAGCACAACTGACTTTAACTCACTTAATTGAGTTAAACCGATTTACAACTTGCAAAAATCATGCACCACTGTACTTCCAACTCTGTTACAACTAGAATCACTTAGTTACAACTCAATTCACTCTGCATGTCCCACCAATCGACCTCTTAACTTGAAATTCACTTAGCTAACTTATTTTCCAGTTTATTTAACTAATTTCAAGTCCAGATTGAGAATATATTATAGTTTAGCGTCCTTCTATATTAAGGGATAATAAAAATACACATTCACCTAAAAATAGCCTATGTGGACCCCACCCTAGTGTAGGTGCTTAATTTTCACTAGGATCATCGATGTTGTTTCTCGATGCCAATTTCATTGTTTCTTGTTGCAAACTTCAACAATAAAGACATTATATATTTTGAATAAACAATGTATTAATATATTATTAATCATTACCGCTTCTTCTTTGAGTTAAAGGAATACTTTCTCACAATGAATTGGTAGAACATAAGGCTCCTTATCCTCATGTAGGAACTTTTAGGAATCTATAGAAAACATTCCACTATGTGTATCATGTCTTCATGTTCTCTCAAATTTTTCATACCATCTACATTTAAAAATAAAACATTTAAAAGAGAGTTAATCCAACTCAATAATTTCTTTTTTTTCCCAACATATTATAGATTATCTTCAATAATATTCTTATCTTTTGATATTGATTGATCGGATTTCTTGAAGTCAACCATGATGCCACAATCGAAGGATCATCTCTTTAAATTTACACGTTCTACATGATAATGTTGACCATATGCCCACATTATTGGATATTTCCTTTCATGTGAATGACCATTTATATTTGTTTAAACAAATATAATGACAAATATTAAAAATAGTTAATACTGTCAAAACTGTAAGGAAACAAAATTTTATAAAATTCCAATTGTACTTTTCTTTCACATCGTCTAGACATTTTGATTTCATCTTCAGTAATGTTTGAATCTATACCTGCATCTTCTATTTGATTTTTAATTGTTCAGTAACCCATTCTAGTGTGCAATCTTTGCCCCATTCCCCTTGATGATCAATAGGAAATGGGGAATTCCTAGGTTCGATCTCTTAAATTATCTCCTTGCTTCTAAAGTTTCTTCTCTCTTTTTATCACACAAATCAATCCATTTTTTCATAAAGTGCATGTGTTACAACATGAAATTGTCAAGTATAACACTTTTGTTTATAGCTATTACATGTCAACATGCTTATTTCATACTCCAAAGGCCATGTTGTTAATTTGACAAATAAATTACAGAGTAAATGAATGATTGCAATAAAAAAACAAAATGATCATGAGTTTACTTACTAATTTCTACTTGAACACCATTATATTGTGAGTTTTCTCCATCAATAATATCTAATGCTCATTCTTCATCCCAAAAGCGTGGCTCATCTTCAAAATCCTTACCAAGGAATCCCATAGGAATAAAAATACTTCATTCAATACAAACCATTCAACCATGCAACCTTATGGATGTGCATTTTGTCAAACATATATTTTTAGAGTTTTCATATACCTCTCAAAGAAAAAATATCCACCTCATCAATACGAAATTTGCAAATTCATTGTCTTAATTATAAATCTTCCGGGAAATCACATAAGGAATTTTTGGTCATTGAATAAGTGTATAATTAAATGGACTTATATGTCCATGAAACTTATATGGAGCTCCTTTTCTAATACACATACACTTTCTGCAATTTCCGTCTTCCATTTTGGCACTTCACATTCATGGATCTACCTGGATGTCACCCACCTAATATAAGAATAATAAATTAGTATGAACCTTTAGGAAACAATTAAAATTCAATATGATATCTCTATGTCTCTCACACATGAACATTCCATACCACATAACTTGCAAATGTTGACAAATGACTTATGGAATTCCTCAAGTCAACCATAAGATATGAATCCCCCCTAATTTCCAGAATAATGATATGTTGTCAAACACATTTATCAAATTTCATCATTAGTTATTTTTGTCACACAATAGAATATCATAATATATTTAGTACCTAATCAATTTTACTGATAAATGTTAAATAATGATACATAATTCCTTCATAAAATTATGAAAATCATGTGTTTTAAATCCTGTGATATGTCCATCAACTGTAAAATATTTATTTGATGATGACCCATAGCGAGGAGGTGTACTTATTGAACATATGAAATTTTTTAGTTGGTATAGCTCTTTCATTTTCAAAATCCATGGAGATGTATAAATTTAATACAAAATATGTATAGCCTGGATTCTCCTGATCTAACAATAATATGCTACTGTTAAATAAATATTCACTTCTACAAAATATTTACGGAATTTGAAACACAATTGTTAATCATGATATCATGAAGAAATATCAATCACACTTAACAAAGATAATTTACCTAGGGAAAGCATATAGCTAAAAACCCCGCTATCTTCTATTATGTACTATATTATGGATCATGAAACAATTACATACAAAGCTCCGGTCCAAGAGCTCTCAGTACATGAGCTAACTGTCTCACACTGTCATATAAAAATTGGCAAGTTCCTTAGCCAATTTACTGTCTCCAGACAGCCTACCTCCACTGTGCAATCCCAGCCTACATAAATATTTGAATGAATGCAATCTTGCTTGCCTTGACTGTGCAATCCTAACGGGAACATCCAATGTGCATTTGGTTGTATTTGTACAACCAGATAATGTCACAACTGATAGTTATCTTCCCTTTCACCTAGAACTCAACTGGGTATCCACTGGATCTGACATGCATGTAGTTAATAGTAGTAAATATTCAGTTGCATGTTTGGCCACTGATTGTGAATTAATTAATAATTAATTCACTTGATCTCTCACTAGTGTACCTTCATTTACAACTAGCACAACTGAGTTTAACTCACTTAACTGAGTTAAACTACTTTAAAACTTTCATAACTGCACTTCCAACTCTGTTACAACTTCGAGTCACCCAGTTACAAATAATTCCACTTGCATGTCCCACCAACCAACCACTCAACTCGAAATTCCTTTAGCTAAATGATTTTCCAGTTTAGTTAATTATTTTCAAAAGCTCATTGAGAATAGATTATTTTTTATTGTCCAACCAATATTAAGGAATAATAATAGTCGACATGCATCTATAAATAGATGTGCAATCTATAAATAGAACTTGCACAGACATCTATAAATAGACCTCATATATAGATAGAATTTTCTCATGCATCTATAAATAGACATCAACCTAAAAATAGCCTAAGGCTTCATCCTAGTGTAGATGCATAATTCTCACTAGGATCTTCTTGTTGAATCTCAACAGGAGCTTCTACATATTTTTCTTTTTCCCTGTTTGGACACAAAAGTTTTTTATCAAATTTGGTACGTGAAAGAGAAATATCTCTCCTCGAAGACAAAGTGTCCTTCTCTTTCCCCGCTATATTTCAAAAAATTTAATTTGAGACATTTTTGAAGATGTGCATAGGATATAATAGGTGAAATATTAATATATCCTTCCAATATGGGAGCTCATAAAATATGGATTTCCTTTTCATCTCTTTTGGCATCTTTATTATAGCTTGTTTTGGCTCTTCAATAGAATCACCCCCATCAAAAAAATCCTACCAAGCTTTCAAAGTTTCAGTACGACATCTTCATACTTTTTAAGCCAATCGACTGGACCCATATTCATGGGAGGGCATCTATTTTCAACTTTTCCATCAAATTTATTCTTATGGCGGTTTCTAAACCGATGATATGGAGGTAGAAAAACCCTGTTGTTTTCATAAAAAAAAATTATGAAGATATTTAGAATACATCCCTTGAAATTGTTGCACATCTTGGAAATGAAAATAGCCCCTTTGTTTGAAGCCCTACAATTCAATAAGAAAGGTCAATAACATCAAAATAATAGTATAAAACTAAGTATGAAAGTTGGGATAACAATAAATTATGAGTGTAAATATGTACCTATTTTATTATCTTACCGGAACAAAAACCAAGACCTCGAAAATCATGAATACTCCAACATAACACACCATACAACAATAAGGACCTATTTGGTAGAGGATGTGATATTTCATACATTCTTATGCCTTTCCATAGCAATTGCATCTCATCAATAAAATGTGCAATATAAACATCGATGATTTTAACTTGATGTTTTCCTGGAACAATGAGAGTCAACATAAGGTGCTCCTATTTAACACTCATCCATGGGGGAATATTGTATAATATCAATCCGACTATCCAAACACTATAATTTGAGCATGTGAAATATAATGGAAAAAATCCATTAATTTCAAGACCAAACCTGATACTACAGGGCTCATATTTGAATTTTCTTGGCCATTTTCCTTCTATGTGTTTCAGTGCTTTGGAGTTGGCCACAATTCACATGAATCCATATTTACTCCTATTGTTTGTATGTCATTCTGTAAATTGTATAAGTGACTTGCAATGAAACATTAGTTGAAGTATAGGTATAATTTACATGTAATGTAAAACTTTATTTGGAATTGTAGGACCTTGTACATCTGTACGATATCTCTTATATTTTCATAAGGGGCATTCTACCTTGTCTTGATATTCATCTCTGTATAAAACACAATCAATTTTAAGTGAATGAATTTTCTTGTACTCAATCCCAAAATCAACCAAAAAATGATGCGCCTCTTTGCAAGTTAATGCCAACATATTCTCTTCAAGAAAAAAATTATTTTTTAGTGCCCTGTAATATTTCCAAATATTATATCAATTGAATGATGAATGTTTACAAATTATGTACACCAATTGAAAATGAATTATAAGAAAAAGATTTCAACTCACTTTAATAGGGTGGTGAATCCTTTATCTGACTAACCAAATAGTGAATTGATTTCTGATAATATTAATGTGTAGTCCAGTTTTGAGGTTCTAATTGTACCCAATTTGACCATAGGTGTCTTTGTTGCTTGCGTGATGGAGTCTTTTAGGTTGTTATCATCAGCATTACGTTGGTGGTAATTTTCTCTATTGTCATCATTAATTTCAACCATATGATCATTATTGTCATCATTGTTTCCATCCCCAAAGAGACCTGTAAGAATTTCATTCAATCCTTATTAATGCACTACATTTTCACTATCATGATCATCATCATTAACGCTAGGTGGCATGTCATCAATGTATGCTAATATAATCAGTTGTTCAAATTTCTTAGGTGGCAAAGTTCTCTTTAAAGATGGTTTTTTTTCCATGGTATGGTTTAAAGGATGGTTTGGATCATCCTATCCAAATATTAATAAACCAGTTGGATCAGATTGGGTATTAGTAACCATTATTTAATCGTCATATTCTACATATTGACAAACACAACCATTATTTAATGTTTGGCAAGGATTGGATAAATAATAAATATATCAATTTCAAATAAATATAATCAAATATTAATTAACAAATACCATCCCATGTACTATAGTCTTGACCAACCTCTTCTTCAGTGCAATTATTTGTTGTGTCTGGAGGATACATTGTCATATCATTTTCCACCCACTATGTTCTTCGTGATTTAACAATTTAAGTCCACGCCCATGTACATATGTTTTTTTCTTTTGCTAGTTGAACACTTAGGCTATGCACTTGCTCCAATATCCATATGAAATATCAACAACATGCATTAATTTATTTCAATATTGGATAATACACTATAAATTCAAATAATACTATGAAAAATTATGGATGTATCACAAAATGATTCCTAATTTAATTCAAAATTAGATTACCTGATGTCCTGCAACACCCGTTGTGTCCTTATTTGATATGATCTGATATATTTCCATGGCCTCATATTTCCCCTATAATACATAACATAGTCAATGATGTTTAGTACACCATTTATATCATTTCAACCAATATGTTATCTACCACAAAAAACTCACTTTACTGATATATTTGACATGTGGATATCATGTTTTGAATTTGAAAAAAAACAACACATTTTATATAACTTTATCTCATATATGTTATAGCATTCGTGGATTTATAAACACCATCCTCCTTTTGTTGAGGTTGCTTTGTCTTATGACCTTTTCTATATCTACACATTTTGTATCCGATTCTATGGTGACCCACTTTCATATAGTTGATTTAGTAGGTCTACATCATCCACATCTTTTGTCCATGACCTCCTCTACATCCTATAATAAACAATAATCACATTAATCACATAAAATCTAAGGATTTCGTTGTTGCTATGTCCAATTGGATAAACACACAATCGATCTAATCTCAACTCGTTTTCATCACACCTTTCTAACTAAAATGCCTCTATTTTCAACATATACCCTTTTTGCTAATTTCTACTCCCAATATGGTGACATGACACAACTCTTATAAATATTATATGAGGATTATGAAAAATAAAGACTACCTTTTTTTTTTATGTTTTCATTTAAGTGAATTCAATCTCTTCATCTATAATTTTAAATCACCAAATATATGTATTTTTTTTATATTTAAAAAAAATCCTTTGACCCTATATGTTAGAGAATATACTATTTTCAATTTTCGATTTTTAAGTGTTATAAATTAACTCAATATATAATATAATAATTAATATAAGTTAACTTGTGGATGAGATATATTTTCAGCGCCACCATCCACCCTATAAAGGAGTAAAGAGTGAGTGGCAGGATCAAAAATGTTTGTGTCACATGTATACATAATCACTAAGAAACACGACCTTTACAGGTGAAAATGTGTGTAGGTGACTATAACTAGTGGATTGTTACATTATGAGTTATTTGATATTAAAATAAAATTAGAAGGATTGAAATCACACCAAATTATTCAGTGGGCTATGAAAATATGACATAAAACACCCTTCATTGGGTTAAAACACCATTTATAGGGCTTTACATCAACCAACATTTCAACTTATCCCATGTGCCTATGCACATTTCACATCCAACATTGGTATTCAAACATCATAAAAAATGACAATAACATGGAATACTCCCACATCGACATTGTGAAGTGAAAAGATGACAACTAATACAAATTAGATGGAGAGAAAAAATGAAATATTATAGGTGCTAAAGTAGGTTCAATTAGCGCCCAATTTTGCGCCCCAAACTGACTACATTTTTTAGCCAATAGTAAATGCTAAATTTGGCGCTAATGACACCCAATTTAGCACCGACTATTTAACCAAATTGAAAAAAAAAACCGCCAATCTATAATTCACGCACGCAATAAATAAACATATTGTGTATCCTAATTATTCAACCAAAACAATGTAATACATTCACCATATTTCCATTCTCATACTCACTGATTGAAAATTGAGGGATCTTTGAAGTTCTATGTGGAGTTGGAGAAAACCATGGTTAGATAAATGTGTTGAGGCTATGAAAGAAAATAACTAATCGATCGGATATTTATTGATGGTGGACAAAGATATTAACGAACATCTCCTCCACTGTTGTGGATTTTAATTAAAAAAAATTATTTGTGGGTGTGATTCAACCTCTAATAGTCATGAAATAAATTTGTGCATATAATTTACCCCCTACCAGATACAAAAATCAAACCTCTGTCCATTCGCTTTTCACTCTTGTTGTTTAAAGTAGTTAGGGGAAGGGAGAAAAGTATAAGGAGAAAAGAGAAGGGATTTTCCACAGGCTGGAGGAAACATTTTTTCCCTAGGATGCCAAAAAATTTCAAGAAACAAAGGGAAATGAGAAAAGATATATGATTCTTCCTAGAATGAGGTATTTCATACTCAATTTATAAATTTGTACATCTTTCCATTACGTTTTTGAATTATATTTTTTAGTTTTAAATTTCAAAATTATAAAAGAGGAAATTGGGGTTTATTTTTTATTTCCAAATTTAAAATAAAAAAAATATTTTACATATATAGGGACATGATAGTGAGAATATGAAAGAGGCAATGGATTCTATATTTGGGGTAGAAGTAGTGAAAAAAATAAAATGTATGGACTTGTCCATGCCTGCCAAATTCATGGAATGAAAATCAGATAAAGGCACTGAAACAATCCAACCAAAGAAACCCCGTCAAAGGGAATCAATTGATTCCCCATCAAATCTTGGATCGAGAAAAATATCTAGGAAAAAATAAATTACAATAACCTCTAAAAACGTGGAACAGGGAACAAATACATCTAATGTCCTAGTCACTTATTCCGCCACCATTACATGTTATGTATCTTGCATTGGCGCATATGAAACAAAGGTAGAATATGATGTTTCCTATGGGAATATCAAAACAGGAGATGCCGAGAAAGTTTTTAATTGTCGGTTGAAGGAATCATGCCTTCAACACTTCAAAGAGCATACAAATATTTCGTTGTCGAAGATACCGATGCACCTTCAAAAGGAAATCATATATGACATGGAAATTGAATTTGGAACAATTTGGTTAGTAAACCAAGTAAAAAAACGAATGACTCAAAACTGCAAGAGATGTTGTTGCAACCAAAAGAAAAATATAAAAAAATTCCTCCCAAGACAAGGACCAAAAGAAGGAAATTTGATGTAAGCATGAAATTATGGAAATATCTCATGAAATCGAATGATAAATTAGATGCACAGAGGAATTCCAACGAGGAGAGCACACAAGTATAATTTACTAGTGCATAATTAAATTGAATTAGTGTATGTTTTAGGACAAGGCCTCAAAGGCCAAGCTTGCCAAATATTGTGCCACACATCACAGTGGCCAAATAGGTTTAGAAGCCTTAATATGAAAAAATTTAAGTATATTTAATATTTGAAACTATATATATATTTTTAAATTTTGCAGAAAAAATTAAATGATTGGATATTAATTAATTTAAATAGTCCATCTTCCATGTTTTGACAAGAGCAACAATATGGACATTATCGATCACAACTGGGATTTCATATGTTACAAGACAAAAAGTGGTCCAATTTTGTTATCTCGATGGAGAATAATGTATCATTAGTTGACTTTCAATAAATTAGTTGGATATTGTTATGTTAATATGTCAATTCGAATTTCTTGTGTTGAGTTGTTTATTTATGTGTAGTTTGAGTTGTTTTGTGCTCCCTTTGGTCATAACACCCTTATAAACCCCCAAACTTTCACTATGATCAAGTACTTAGAAATCAATATCTAGTCATGGATTTATCAAGTCCTTTGACAAAACCCTGGGCTAAAGGAGATATGCAAGGCTATGTAATGCATAAACCATAGACAACAAACCATATTACATGGGATTGATTATAAATGATTAGGTTGAAAGCACATTACATGGGATTGATTATGGACTCAAGATAAATGTGTTGAGGAGCATGGGATGGTTGTCTTGGAAAGTAAGAAGCCTTGTGATGAAGAGCATTTGATTTATAAATTATGATTTATAATTTAAAATTATCATTAAATTTTAATCTATATCAAGAGACACAATCCGACTCTACTACTCTACGAAATTCAATTCACATTCTAAAACATAAATCACAAACATGAAATAAGAAATAACACACATGCACACAATATTTTCTAGGGGAAAGAAACTGCTAAAAACCCCATTATGCCATCTTGCATTAATACAATGAATATAGAAGTATTGCAATTGCTTCCTTGCTCTAAGCACAACATGCAAGTGAATAACCTATCTCTCTATTCATAGAGAATATTTGACTGAAACTTAGTCAATTTATTCCTCTTCTTGAGCCTCTATTTCTTTGTATAAATCCTAAGAAATTAAGCCCCTATTATTTATGAATTTTACTTCCAATTTATTGCGCAATTCCCAGGGATGATCATATGACTGCATGTAACATATGTACACTCAAGACTAGTATACAACTGATGTTATGCTACCTTGGAATCTACACCACAGCTGGGGAACTTTAATTCTCTACATGCGCTAGTTATTTTGGGCTTCTTTATCAGTTAACTGGATTATCACTGAGTTAGATTGTTGTCCCACTACAAAACTAACCTTCCACTAGTTCCTCCAACAATTAGAACTAATTTAACTAAAACAAACTTGAAATAAATGACCTTGATTGCTACAAATTAGAAATCACACATGATTAACTCCAAGCCATATAACTTGAATTTACTGAGTTAAATAAGTGACAAGAGCCATGTCACACAAGTTAACTACATCCAAGTTGTCTATTGATGTGGAAATTCAAATTTTCTCAATTTGACGAAGGAAAAATCAAAATGAGACTTTCTTGCTGCATTTTTCAACACTCCATCTTAGCAATAAGGGGATTATCAACCACCCCTATCCTGCACCTATGGAACTTGAACTTCCCTCTTGACAACGCCTTTGTTAATATGTCAACAACTTGTTCCCATGTTAGACTGTATAATAGCAACATTATTTTCCTCTCCATACAATCTTGTAAATGGTAATACAAGATATCTATATGCTTGGATCGATTGTGAAATACTAGATTTTTAGAGAGCTTAATGCAATTATGATTATCACAATAGACCACTTTTGGATCCATCATCTGACCAAAAAATCGCACACGCATATTTCTCATCCAAATCACCTCACATACTGCTTGACTTGTAACCATGTATTTTTCTTCTATCGAGCTGAGCACCACAAATATTTTCTCCCTGATGTACCAAGAAACCACAATAGACCCAACATTGAAAATTCCACCTGATGTAATATTTTGGTCAGATGGAATCCCTTCCCAATCTGCATTTGTGAAGCCACACAACTTCACTCCCTCTTTCCATATGTACCATAATCCATACTGGGTAGTGCCTCTGAGGTACCATAAAACATGCTTAGCTTCCTTCCAATATAATTTGGTTGGCCTAACCATAGCTTGTATCAACTTGTTGTCTACATAGCACATATTTGGTCTTATGTTCACAAGATGTGTCAGTGAACCCTCTAACTACTGATAAATGGTAGCATCCACTTATTCACCTGAAGTGGCATCCTCATTCCTCTAGTTGGTCACTAGAGGTGTCTCCATGGGTTTAAAACTCTCCATGTGGAATCTTTGAAGTATCTCATTTGAATACTTTCCTTGAGACATACAAAAAATCCCATTTCCTTTCCATACTTCCAACTCGAGGAAGTAGTGCATGGGACCCATGTTCTTCATTTTAAATTTCCTTCCAAGTTCCTCCTTTCAAGAGCTGATTAGCTGCTCATCACCAATCAAAATCAAATCATAAAAATATAAGATAATATTAATATATTTACCTTTTACCAAGATATGAAAGAGGTTCACATCTGCTTCAGTTTTGGTGAAGCTCAAACCAGTGAGATAGATGTCAATCATGGTGTACCAAACATGAAGTGCTTGTTTGATATTGTACAATGCTCACTTCAGTCTGCACACATGATACTCCCAATCAAATGTCTCAAAACCTTCTTGTTGCTCAGTGTACACCTCCTCCTCAATCATCCCATTTATAAATGATGTTTTCACATCCATCTAGTGGATCTTCACCCCATCTGTGCAACCAGTGTAAGAATTGATCTAATGGATGAATACCTTGTTATAGGATTAAATTTCTCTTCATAGTCAACTCCTTAAACTTGTGTAATATTCCTAATTAGTCCTAAGCTAATTGGAATATTCAATTTTGTTTTCTTTCTTTATTTAAAAAATAAAAGTGTAAAGGAGGTTCATAAAACTCCTAATAAAGAATAAATTGGAGCCAAATGTGAAAAAGGCTAAATCTTGGCTACAAAATCAAGCACCCTTATGTGTGAAAGGGGCTACACATTTTGACTGAGTCAACCTTGACCAAATCTACAACGTTGTCGTGGAGGAGTGGCCATCAATGAGGCACAACGGAGTTTTAGATGGAGATGCTTGGTGTGAAAGAAGTTATCTCATTGAAGGTGTTTTAGGGTTTGCAAGCTCTCAACTTATAAAAGGAAGAGGATGGCAGCATGAGAATGTTGTTGATGGTGATCATATTTCTAAATATATTTTCTATTTAGATATATATCATTCTCTAGTTTTTAGCTGATAATAGTGTTGTTTAGCACTAGGTGTTCTTGATCGGGAATCCCATCTCTTTCCTTGAGAGGCCTATTGGAAGATTTTGCTTTGTATTGTCCACTATCTGGCTAAAGGCCAAGATTCTTCTTTCAACTACAACACAGATCATGTTGAGGGTTTGGATTTCTTTGTAAGCTGCAACAAGTGGAGGCTAGATCTACTCAGATCTAGATAATTTCAGTGCCCTTTTTCAGTGGAGGATGATTCTAGTCCATTGGGAGGAGTGTATTGGAGTGCTTGGGTATCATTTTCTAATCTTGGCATGTGTCCAACCATGAAATATACCCTATAGTGCAGTTTCCCTACCAGATCTGCAGTATTCCTGTAGGTGTTGTTGCAAGGTGTTTTGGTACATTAGTTGGAGAGCTGGTTTTCAAGTGTTAGGGATATACCCTCCACTTTGAAGATCCATTGAAGGAAGGTCTATTTCTTGTCACATCAGATCTGATCTAAATACTTTGTATAATTTTGAATATTTGAATATTTCTATAGATCTGAAGACTTAGATCCTAGATCTACTGCTTCTACATGGTGTAATGTTGAAAACCCCAAGTGGATCTGAAAGAGGAGCCTATCTAGTGTATGGATTTGTTAGAGATCTAATTTTTCATGCACATATTTTCTCTAGATCTGAAATGTAATCAACAGCTATTGCAGCCTAATAAAATAACGTTGTCAATGTAGTTTCAGTCTATATGTATGGTTGCAACACCTCTTTTGAGGGATTTTCTTCTATTGGTGACTTGTATTTCCAAGTATGCATTCTATGGGCCTCATTATACAACTATTTTACTGTTGTAAATACTTTTGAAATGTCTCTTTATTGGCCTCCTGCTATGTTTTATATGATCAACATTATTTATCTGCATAACTATCTTTTATTGCTGCTATTTCCATTTTGGAATATTACAGTGGTATTGGAGCATCATCTTAGCACAACCTGTGCTTTCTAAGAATCCAATATGTCTTTTCAAGAAAATAAAAGATAGTAGAAGTTTGATTACACTGAAGGCAAAGAAGACAAGGGTAAAACCCCTTTATCTAGAAGAATGAAAGGGAAAGAGTTCTCAAAAACTTTGTTCCAAACTATGCATGAGCTGAAAAGAGAAATTAGGGGGGGAATACATGCAGATCCCTCAAGAAGAATTGCACATGAAGAAAGCCCCAGTTCTTCATATTATGTATGTGAGCATTCAGCCACACAATCAGATCTACAACACTATAGCATGCCTACATTCCTAGCAAGAGAAGAAGCAGAAGGAGAAAAACCAAAGGAGGAGACTCTTGGTGACTATCTCCAAGAATATGAATCTCAATCTATAAGATTCAGGGATCATCTAAGCTTCCAAGAGTTTTTTCAACTTAAAGAAGAGATAAGATCCAGCAAATACAATAGAAGAAGAGGGTGCATGCAACACACTTTGGATAGGTTCTTTCTACCTACTTTTGATGGCTCACCCGAGAGCTCAGCCAAGTCTTATGTAAGGAAGCGAGACACATATTTCCAGCTACATCAAGTTTCACAAGAAGAATCCATAAGAGTAGCAGCGCTTCATCTCCAAGGTAAGGCTTATGCCTAGTGGTTATTTGAATCTTCTTCATTGAAAAATGCAAATATCTCTACTTGTGCAAAATTCACTAGGAGGTTAGTGAAAAGATTTAATTTTAAGTAATCTAAGACGTCCTTGGGTGATAAAAAGAAGCCTAAGAATTTATAACCTTTGCATGATTTGGAAGGATCCATAAAGCCAACTCCATTTCAGAACATTGTTGAGGGGGTTAAAGATCTACTACATGATTTTCCAAGGGAAAAGGCCCCACTTCAGCAAGAAATTTCTTCTCAAGAAGAAGACATGAGGATTTCTTTTTCAAGAGGAGATCAAGAAAAATGATCTCTTAATGATGAGGCATTCTCCATTGATGAGGAGAAGGAAGAGGAAGAGCTAGAAAGATCCTCCAACGATATGATAGCAGGAGGAGATCTAATTTTATTTGTAGATGGAGGTGAAGAAATTGCTTCCACTGGAAGGGCTCTTGTATATTTGCAAGAAGATCCAAGGGATCTTACATATGAAGAGCATGAGCAGCATGTGTCTATGATGATAGACAATGAGATAAAAAAATGGAGGAAGTTTGTTTCAATATTGCATATAGTTTGCGGACCACACACTATGATAGATCATTCCTTTGTGATCAAGACTCTTGACACCAAGGGGATGTTGGGTGTAAATGGGTTAATTACATCTGAAGAAAGCACCTTATACTGTGAGATCTTGTAGAAGATAGGAGGAAATGAGGAGGAGGGAAAACACCAAATTATTTGGGACATATACACCCATCATTTTCAGGAGGTTTATGTATAGAAGCAGGAGGATGACTTTCATAGTGAAAGCAGTGACAAATTATTCCACTCACAGTTCCATATTTCTCTAGGACTTGATGTTTCTGTACATGGAGGAATTCCACCTGGGAGACCACCTGATTCAGATTTGGTGAAATATGTTTCACACCTTGATGCTCCATTCATGGATCCAGGAAGGAAGGGAGCATTAGAAGACCATAATACAGGGCTGAGAGTGTTTGGGGAGCTCAAGGAGGAGGGAAATATCTTCCCCTTATCACCATTTTCCACTCTCTCATCTCATACCGCACTGAGAGAAGATGCTGCAAGAAGGGAGAAAGACACCATCATGGGGCAAGGAGGGCAGTCCTTGGCTATGAAGACTCAGAATTAATCTCACTTGGAGAGAAAATTTCCATACATGATAGAAGATGGTGGCCTCACATGCATAATATGCCAATACCAAGGAGGTTTTGGAGAGATGATATCCTTCCATGGGAGACTAACTTCCAAAAACTTCCATCTTCATATGAGCATGTGCATATGCAAGAAGGGTAGCAAGGAGGGGATAGAAACATTCCATCATGTACTCTTGGCATGGGATATGTCAAGGAGGAGAAGTAGGGAAGGGATGACCTTCCAACACATATATTTGGCATGGAAGATGTCAAATAAAGGATCAGTCACATGACAAACATTTTAGTTTATAGATCATCAGTGTTGTCATTGTTGAGGTGTCTAGATCCATATTGGAAACCCCAAATGTTGGTGGATTATTCCAAGGATATTCACACATGCATGATTCTTGATGACCAACTACATGATGAAGGCTATTTATTCCAAGCTGGAGTCATATATGATCATGTTATTATCTTCTTTTCTAGAGCCTTTAAGCTCAAGGATAAGTTGCTACAAAGGGCCTATGAAGAGTTTTGTTTCAGCCACACATATTCCATGAAGCTCAACAACATCATCATGAGGAACTACTATTGGGAGGGCTTTGAAGGAGAACTATATAAACATTTTCAAAGATTCCATGTGGACATGGAGCAGCAAAATAACTCTATGATAGATTTAATTCAACCTCCTCTTTCCTCTTTTGAGAGAGGAGATAGATCTATGCACCACTCCATTTGTTTGAGGAGGATTATTGGTGAAGAGAATACATATGTAAATCATGTTTTATTTTATGATTTTATGTATTCTTGTACCATGTATATGCAGGCCATGACTCCAAGGAGGAGTGTTGTACCTTATAAACTTCATGGAAAACTTTGGGCCAAAAGTATTTCTGAACATGGCCGCTCCCTTGGTGGACAAAGGGAGATTTTGCAACATGATGGGTGCTTTCCTAAGGCACGAAATATATATTACATTTTCAGCCATGGTGAGATGATATGGGCAGCAAGTAAGTGGTGGGAAACCCACTTACCACATCTTGATCTAATGCAGTCAGGAGATGCACTGTGTTGGTTCCACGTGTGGGACTATGACCCACCTCCATATGCACAAATTTCTGTTTGTATATATGTTATTTTGATCCCCTACATTGATGATGTGCTTGTACTTTTTATGGGGATGATTGGAGGGTGGATGAAAGGATTGGATGTGTCCTTTGGGAGAGAGGTTATCCATGGTTCTTATGTTTCATATGTTTGGTAAAGCATTGGACCATCCATGATTGCTACATTGGGCCTCTTGTTTCCTTATGGGATGAGCCATTTGGGTAACTTGAGCACTTGGGAGGTCCCTCTAGAGGGTGATTCATTTTGTATGAATGATAGCTTGGATATTGGAGCACCATATGGGAATGAAGGTTCCCCACATCTTCAGTTTTGTCCTTGCAGTTGCTTGGGGACAAGCAATCTTTGGGAGGGGGGGACTCTAATATTCCTAATTAGTCCTAAGATAATTGGAATATTAAATTTTGTTTTCTTTCTTTGTTTAAAGAATAAAATTTTAAATGAGATTCATAAAACTCCTAACAAATAATAAATCAGAACCAAATGTGAAAAAGGCTAAATCTTGGCTGCAAAATCAAGTACCCTTAGGTGTGAAAGGGGTTGGACATTTTGACTGGGTCAACCTTGACCAAATCTATAGTTCTGTCATGGAGGAGTGGCCATCAATGAGGCACAACGCAGTTTTAGATGGATATGCTTGGTGTGAAAGAAGTTATCTCATTGAAGGTGGTTTAGGGTTTGCAAGCTCTCAAATTATAAAAGGAAGAGGATGGAAGCATGAGAAGGTTGTTGATGGTGATCATATTTCTGAATATATTGTCTGTTTAGACATATATCATTCTCTGTCTGTTTAGCTAAGAATAGTGTTGTTTAGCACTTGGTGTTTCTGATCGAGAATCCCAACTCTTTCCTTGAGAGGCCTCTTGGAAGAGTTTTCTTTGTATTGTCCACTATCTGGCTAAAGGCCAAGCTTCTTATTTCAACTACAATGTAGATCTTGTTGAGGGTTTGGTTTTCTTTGCAGGATGCAGTAAGTGGAGGCTAGATCTACTCAGATCTAGATCATTTCAGTGCCCTTTTTCAGTGAGGAGGATTCTACTCCATTGGGAGGAGTGTATTGTAGTGCTTGGGCATCATTTTCCGATCTTGGCATGTGGCCAACCATGATCTATACCCTACAACGCAGTTTCCCTTCCATATATGCGTTATTCCTGTAGGTGTTGTTGCAGGGTGTTTTGGCACATCAATTGGAGAGCTGGTTTTCAAGTGTTGGGGATCTGCCCTCCACTTTGAAGATCCATTGAAGGAAGATCTATTTCTTGTCACACCAGATCTGATTTGAATACTTTGTATACTTCTGAATATCTAAATATTTCTGCAGATCTGTAGACTTAGATCTTAGATCTACTACTTGTACATGGTGTAATGCTGAAAACTCCAAGGGGATATGAAAGAGGAGCCTATCTAGTGTATGGATCTGTTATAGATTTGACATTTCATGCAAATATTTTCTCTATATCTGAAATGTAATCAATAGCTATTGCAGCCTAATAAAATAATGTTGTCAAAGCAGTTTCAGTCTATATGTATGTTTGCAACACCTCTTTTGAGGGATTTTCTTCTATTGGTGACTTGTATTTATAGCTATGCATTCTATGGGTCTCATTATAAAACTATTTTTCTGTTGTAAATACTTTTGAAAGGTATCTTTATTGGCCTCCTACTATGTTTTATATGTTCAGCATTATTTATCTGCATAACTATCTTGTATTACTGCTATTTCCATTTTTGAATATTACAACTTGAGAGAATAATTTGGAAACAAATCTGGCCTTATATTTCTCTCTACTTCGTTATGCTGCATGCTTAACCTTGAAGACCCATATTGAACCTACAACATATTTATTTGCTAGTATTGGGCCCAATTCTCAAGTATTATTCCTTACAATGGATTCGTATTCCTCCATCGTTTCATAAACCCAAACAGGTTGTTCTACTAATTCCTTGAAATAGTATGGCTCAATATCTACAATATTAGTCATTAGATCCATGTAGCCAGTGTACCTCTCAGGTGACCTCCTTTCCCTGTGTTATCACACTGCCAAATTCCCAAGGCTAAAGAAGGAATCCCAACAGAGGTAACCACAAAACTAATATTTTGACTTGATAGCTAGCCCTATCAAGCCAGAGAGGGCTATCTCCAAAAGGGTCACAACCAGGAGGGTTAGAGAAATTAGGGTTTTTAGGCTAGATATAGAGTGCAGGGGGTTGTTTTGAATTGATTTGGTTAGGGGAATTAGTGGATAAAGGAATTAGGTAAAGGAAAGCTAGGCCAGGGAAAATGAGTTAGGGTTGTTGGGATTAATGGGGAAAGGTAGGTACAATGCCAATCACTTGAAGGAACTAGTTGTGGAATGTTTTTGAAACTGTAAGAAGGATGAGAAAAACATAAGAGATGTATTTTTCTCAAACAGAAGATAATGAACAAAATATGACCAGTTACCCAAAACAAAGCATGTGCAAGCATGTATTCTGAATTTCAAGCTTGTAAAATTTCATAACATAGACATGAAAGTGAATATGAAAAATACATTCAAACATATATTATTGAAGAAGAAACAATGATAAACATTCAATACCACAAGTATCCCATAAATGTAGCTGCAACTCCTCTTGTATTAATGGCCAGACTAAGTACAAAGCTTCCTTGATCAACTATCAAAACATCAAATGATTCCAACTCCAACCGTGTATAACATTGGATTTCTACAATTTATAGACAAATTTACAAAATCTAAGGAAAATCTCAGATCCATAATTATTTCTAACAGAAAATCTAATTCCTAACCTCTAGGAACAGAAAACTATTTATTTTCTTAAATTAAATTGAACTTCTTTCCCAAGTCTTCGATTTCATGATATCAAAGAACTTGGAGAAGCCTCCCTTATGGATCTGCACCTTGAGAACGTGGATAAATGTTGATAATCTATTTTATTGTGATAACTGTTGAGCTGAATTGGCCTTTTTACTATGATAACAGGTGGAATTATTTTAACAGAAAGTCCTTTTTATTTTTGTAAATAATGCAAACTTCTTTTCCTTTAAAAATAGAAAGAATCCATTTGAACTGGCGAAAAACCTTTTGGATAGATTTATCATGGATGATTAATTAACGGTTCCCAAACAACATTATATTAACAAAAATTTTGGATATATTTGGTAAATAAAGGCGTGGAGCAGGGGTTAACAGAGTATAGATGTGGAATGGCAGAAGTATTAAATATAAGGCAGAGAAGAATATCACAATCATAAGAGTTGGAGCAGACAACAATGGTCTTGGCACATAAAATTTGTGATATGTGAAAAGGTAGGTGACATGTGTAGGTGTTGGTGGGCCAATTTCAAATTGAAAATCAAGAACATTTGTTAATATGAGAAACATGCGGTAAGAATTGAGATTTTCAATTTGTGATATTACAAATTGCAAAGTCAAAGGCTATCGCAACTCGGGGTCAAAGCTTATCGCAAATCGACGGAGGGAGCTTATCACATATCGCAACCGAGGAATCAAGGTTATCGGTGATCGCAAATCGCATTTGGAGACGGATAGTGATGAATGTTTGGCAGTGATATATGTGATATGTGATGGGAGTGACATGGGGGTAGGCAGGTAAGGGTCCTATGTAATATCACATAAATTTTTTGGAGCGATAGCACATGAATGTTGTAAGGATTTTTTGTGATGGTCGATATGCGAAAAGGCACAAGGGGTATCGCATCGGTGTTTTGGAGTGATAGCACATGAATGTTGCAATGATTTTTTGCGATGGCCGATATGCGATAAAGCTAAGGGGTCCTACCAAAGATTTTAAGTGGCGGTTTGTTATATATATAATATGTAATATATAATGCAGTAAGGTTTATGGTATAATTTTATATAACATGATTTTTCGATGGGTGGGAGAAGCTATAACATTAAAATTTCAGACTTTAATATAAGTGGGTTTATAAATTAATAAGCCTCGAAAGGTTATGCATGTGGGTTTTTGGGTTTAAATGGGATTCAAGGTGCTAAACTATGGGTTTTAAATACAGTTTAGGCTATATAGTAAATGAATTTTGGGTTTGGGGTAAAAACTTGGATAAGTTAACTAATGAAATGAAATTTTTGGATATGGATGAAAAAGGTGAAAATAGTAAAAAATGAAGCTAGGTCAATGATAATGATGGAGATGAGGTGAAAGCATAGTAAAATAAGGTGGGATGGGTGGGATGCAAATACCACTGCTAACATTGGCTCCAACTGGGGAAGATAGCTCTGAAGGAGATGTCTAAAACCACAGATCTCTAAATTTGTAGATCAATGCCTTATCCATTGGGAAATGGAATCGAATCTGTAAATAGAAATTGAAACTAAACTGAAACTTCAATCCAAACTAATGGATCATCAAAACCTTGGGGCCTTCACTTCGGGCTTTAAGCCTTGATGAATTATGTGAACACTTGGTGAAAACTGAAATTGAAAGATACTTGTTGCTGAAAATAAAATAAAATGAAACTAAAATGATACCAACCTACTCTAATCTACCGCCCAATTGTTGATTAGGTGAAATGATCCCTCCAGTGTAACCAATCCATGAGATGGCTACTTACTGAAGTTCTTCTCTCACTTTCCTTGAGCAGACAGAATGATGTACATGTAGAAAAGTCACAATAGAAAATGAAACCAAGGTTTATGATGACAAATGAGATAATATTCATCTTTTGCAATGATTGCAAAATACTACCGAAGGGATCTTGAAAATCTGAGATCCAATAGCAAAAATACAAGTACTTCCTTCATTCTGATTTGAAATAATACTTGGTTTTGATTGATAGGAAGGCATAGGGAAGTATGATTTTTTGCTATATGAGTGTTGGCTATAAATTCCTAAAGCATGAGAAATTCTGACTCAATCTCTGGAATTTTGTCTCTCTCTTGTTTATACTCCTCAAATTCATAGTCTAATTCATCCTTAAACAAGAAACATTCTTCAAGATTAACAAATATGACAGCCCTATCATCTTCATGAAAGAAAACAATATTTGTTAGATGATCTCCTTGCAGGGAATCATCGTCATAAATTGGTTTACTCACAACAATTTCCTGTATAGTTTCATCAAGCTCCTCATCAAAATTATCTTTAGATTTATCGTACTTAGGAAAATCAGGTTTAGGAGAAAATTCATCAAATATGAACATTGAAAAAGGAGATTGTATTTCTTCATGATGATCTTTAAATCTAGTTTCAGGATTGTCCTCAATTAAAATTATATTTTCATTTTAAAAAATGGAAGAGGTTTTACCAACACTTTCTTAAGTATGTGAACACTGCAAAATCTCTTTAGCTTGGACTATAGTATGACTTTTTATTAGTTCATCTATCTCATCTTCAGACAGAGGAGAAATTTTTTTCCTTTTTCTTTTGATAACACAGTAATTGCCTTCTTTCTCTCCTAAATATTAAAAAGGATGTTGAATATCTTCTTTAACCTTTGGCTGATCAAATTGTTGTACTGCTATCAGAATTGTCTCATGTGGGAAGTCTTAATGTACATCAAGACAATATACATCATATTTTTCTTCCATGAGGGAAAACACTTGCTCTTTTTGTTGATGAAAAGGATTGTCATGCAAATCCTCCAAGATCTCTTCATCCATGAACTCATTATCATCATAAGAATCCTCTAGGTTTTGAATGAAAACCCCAAATTGATCACAACAATTATTAACCAAAGACAAATAATGGTAGGACTCCTTGTATTCTTCATAAAGTGTTAAATGGAAAAATATAAGAGAACAAATATTGGCAGGTGGAAAACCTTCATACCAAGATCATGCTTTTCCTTAAAGAGAAGACATGAACATATTTAAAAGAAAATATTCATGAAATTGAAGCTTCAACTTGTGTGTATACATGTGAAATTGAACCAGATGTAAAGTAGCATCATTCCTATCATCATCTTGAAACATAGGAAAATTCCTTTGCCAATCTACCTTAGGAATTTTATTTAGGAAACCTGGAATGTGATCCCGGCTCATGGGAGCATACCTTCTTGCAATAGTTTCCACCTTGAAAATTCTTGAAGCTATTAATATTCATGCAGTGGAGTCGCCATGAAATGTTGATTTTCTGGATGTTTGAGAGTCGCAAGGTGAATGGTTTAGCCTTCATATGTGTCCAATTGTTGTTCACCATCAACAATTATATATAAATATTTGTCGTTCTTTCCCAGGGAACATCTGATCTTTCATTCCCCAGCAATGACACCAGTATGTTATCACTCTGCTAGATTCCTAGGGCTGAAGAATGAATCCCAATAGAGGTAACCAAAAAACCAAGCTTTTGACTTGATAGCTAGACCTATCAAGCCGGAGAGGGCTCTCTCCAAAAGGGTCACAGCCAGGAGGGTTGGAGCAATTAGGGTTTTTAGGCTAGATATAGAGTGCAGGGGATTGTTTTGAATTGATTTGGTTGGGTAAATCAGTGGATAAAGGAATTAGGTCAAGGAAAGCTAGGTAAGGGAAAATGATTTACGGTTGCAAGGATAAATGGGGCAAGGTAGGTACAATGCCAATCACTTGAAGGAAATGATTGTGGAATGGTTTTGAAATTGTAAGAAGGCCGAGAAAAGCATAAGAGATGTATTTTTCTCAAATAGATGATAATAAGAAAAATATGATCAATTACCCAAAACAAAGCATGTGCAAGCATGTACTCTAAATTTCAAACTTGTAAAAGATCATAACATAGACATGAAAGAGAATATGAACAATACATTCAAAAATATGTTACTGAATAAGAAACAATGATAGACATTCAATACCACAAGTATCCCATAAATGTAGCTGCAAGTTATTTTTTATTAATGGCAAGATAGAGTACAAATATTTCTTAATCAACTATAAAAACATCAACTGATTCCAACTCCAACCCTGTATTACATTGGATTTCTACAATTTATAGACAAATTTACAAAATCTGAGGCAAATCTTAGATCCAGAAATATTTCTAACAGAAAAGATAATTCCTAACCTTTAGGAACATAAAATTGTTTATTTGCTTAAAATAAATTGAACTTCTTGCCCAAGTATTCAATTTCATGATCTGGAAGAACTTGGAGAAATCTACCTTGTGGATTTGCACCTTGAGAATAGGGATAAATGTTGGTAATATGTTTTATTATGCTGACGATTGAGATGAATCGACATTTTTAATATGATAATAATAGGTGGAATTATTTTAACAGAAAATCCTTTTTATTTTTGTAAATAATGCAAAATTCTTTTCCTTTAAAAATATCAAGAATCCCTTTGAACTGGAAAAAAACCTTTTGGATAGATTTATCATGGATGATTAGATTGGCGGTTCCCAGACGACGTTATATTAACAAACCTTTTTGATAGATTTGGTAACTAAAGGTGTGGAGGGGGTTAGCGGAGTATAGCGATGGAGTGGAGGAAGTATTAAATACAAGGGAGAGAAGAATATCACTATTGTAAGAGCTAGAGCAGACAACAATGGTCTTGGCCCATAAAATTTGTGATATGTGAAAAGGCAGGTGACATGAGCTGGTAATGGTGGGCCAATTTCAAATCACAAATAAAGCATATTTGTTAATATGGGAAACATGGGGTAAGAATTGCGATTTTCAATATCGCAAATCAAAAATTCAAAGGTTATCGCAACTCGGGGTAAAATCTTATCGCATATCGCCGGAGGGAGCTTATTGCATATCGCAACCAGAGGATCGGGGTTATCGGCGATCACAAATCGCATTTGGAGATGGATAGCGATGAATGTTTGGCTGTGAGATATGCGATATGAGATGGGAGTGATGTGACGGTAGGCAGGTAAGGGTCCCACGTAATATCACATCGACATTTTTGAGAGATACCACATGAATTTTTTAATGATTTTTTGTGATGGTCGACATACGAAAAGGCACAAGGGGTATCACATCAGCATTTTGGAGCGATAAAACATGAATGTTGTACCATTTTTTTGCGATGGCCGATATGCAATAAAGGTAAGGGATCCTACCAAAGGTTTTAAGCAGAGGTTTGTTATATATATAATAAGTAATGTATAATGTGGTAAGGTTTATTGTATAATGTTATATAACACGGTTGTTCGATGGGTAGGTGGAGCTATAACATTAAAATTTTGAAATTTAATATAAGTGGGTTTATAAAGTAATAAGTCCCGAAAGGTTATGTATGTGGTTTTTTGGGTTTAAATGGGATTCAAAGTGCTAAACTATGGGTTTTAAATACAGTTTAGGCTATATAGAGAATGAATTTTGGGTTTGGGGTAACAACTTGGATAAGTTAACTAATGAAATGAAATGTTTGGATATTGGGGAAAAAGGTAAAAATAGTAAAAAACGAAGAGAGGTCAATGATAATGATGAAGATGAGGTAAAAGTAGAGTAAAATAAGGCAGGATGGGTGGGATGGAAATACCAATGCTAACACCCTGCACAAATTTTAAGGAGCTCCCACATTTTCCCTCACATCTTGCACTAATCTATCAACTTCTTTGATTCTTTTTCTTCCTTCTCTAGATGGTTCTACTTTATTGGATGTCTCAAATCTCTGTTCCCCAATTTTTGGTTGCTCTAAAACTTCCCGAGGTTCCTCCTTTGAAGCTAAAATCTCCTCTTTTGGGTGGATCTAATGCTCCCTCTCAAGAGAGCACTCCATCAGTTCCCCTCATCAAACTTTACATCCCTTCACACAACTATCATTCTGAGGGATGATAAGTACACATGGTAGTTATTTGGAGTTTCGGTGTAACCCATGAGAACCCTAAAATCTACTATCAACTCAAGCTTCTTCCTTGATTATTTGAATACATGACAGTAAACAAAGGCTCCAAAAATACCGAAGTGAGACACATCTGACTTTATCCTCGAGAAGGACTCCTCCGACGTAACCATACCAAGAATTCGATGAGGACTCTGGTTCTGCAAGTAGAATGTTGTGTTACATGCCTCTACCCAAAAATGCAGTGGAAAGCCTTGATCATGTAATATAGCCCTCACAAATCCAATAATTCTCGAGTTATTTCTCTTAGCTACCCCATTTTATTGTGGGTTGAGGGGTGATGTCAGCTCTCTTTCAATGCCTTCTTTCACAAAAAAAATATTGAATCCATTCGAAAAATACTAACCTCCATTATCAATCCTAAGTGCCTTCACCTTCTTGCCAGTCTCTTTCTCAATCAGTGCCTTGAATTCTACAAATTTTGGGAATTTCACATCCTTCTTTCGCATGAAGAAGATCCAACACTTACTTTAGAAGTCATCAATAAAAATGACAAAATATTTATGTATGGAAGTGGAGGCTATCGAGAAAGGTCCACAAACATCAAAGTGGACTCTTTCAAAGATTACATGTGCTTTATTGTCCTGTTCATGGAATGTGGATTTTGCATACTTCCTTAAGGTACAACCTTTGCAGACATCCTGTTGCTCAAGTGTTCCTTTAGAGAGGCTAGTGATTATTTGTTGCATAATATTAAAGGCGCCATGATGAAATTGGACAAGTATTCTATGCCAAAGTTCACCAATATCATGACTCTTCACTTTCTTTGCCTTACTTCTTAATGCTACACAATCTTCCACGTTTAGCTTATATATGTTCTTCACCAAAACTCTGATCTCCTTCACATGTCCCATGGTTATGTGTCTCAGGAATGATTTCCCTTTGCTAAAGATCATATCATAGCCACGGTCTTCCAAAAATACTACATAGATGCGATTTTTCTTTAGGTCTGGAATGAACATGCCATTCTTAAGTCGAAGAGGGGATCCTGACTCCCTCTAAAAGATTACTGTACTAATCTTGGTCCCATTGTACCTTCCGCCACCCCCCATATCAATGTTTATCTCAATATATTTCTCCTCCATGCCATTACAAAAGTCTCTACACCCTCTCATGTGGAATGAGGCACCAGCGTCCAAGTACCACATGCTTCCCATCATCGTTTTGTCCATGCATGCAATAAGGGTGAATTCAAGCTCGAACTGTGAAGCCAAGGCTTCACCTGCTGCTCCTCTTGAGGTCTTCTTTCTCGAATGTTTTTGTGGACACTTCGTGGATTAGTGCTTGAATTCATGAAAATTGAAGCATTTAATTTTGGACAAGTCTTTCTTCTTTCACCATTAGCTTGATTATTGTTTGGTTTGATATTTCTTCCCTTTGCACTTATTTCCCTTTCCAACCAATGCAATTTTTTCTTCATCCTCGCCCTTGGATGAAGTCCCATATTTGGAATTTCACCTTACCCTTTCCATCCAATGCAAATTTTTCTTCATCCTTTCCCTTGGATGAAGTCCCATCTCTAGTATTATACCTTATATCTTCTTGTACTAAATAAGACCATAAGAATTCCCAATTCAATAATTTATCCCTCTCGTTCACTTAATATTGGTATCTATGCCAAATTTTGGGAAGGCATATAATAGATAGAATTACCATGTCATATTTTGCAACATTTTTTGAGAAATCTATGGGGCAACAAGCGTAGGTGATTTCTCTTAAATGATAACTGCTTGTGAAGAATTTTTTTATTTTCTTAATTAGTTTCTTCTTTATCTTGATTATTATGGATTTATTTTCATTAAATAAATACCAAAACCATAAATAACAATGAGATAAAGGACACAAGGTATAACCAATCAACCAGGGCAAAACCTCTCCAAACTGAGAGGAAAACGTAAAAAAATTCTTATTCTGATCGAATATTCAATTGATGACTTCCAATACCTAGACCCTTGATAATGAACCTCTCCAGGACCAAGTCAAACTTTTCTCAAGTCAAATATAACCTCTTCTTGATTTAACTACAATCTCTTCTTCAACTTCAACCTTCGACCTTGCAATACTTTTATGAAATTATTAGCCTCCTTGAATGCAACTCTCTGCCTCCTATAAATACTGTAATTTTCACACATGTGACTATTTTTTGGATGTTAGGGACTTCTTATTTCATTTTCTTGGGCACGATTCATTTCTTTGGATATTCGACTTGCTATTTCAGATTTCTTTCACACTTGATCCACCTTCTTGGACTAATTATAATTTTTTCCTTCTGTGGCTGAGATTTTTCCCTAGAAGCACTCCACGAGTGTGAGGAAATGAGCCCAAAACAAATATGAAAGAAATTTTTGTTATCTGTACTCTTATCCTTCTCTACTTCACTTGGTGTGAGAGTTGTTATTGTCCTTTTTATCGAATTTATGTGATGCTAATTTATGATCCTAGAATAAGGATGATTTTTCCTATATATAGACTCATCATCCATGTCTCTAGGCTGACTTAAACTTGTCTCTAGGCCAATTTAATGCTTTTTGAAGACTGACTTGTTCTTTTCATTATGACTTGGTCTTGGAGATTTATTTGAATATACTTTGACTTAAACACATTCTTCTTACAATACATAACATGCCAAAATGGGTCTTTAATACATGAAAATTACCTTAATGACTTAATGACAAGCAATAAGAGCTCAAAATGGGAGATTGAACTAAAAATAAATTACCTTGAGCATGAAACTCATGCCTCAAGATTGACAAAATTAAATTTATTTTTCTCAATTCATCAAATATATAAAATGATGATTACATATGTCACTATGAAGACCGAACCTAGTTACATATTTAAACAAAATTTACACAAACCGAACCAAGTTCATCACAGACTTGTGTAAATATGCTCAAATATTGCAGGATAGTGTCATTATTCTGCATATTGATATTTCAAATTTTATCCTTGAGCGCTAGTTCCTCTGGTCACTACTATTCTTGAACAACTCTGTCAGTGCTTTCCACATTTCAAAAGGAGTTTCTTTCCCATGGATATTTGAGACAATGTGGTATCATACTCCCTTCAATATCATTCTCTTTGTCTTGGCTGCATATTTCTTCCACTGAGCTAGGTTCTGGCCATCAACTGATCCTAGTTTTTGAATGTATGTCTTGAAATACTCTAGCAATCCATTTTCATCTAGCAACACCTCCATGCTATCCTTCCATGCAATGAAATTAGAGATACCTTCCAAGGCATAATCTAGTCTCAACCTATTGAAGGTTATATTCCCAACTCTAAAGAGATCCTGCTACAATGATTTGCAAATTCAAACCTCCTGAAAAAAAAATTTGAAATTCATGCTCTAATTTCAATCCTGGACTGATACCATATAGAAATTATGGTGTACAACTTATCATGAAATTATAATATATATCAAAAGACACAATCCTACTGTACTCCTCTATGGAATTCAATTCACAATTTAGAACTTCAACCACAAACATGTGAACAAGAAATAACACACATACACACAATATTTTTCCAGGGGAAAAAAATGCTGAAACACCCTTATGTTTGCTTGCATTAACCTGATGAATAAAGATGTATTAAAATTTATTTCTCGCTCTGAGCACAACATGCAAGTGAATAACCTATCTCTCTCCTCACTGAGAATATTTGACATAGAATTAGTCAATTTATACCTCTTCTTGAGCCCATATTTCCTTGTGCAAACACTGAGGAATTGGGTCCCTATTATTTAGGAATTTTACTTTCAATTTATTGCACAATTCCCAAGGTTGATCATCTGACTGCATGCAACACTTGTACACTCAAGACTAGTCTACAACTAATGTTACACTAGCTTGCAATCTCCACCACAAATGGGGAAATCTAAATCTCTACATGCACTAGCTATGTTGGGCTTATTGATCAATTAATTGGATGATCACTTAGTTATATTGTGTAATATTCCTAATTAGCTTTCAACTAGTTGGAATATTAATTTTTACTTTTTTCATTTAGATAGATGAATAAGAGGGTAGAGAGACCCATATATCTCTTTAATAGGAATAAAACCACTTCTAATGTGGATGTGGATCATATTATCAGTTTAATAAAGCACTCTTAGGTGTGAAAAGAGGTGAAAACATGCAGATGGGGTCAAGTTTGACCAAATCAATAGCGTTGTTATGGAGGTAGTGGAGAGTTATTGGAGGACTACACAATCATAGTGTGAGGGAGTCTCCATGAGAGTAACATATTTAATGAGTGGGACCAAGGGTGAGGAGGCTCACAAAGAATATAAGGAATGGTATATCTACCATAGAAGTCATTCTGATTATTGATTATGTTTGGTATTTTATGACTTTTTTCATGCTTCATCTATTTAGTGGAGTTTGTTGTACTATTTAGCACAAGGGTGTTTTCGAGCAGAAATCCCACCCTCATTGGACTTTGAGTTCCCACTCAGGATAGGTTCTTTTGAGCTTCATTACACTATCTAGAATAAGGCCAAGCTTCCTCCTTCATCAGCATTGCAGTCTCCCTCAGGAATTATGTTGTTATGCAGGGCAGTTTCAGTGGAGGGTCAAGTACCCAAGTTGGTGAGCCTATTTTTCAGTGAAGGGAGAAGCCCTTCATCTGGTAGACCTATTGGGAGGTTCCTTGAGCTTCATTTCCACCATCCTTCATCAAGACAAGCTTCAACCATCTTCAAAAACATTGTCTCCTTTAGAAACTGTGTTATTTTGCAGGGCAGTCGTAGTGGAGGGTTTAGTGCCCATGTTTGTGAGTTGGTTTTCCAATGAGGAAAGCAACCCTTCATCTGGAGAATATTTTGGAGGGATTTTAGAAATTTTTATATTAGATGAGCTACCTCCTATTAGTTTCCCAGCCATATATTTTTATTCATCCCTAAGGCTGCAACTTTCATTTTGTATATTTCCAGAAACCCCTTCTGGGTTGTCTTGGAAAGGTGCTAGAAAGCCTAGATATATGATCCCGAATTTTCTAAGAATTATATCAGTAGTTCTTTGTGTTTTTCAGAATTACGCTACACTTACTCTCCATAGGACTGTGTAATCATATGTCCTCCAACATTTTATGTAGAAACAACATTTCATATTTCATGTAATGGGTCATTTGAGGCTTGTTTAGCCTAGCTTGAGTGCCTTTTTCCTCAATATCTTGTACTCATTTTCTGCTATGACGTCTAATAAAATGGATCTATGATATGCTCCTATTGATGTATTGATATTTTACTACATTTTCCAGTTTCATGTGCTATATTTTTGTTTTTCCTAATTTGGAATATTACAGTGGTATCAGAGCATAATCTTGGCTTAGCTTGTGTAGTACAACAACCATGTCATCAAAAGAATAAGAGCCTCTCACAGAAAGGGAGAAGTGGTATCTTAATATAAACCAGAGATATGATTATATAGACAACAAAGAGGACAAAGTAAAAACTACAATATCACAAGAGATGGATGGAATGGATTTTCCCAAGCTTCTTCTCCAAACCATGCAGGATATTACCTGAGAAATTAAGGAGATGAGGACAGAGAGACATAAAGAATCCCCTAGAGGGTTTCTACATGGAGAAAGCTCCGACATTTCACATCGCTGGTATGAACAACCAGTGAGAATTTTTTTTTCCCAATGCTCCACTATGCCTACATTCTTAGCAGTGGGAAATGCAGGTAAAGGAACCCAAGAACAAGAGACTCTTGAAGACTATTTTCTAGATTATCAATTTGAATCTCAGAGATTCAAAGATAACCTGAACTTTCAAGAGTTTTTTCAGATCAAGGAAAATAGGATACCCCGAAATAACAATGGAAGTGGAGGTATATGCAGAATAATTATTTGCAGCATACTATGGGTAGATTTTTTCCGCCTTCTTTTGATGGGTCATCCAAGTGCAGAACCAAGTATTGGGTGGAGAAACTAGATATATATTTTCAGTTGAACCAAGTACAGGAGATTGAAGCCATTAAAATAGTGGCATTGCACCTTGAAGGTGAGGCACATGATTGGTGGTTTCATGGTCTTTCTACATTAGGGCATGCCAATGTCACTACATATTTAGATTTCACCCAGAGGTTAGTAGAAATATTTGATCGAAGAGACCCAGAGGCACCTTTTATTGAGCTAGCCAAGATCAAGGAGTCAGGTAATCCAGAGATCTATATCTCTAAATTTCTAAAACATTCCATCCTGGTGCCATATTTATCTGCAACTATGAGAGTTTATATGTTCATTGATGGGCTAGGAGAGCCTCTACATGGGTTGGTAAAATCCACTAAACCAACTACACTCCAAGATTCTATTGAGAGGGCTAGAGATTTACAATATGATTTGCCAAGGGTAAGAGCTCCATTTCAGCCAAGGCCCACCTTTCAGTCAAAGGGGAAATATGTGAAGGTTCTTCCTGCAAAGGAGAACCATAACAAAGGACCTCTTAGTGATGATTTCTGAAAAGACATGAAGAAGAGGAAGCTTTCCTTCACATGCCAAGAGCCATGGGCACCAGGGCATCAATGTGATGTAGGGAAAGCACACTATATTGAGGTCTTCTCTCATAGTGAGGAAGAGGAAGAAGAGGAGTGATAGGGAGACAACAACGTTGTGATAGAAGGGGAGGATACACCATCACCAGGAGGTGGGAATGGGGCATTTTCTCCAGTTGGAGGGGCCCTTGCATATTTTCAGGAAGTAGCCAAGTACCTAACTTTGAGAGTCTAAGGTACAATTGAGGAGCAGAGAGTATTAGTGTTGATTGATAGTGGGGCTACCCACAATTTTATTGATGCTTAGTTAGTGCAAAGGAGAGAAATACCCACTGATGGTTTTGAGGGATTCTTATTTTTGGTTCCAAGAGCTAGAACCATGCAGTGTATGAAATATGTCTCGACATTTTCTATAACCTTGGGAACATACACTTTGACTGATCACTTCTTTTTGGTCGACATTCCTAACACTAATGTGATATTGGATGTGTAGTGGTTGATTACATTGGAGAAGGTCACCACATTTTGGGAGACTTTGTAGATGGAATGGGTAGGTAAAAAAAGTGGTAAGAATCAGTTGATCAGGGGCATGCACACTTATCCACCTTAAGATGCCTCCACACATAATATGGAGCCTGATTTGTGTAGTGGGAGTAAGGACACCTTAGTCCACTCAGATATGCAGTTTGGGTGAGTCTAGCACAACGCAGAGAGACTTTGATAGGCTCAAGGAGGAGATGGGTATTTGTTCAGTATCGGTATCACCAACTCTCACCAAGTCTCTTGCGCTGAGAGGTGATGTTTCAGGAGCAGATGATGGTACAACTCTGGTGAAAAAGGGCTACTCCATAGCCTTTGAGAATCGGAAGGTACTTCCACACAGGAAGGAGTCTTCCATATATGGTAAGGGGTTGTTGGCACTCATACATGCATTGGAAAAACTCAGGAAGTTTTGGAGGAGAAATAGCTTCCAAGTAAAGATTGATCACCATAAATTTCACTCTTTTCTCGTGCAAAAGCAGTTGCAGGGAAGGAAACAAAAGTGGGATGGCAGTATTCCAACATGTGGCCTTAGCATTGAGCATGTCAAAGAGGGGAGAAATGAGGTGACATGTACCTTATCATGGAGGTCGGTAGCACTATCATTGAGGATTATAGATCCAGATTGGGAGTCCCATCTATCGGTGGAGTATTCCAAGGACCACTTCATATGTGAAATGCTTGATGGGAAGGTGGCTGATGAGAGGTATAGAGTGATGGATGGAATAATCTATTACTAAGGTCGGATCTTCTTAACTAGAGATTCTAAGCTCAAGGAGAAGGTTCTACATGTAGCACATGATTCACTCCTTTTTGGTCACCAGGATTTCATCAGGACATATCAAGCCATTTGGGAAAGATTCTAATGGGAGGGTATCAAGGAGGATGTGCTCCAGCATATCAAGATATGTGTATTCTTTAAGAATGAGGAGGAAAGAAACCACCCTGCAAGGTTTTTGTAGCCACTTACTTTTCCAGTAGAGAGATGGGAGAGCTGATTTATGGACCTCACCACTAGCTTGCCAACAATACATGGTAAGTGTTTTGTCTTTGTAATTATTTATCAACTAACAAATTCTTTGCATTCCTTTCCCATTCATGTATAGTGCATTGCTCCATAAGAGGGAAAGCCTTTATTTGGACTTCATGGTCTTCTTGGAGCCCCAATTAGTGACGGGTATGGCCACTTCCTAGAAGGCTTTGGGCAGATTTTGTCTTGTTTGGGGTGTACTCAATTGACACCAAACAATATTTACTACCCCATACATATGAGTAGATAGGGGCAACAAGAAAGTGGCTCGTAAGCTACTTACCACAATGTGTTCTGGGGCAGCAAGGAGCAGAACTATGCTGGTTCCACTTGAGGGACTATTATCACCATCCGGTATTCCATATGGCAGTCAGTGTATCTCTATTTTTGATTTCATATGTTGATGATGTTTAAGTCACTATTGTTAGAATGGTTGAGGTAAGAAAGGTTCTTAGAACCAAATATTGTATCCTAGATAGTTAGTATTTATTTGTCTCTTGAGGACAACATTTATACAACCCAAGATCAGCAGGAGTTCTACATAGATCATGGCTGGGAGGAGATGGTGTAGGGTGGACACTTTGGTGTATCCCCATTTTCATCCATATAGACCATTCATATTGCAAAATAAGGAGATTGAGGAGTTTTTCTATGGGCCACGTAGGGTGATCCATATTGTTGGAGGAGTAGCACATGGGTTTGAGCTTCTCATTGGGAGTAATAACTCCACCATTTTTAATGATCCATGCCTCAATGAGGCCATTATATAGTATATAGTTTCCACTATTTGGTCTAAAATGCGGATGCAAATTAGAGTTTCATTTTACTATCAATCCGGGTAAGTAAACTTCGAGGATCATCCAATATATATGGACTTAGAGACAAACTAAACTAAGCTAGGTGAAGAAATGCCAAAGTTCCCTTAAAGGAGGTCTTTCATTAGGATCTCCAACACCTATTTAGTCATTTAACAAAATGAAATCTAAAGACATTGTGACAAGTGTAAGAGATATTAAGGTTCCCTTACAAGAGACTATTCATTAATATTTCTAATCATCTTAATCAACAAACTATTTAAACTAATGAAATTGAAGCACTTAAACCTAATTTTGATTGATTGAAGGAAATGTTAAAGCTCTCTTACAAGAGAATATTGATTTATATCTCAAGCATATAATTCAGAAACTTAAACTAATGAATTCAAACATAAAATAACAAATCAGATACATTTAAGGAAACATTATTACTTTCTTATGAAAGGTCATTAATTAATATTCCAAACATATGAACCTAATAATTTAATCTAATGAAATTCACAAACAAACATAAAATAAAAGCCTACTAAAATAAAATTGTACTTGCTAGGCAATGGGGATCCTTCCAAGGATTCATAAGCACACCAAAATAAAAGTCAAATGTAGAGGATCAAAGAAGCCCTATCTTACTTATCATCAATTGAAAATTGAAATTGCAATCATTACATTGATTCTCCGATCTAACTCCTCACTACCAACCTATAAGATACTAAGATTACAAAATGAAGAATAAGATTAAGATTAAAATTAGAAATCAAGATTAGGACTACTAATGAAGGAGATAACACTCCTATTTATACAAAATAAATGATAACAAACTCATAAATGTAAATCCACTATTCCCTCCTTTGACCCACATATTTCTCAACCAATGGTGACACATAACCCTATCCTCCATGATCTCCTCCATGAGGTCCATGATTTCCTCCATGAGGTCCATGATCTCCTCAAATTCGAATTTGAACATAGAGTGCCACATAAGGGTGCCTAGGAAGCTTCTTTTGTACCTACACATGTCAACAAACTCATTCTAATTGTTAGGTATAAGTATAAGCATATTATTTTCTAAAGTTTAACCATAAATCCACTTAAAAATGTTAAGAATTAATAAACTTTGGAAAAGCATAGTTATAACCCAATGATGAGGTAAATGTAATGATGTGGAGGTGGAATGAAGGTGACATGAAGGTAATATGGAAGTAATGTGAAGGTATTGGTGAATAATGGAGTGAGAATAGGGACTATTTTGAGGCCCAACATACCCCCAAACTGAAGGTATTGCATGTCCTCATGCAATCTATTACATTAATTTTTGATACTTGAGCTTTGGCTTAAACTCTGCATGATATCATTTACTTAACTTTTGCAAAGTGTTTTTGATGAACTGCAACTTGGTTGGTTCTTGTGTTTCAACCATATTTTTTTTGTTGCATTCAATTTTAATGTATGATCTTTGCATATTGATAATGTGATTTTTATTGCAGAGTATTTTTGTTGGAATGCATCATGGTTGGTTCTTGTGTGACAACCATGATTGTGTTGGCATCCAATTATCTTTTAAGTACTTTTTTGAAAAGCCATTTATATGCTCATGATGATGTAATAGTAAATATATTTTGAAAGTATGTGGGCTTTGAATGTGATATGAATGTTTTGAATGTTATATGTGGCAACATATGAATGTGAATGTATTTCCCCCCTCAATTGATGGTTTTGGAAATTTGAAAAAATGATGAAAGGAAGTGAATTTTTTCCAAAAATTATCATTCTAACTTTTCAAGGAATTAAATGGTTAAAAGTTAGAAAATATCATACCTTAACTTACCCTTTAAAAAATGGATGAGAGTTGTGCACGTGTGGCTACAAAATTCTATTCATAGTCTTCTTTACTTGGTTGTGAAAATGGTGGATGAAATCGAAAAAGTGAATTTTTTATTGTTGTTGCATCTGCTGCTAAATCTACTGCTGGATCTTCTGCTGAATGTTTAGAATATTTTGCTGAATCTTCTACTGAATGTTCGTAATCTACTGCTGAATGTGGCTGAAAATGTATAAGGCTTGGAAGGTATACAAAATTCAAAATTTACACTTCCCCCCCAGCCTTATTTACTGACTTGTCCTCAAGTCATTTACATCAAAAACTGAAAAGTAATGAAAGTAATTCTGCGTCCTCTACTACAAAATGATTGGTCTTCAAGTCTTCAATGCTCATTGGCACAATTCTTGTCATGTGAATAAATTTTTTGGTGTCAAACATAACAAGAAATTGTTAACTTAGTGGCCATTGATGGATGCCACTAGTCAACACGAGAGCTCGCATTTTTAATGTGGATGAGAGTCAAGATGCCCCGAACACATCTTTCTAAGTATGAATGATTTTGTTGTTGTCGAATACTTAGAAGATCCGATGAACAAGGGAAATTTATGTATTCCCTTTGTTTATTGGAATGATAGCTTGCCGTTAAGGCATGCAAGCTTCAAGGTGTTTCTAGAAAAATATTTAGACTCAAGGACTATGGACTCAATGGTGTATGGAAGAAAGGTTTTATTTGCAAATGTAGGAAAAAGGAAACTGACAATGAATATGTAAAGTGGACCAAAAATATTGTAGATGAGCTTTGTTGGTTTTATTTGTTAGTATGAATCTTTTGTCAAAGTGTACGAAAAAACACCACTTAGCCGCACATAACTTAGCCCTAACATCAAATATGGCTGCCAATATCTTCAGATCTGCAGTTAGTTGATCAAGACAAGTGCTGCAAAAAACCAGATCTATACATAAAAAGACATTAAGCAGTAAAAACAAGGTTTTGCTCCATACATCCAATAGACAAGACAACAACAATATTTTTTGAAATAATTTTTGTATTAAGGGCACCTGGGAGGAAAACAAGAAGGTGTTTCCAATTCTCCTCAATGGGATGGGTTCTTGGAAGTCCTCAGCACTTCAGATCTAGCATTTCTCTCTCCTGTTGGTGTAGAAAACTCAGACAAAGATAGAACTCAAAGGGAGCTCACACAGCAAATAATGGAAAATATGACAATGATAATGGCTCAAAGTCAGACCAAGAGTTTAGATCTAGAGTGATCTAATAGGCAAAAAAAGGTGAAGAATGGTAGGAAAAACCCTCCTATTTATAACAAAATATTGGGTCATTCTAGATCTTGGTGTACGATTAAAATAATGTTAACCAAATCTAGATCCACCTTTTATGGAATATTTTATTATATTTGTTGGAGGGAAAAAGTATTTGACTTGGGTCAAATCCCTTTATTTGTCAATAATAAATAAATAAATGATTTATTTATCTTTTTAAGGAAGTGGTTGAAGGATAATCAAATAAATAATGATTTATTTAATTATTTATGGGTGATTTAGTCAACACGAGAGCTCGCATTTTTAATGTGGATGAGAGTCAAGATGCCCCGAACACATCTTTCTAAGTATGAATGATTTTGTTGTTGTCGAATACTTAGAAGATCCGATGAACAAGGGAAATTTATGTATTCCCTTTGTTTATTGGAATGATAGCTTGCCGTTAAGGCATGCAAGCTTCAAGGTGTTTCTAGAAAAATATTTAGACTCAAGGACTATGGACTCAATGGTGTATGGAAGAAAGGTTTTATTTGCAAATGTAGGAAAAAGGAAACTGACAATGAATATGTAAAGTGGACCAAAAATATTGTAGATGAGCTTTGTTGGTTTTATTTGTTAGTATGAATCTTTTGTCAAAGTGTACGAAAAAATACCACTTTAGCTGCACATAACTTATAGCCCTAACATCAAATGTGGCTACCAATATCTTTAGATCTTCAGTTAGTTGATCAAGACAAGTGTTGCAAAAAACCAGATCTATGCATAGAGAGACATTAAGTAGTAAAAATAAGGTTTTGCTCCATACATCCAATAGACAAGACAAGAACAATATTTTTTGAAATAATTTTTGTATTAAGGGCACCTGGGAGGAAAACAAGAAGGTGTTTCCAATTCTCCTCAATGGGATGGGTTCTTGGAAGTCCTCAGCACTTCAGATCTAGTATTTCTCTCTCTTGTTGGTGTAGAAAACCTAGACAAAGATAGAACTCAAAGGGAGCTCACACAGCAAATAATGGAAAATATGACAATGATAATGGCTCAAAGTCAGACCAAGAGTTTAGATCTAGAGTGATATAATAGGCAAAAAAAGGTGAAGAATGATAGGAAAAACCCTCCTATTTATAACAAAATATTGGGTCATTCTAGATCTTGGTGCATGATTAAAATAACATTAACCAAATCTAGATCCACCTTTTATGGAATATTTTATTATATTTGTTGGAGCGAAAAGGTATTTGACTTGGGTCAAATCCATTTATTTGTGAATAATAAATAAATAAATGATTTATTTATCATTTTAAGGAAGTGGTTGGAGGATGATCAAATAAATAATGATTTATTTAATTATTTATGGGTGATTTAGTCATATTTAACAAGGAATATTATTTAAATAAGATTTAAATAATTATTCCTAGAAAATAATAAGACAAATAAAGATTTATCTAATTAATTTCTTTGTTTTGGGTTAAACATGACCAGGAATAATAATTAAATTATTGTTTAATTGATTATTCCTTGAGGAAAATCAAACAAATATAGGTTTGTTTAATATTTCCTTTTGGGGTTTCCCGTTTAGACCATAAACAACCTAATAAATGTGTTTTATTAAGTTATTTCACATAGTGAAAGCAATTTTACTTAGGGTAAAATTGGTCTTACATGGTGTACTTGGGTCCATCTAATAATAGTAGGTTAGATGACCAAAAAATGGTGTAACAGATTGCCCCCCAGCGTGCGAGTGTTAGGAGCAAATCGTATGACCGAAGTACGTTGTAAGAACTCAATCACCAGACAACAAAAGGGAAGTCAGAGAGAGAAATGTGAGGTAGACTAAGGTGCTGAAGAACTATACCCCGAGGAGACGAGACTTACAGGTGCAAGAAGTCTCTTTTTATGAGAGGGTACCTGTGCTAAAGGCGGCGGGGGAGGCATACCTATGCCCGCCGAGACAAAGTACAAAAGAATAGTGTGTCTAGTAAACAAGGGACCGAACCATAAAGTACAGCCGGCATAAACATAAGCCAGATAAAAATACAATGAGGGATCCCATATACATGTTGTGCCTGGGATAACAGCCAGGACTTATACAATAATATCTGAGTACATGAGATACAAATACAACCCAAATGCCCCCTACAAGCGGGGAAGGGCTCACAAAATCTGACTGATACATGCAAATCAAAGAGGCGCTGCAAGTGACCAAGGCTGACATCATCAAATATATGGAGCTGCATCGAAGGCTGCAATGAAGAGGTCATCCGGGCATGTGAGGGGCTACCTGCAGGGCCACCCCCTCATGAGGGCTGAGAAATCTCACACACACTCGGGAATCACCAAGAGCTACTGCTGCATCACTGAACCATCAATTATATGGATCTCGATCATGCTAAAAGGAGCTGGAGCTGAGAAACAATCAAGTCAAAGGGTACTGAGAAATCCCTTTGCCTGATCCGAGGCATCGAACAAGAGTGGAAGCTAGAACCAAGGTACACCGCCCTCTAGACCTATCTTCTGGAATGAATGAGTTGATGTCGACAGAAGGAGGTCCGCCATAGGTGAGGCAATAAGGGATCCTCAACTAAGGCACGAGAGAAAATAGTAGAGCGACTGACAGACTAATACCAATGATGATGATGAAATGGAGGGGACTGAGTAGCGAATGGACGACTTCCCTTGTTAGAGCATAAAGGGCAGGAATGACGTGGCAGTGACTGACACAATATCATGAGGGATAGGGGACAGTGGGATTGAAAGCCATAATGTGCGACACAAGAGAGGGACCAAGCAATGAAGGATGGAGGACTATAGTGGGGTACAAAGGGACTCGGGATAGACTCCATGAATGCGATGATGACTCAACTTGGATGCTCTAAACAAGGGCGACTTGATGGTGCTGCCACATAGTAAAGGTCCGATGGGGGACCATAAAAACATGAGTACAAGATGGTAACTCATGACGAACATCAACACGAGCATGGATAAGTATGGAGGCCAAATGGTGCCCCTAGTATGAGTGTTGCAAGTGAAGAAATTCGAGTTTGAGGAGGGTTATGGTTGAGGGGCATAGGTGCCCCCAAGCATGGTGTGGTCATGCCAAAATGTATTTAGAAAAAGGGGAATCTAAACACATTTTAATGATGTGGTGCGCCATTTGTTTTCATTATGGTTATGCAGTTTGAGAAAGGGAATGGAGGATTACCAATCTCTTTTGGTACTGCATATAGGAAAAAAAGGGAATTTAATTTTTCAGGTTGGCATACCTGGTGTCACTATCCCAAAGAGAGGATTGGGAGATAATGAACTGATGCTATCCTAGAAAACCCATAGGTTGGTCAACAACAATTTCTAAGAGATTGGGTTGCTGATGGAAGATGAGGGAACGATAAGGGGTATCATCCCTAGAGTGATCTGAAGTGATATGGGACTCTAGAGGTTCGTCAAAATGTGGAATAATAATGGTACTAAAGTCAACCCGACCAGATACACTAGGAGAGTTTTGGAGAATTTCTTCTCCTGGTCTCTCGAATATGGGTGCCCCCTTACCCAAATATTGGGTTTCAATGTAATGGCCACAAGGTGCATGTGGTTCGAACGCATGGGTTCGATGTAAGGGGGGATAGATAAATTCAGGGGTGGGGATTTCATCCATAATGTCGTCATCGTGATAGAAGATGGGGTGACTGGTGGAAGAAAGACCACCTGACGCAACGAAGCTACCTGACTCATCATCATGAGAAGAGAGGTTCACATGCGCATCGTCACAAGGAGTGACAGAAAAGTAAGCAGATAAAGGATCTACCGATGTTGAGCCCAGGGTGATCGCTGAAGGAAGGTCAAGCGAAAAAACAGGGGAGGATTCAAAGGGAATGTTCCCCAAGGGTCTCATGGATGATGATAGGTAGAAAATGGTGGATGAAGGCTCCGTCATCTCAACATCAGGAGGGGGAATGTCAATGGGAGCAGTCATGTCTGGTAGTTCTGCCGAAGAAAAATGCGCAAATAGGGGAGAGGTGGACTCATTACGCTTGGCCTCGAATTGGTGGACCGCGGCGAGATAGGTGCGAAAGTCCTCGAGGCGGGGACAAAGATGGGTGTAATGGCCATGGAGATCACACAAAGCACAGGGGTGGTTGGTGTGAATAGTCTTGGGGTTCTTGATTGCGGTCACGGAAGGAATAGAGGCTTCAGGGACCGTGGACTCAGGGAACGCGACATTAACCATGGGCTTGAGATGAGGCATGTCAGGACAGGAATGAGTGGTGTGACCGACAACATCACACAAAGCACACTGGATGGTATGCTTTGGAGGCCGAGGAGGGGCAGGGTTTATTGGGGCTGCCTTGTCCTTTGATGCCCCCTTGCGAGCTCTGCCCTTCTTACCCGAAGCAGTCGCAACAGAAGGTGGTTCCTGTTGAGGTGACTGAGGCACTGTTGCAACGAGAGAAGTCTTGGGGACCGGTTGAACCGGGTTCAAAGCAACATAAGGTTTGGGTTGACCAGGCAAGGTTGGGGCTGGAGGATCAAGGTACCAGACGGGAATCCCAAGGGTCAGGTTAGGAAGAGAGAGGGTGGCCATGACAGGTACCGTGTACACTCCTGGTGGGGGAGCTAGGAACGGTATCTGACCAGAGGGGTAATGGCCAGGTGGGACGGCTCCTAAATGGATAATTCTTGGAGGAACTGTTCCAGGAGGATAAATAGGCTCATGACTACCAGCTGCAGGTGAAGGGCTAGGAGCAGGTTGCGGAGAGCGCGATTGCTGACTAGCCGAAGCAGGTTGCTTGAGAGCAGCCCGAGACGATTGCATCATGCAAACATTCGATGAGCTGGGGTCAGAGACAGGAGGGGGAGGGATACCAGGGAAATTTCCAAGAAAAGAGGAGTCTTTGTAGACGCCGGGAGAGACACTGGTCAAGGAATCGACGGTTTTCTTATTGGCTACAGAAGAGATGGTCGTCTCAGGGGAGGTCTGATACTTTGGCTCATGATAAGTCAACTGGACGATGGTGACTATCTTTCCATTGTGAGGAAAAGACATCTTGCGAAAAACCGCGGATGGGACAACAGAAATGGCATAGGTGTAGCTTTGCCCTAATAGAATGTTGTAATATAGAGGGTTGTCGATGACTTCGATGTCAACGCAAACAGTCTTGCCCACAAGGGTGATAGGACAATTACAAAAAAGGCCAATGGGCTGGGAGGCATGGCCATCCCACGCTCAAAGGGTGATCATGGAAGGGGCCAACTCAAGAGATCTGATTTGCTTCCAAACTGAAGCGGACATCACACAGGTGGATGCCCCCTCATCAATTATACACCGAGAGACGTTAGCATTCCAGATTTTGACTGGGATTTGGAAGGCGACGGAAGCAGGAAGAGGGGGATGTTCTGATTGATGGGCGTCGAAAATAATCATTTGGTCATCAGCAGGATCTACAATGCCCATGGCAGATAGTAGAGCCTTCTTTTTGGAAGGGCACGACTGGAGGAGTTCCAATGTGAAAATGGCAGCGAGGGACTGCGCCAAATCATCTACTATGCTATATGAATGAGCAGCTCGACCAGGAGCATCATTTCGGCGTAATGGTCCCTTAGGAATCTTGGTATGAACCTCGACATTGGGTTGAGGGATATGTAAGGGACCATGAGATGTCGAAAGAGGCTCTGTAGAACCTGACGAAGGGGACTTGGGGACAGGCGGAGCGGGAGGCTTGGGGTACTGGCGAGACTGAGTTTGAAGGTTAAGGTCGATGGTTAGAGGTGGATCAGAGTTCATCATGAGGATCTGGTAATTGGAGGAACCAGAAGGGGAAGGTTGAGTGGCCACCGATCTGTCAGGTGGTTGGGTAGCCATGAATCCCTGTTGTGCATCCACCTGCTCTTGAGGGGGCGGTGACTGCTGTTGCAGGGGTTGAGAAGGCCAGGGAGGCGGAGGTGCTGATGCTGCAGGAGCTGGAGCACTAAACTGTGGATAAGGATAATGGCTAGGTTGGGCAACATTGAGGTAAGCAAGAGGTTGGGAAAAAGGATGAGGCATGCCGTATCCTGGATACATGCTACCTGGAGGGGGAAAAGTGCTAGAGGTGTTGGCCCCTCTCGGAGGGAGACCATAGCCCATAGGAGGTTGGGCATACGGATGAGAAAGGGCTCCAACGATACCGTCGGCGGAATGAGATGCCCCCGGGGCATTAGCATCACCGGGCCTGGGGAGGTCAGGAAGGACGGTATAAACATAACCAGACTGAGCGTAGATCAGGTCATACTTCAAGGCTATTTGGAGGGCGGCTTCTTCGGTTTGGGGGAACTGGGAGGCGACATCTTTGCCGATGGGAGGTAAGAGAGTGTGAAGGAACTAGTCCATGTAAACCCGATCTTTGAAGGTGGGAGCTCGACATAAGCTTCGTATTCTCTGCCAGTCCTGGACATGAGTGGAAAGGCGGGTCGAAGAGGATTGACGGCAAGAAGTCAAAAGCTCTGTACCAGTGTCGTATCAGAGAGGGAGCTGGAAATAAGATAAAAAGGCTTGGGCAATGGTCGCAAAGGTGGTATGGGAAAAGGTGGTCTGATCAACATACCATTTAGAAGCTTTGCCTGTAAGCATGCATTGGAAAAATCGAAGATGGATGGAATCATCGGTGATGGAATTGGAGGAACACCACATGTGGAAAGATCGAACATGGTTGGTTGGATCTTCTCCAGCAAGGCCTTCGAACTTGGGGATGTCAGAGGGGAGCTTGGTTGGCATAGCAGGCCAACCAACATCATGGCAGATAGGGTCATTGATCAACTGATTGAAATCAGGGAGGCTGAGGCCTGCCATGTAAGGGAGCAAGGGTGCAGCCGAGGTAGTTCCTGTGGCGGTTCCGCTAGTAGTAGTCCCGGCATTAGGGTCGGGATTCCCGCTAGCGTTAGGCCCTGGACCAGACATAGTGAAGGTGAAAGAGGGAGAACCAGAAGTAAAAGGAGAACCCAATGAATCAGAAGAGGAGTCGGAGTGCGGACTCAGAGGAGGACTAACTCGACGACGGCGGGACGGAGTAGGTCGACCGACCGGAAACTTAGGGTGAAGGCCAAGAAGTCTCCGGGAGGTGCGCCTTGAGGGCGCAATGATGACAACACAAACACGGCACAAGGGGAAGAAGAACAACCAACAAGGGCAGGGAGGTGCAGAATCAAGTGATTTTACAATGTGTTAAATTCTTTGCTTGGCGTTGTTAACCAGGCTCTTCTTCGCTTAGGGTGAGTGTGTGGCATGCATTAATTTTAATTTTTAAACCCTGACGTTTTGAGAGAAAAATAAAAAGTGTGCTGTGTAACTAAAAATAAATCTGCAGAGAACATTATATAATGCTGAAATAACAGAAAATTAACAGCTAACAATGCATCGATCTAACCCAAAAAGGCGGGTCTCTCAAAACTAGTCTAACAGAGGGAAAAAATCTAGTCAAAACACACTAAAAAGAGGCCAATAGATCTAGGGTCGAAAGGGACAGGGATCTAAAGGAGAAATCTGCTGAAAAGAGGTGCAGAACACAGCCAAGAGGCAGAGGCAAGGTGGCTTGAAAAAAGGGGGAAATCAGCAAAAAGCAGAAGGGACAAGGAGGAGGCCCTAAAGGTAGATCCAAAAAAAACTTCAGGAGGTGTTTTGAAAGGAGGAAGAGCTGATTAAAAGGGATCTGAAAAGGAGGTATCAGATCTGGAAAAGGGGCGGCTGAAACTCTGAAAAAATAGACACCTGAAACAGTTAAAACTCTTCCACAAAAAGTGGAGGGTACTAAAGCCCTAGGGGGCTAGGTTCCCATTTAGATGAGTAAAATAGATCAAAAACAAGTCTAAACGGGCTGAGACAGAGGCTGGAGAACCCTTACAGAAGCTTCAGAAAAACCTAGAAAAATAGCAGAAAAATAGCAGAAAAACTGGCAGGTCGCAGGTTCTGACCTGTTTTCTGTGCAGGTCATAGATAATGGGCTGAAAAGTGCGACCTAGAGGCTAGGTCGCAGTTTTTGGGCTGAAAAGTGTGACCTGAAGCTCCGGGTGTCCCGGCGGCAGATTTCCGAAAAAGTTGTCGTCTCAGTTGCGGCTGATGTCTGTCACCTGCGCAATAGGTCCAGAAACACGCGGAAGTTAGAAATTTTAATGTTTTAGGGTTTTATGTGAGAAAAACAACATAAAAATAGGAAAAAAAAAAGCTGAAAAGAAACCCTAGGGTCTGAAGTAGCTGGATATGCAGGAATATGAAAAACGACAGCGGTCGTAATTTAAAACCCGTGTGGAGTCGCCAGTTGTTAGTATGAATCTTTTGTCGAAGTGTACAAAAAAATACCACTTTAGCTACGCATAACTTATAGCCCTAACATCAAATGTGGCTTCCAATATCTTCAGATCTCCAGTTAGTTGATCAAGACAAGTGTTGCAAAAAACCATATCTATGCATAGAGAGACATTAAGCAGTAAAAATAAGGTTTTGCTCCATACATCCAATAGACAAGACAAGAACAATATTTTTTGAAAGAATTTTTGTATTAAGCGCACCTGGGAGGAAAACAAGAAGGTGTTTCCAATTCTCCTCAATGGGATGGGTTCTTGGAAGTCCTCAACACTTCAGATCTAACATTTCTCTCTCTTGTTGGTGTAGAAAACCCAGACAAAGATAGAACTCAAAGGGAGCTCACACAGCAAATAATGGAAAATGTGACCAAGTGTATAGATCCAGAGTGATATAATAGGCAAAAAAAGGTGAAGAATGATAGGAAAATCCCTCCTATTTATAACAAAATATTGGGTCATTCTAGATCTTGGTGCATGATTAAAATAACATTAACCAAATATAGATCCACCTTTTATGGAATATTTTATTACATTTGTTGGAGGGAAAAAGTATTTGACTTGGGTCAAATCCCTTTTTTTGTGAATAATAAATAAATAAATGATTTATTTATCATTTTAAGGAAGTGGTTGAAAGATAATCAAATAAATAATGATTTATTTAATTATTTATGGGTGATTTAGTCATATTTAATAAGGAATATTATTTAAATAAGATTTAAATAATTATTCCTAGAAAATAATAAGACAAATAAAGATTTATCTAATTAATTTCTTTGTTTTGGGTTAAACATGACCAGGAATAATAATTAAATTATTGTTCAATTGATTATTCCTTGAGGAAAATCAAACAAATATAGGTTTTTTTAATATTTCCTTTTGGGGTTTCCTGTTTAGACCATAAACAACCTAATAAATGTGTTTTATTAAGTTATTTCACATAGTGAAAGCAATTTTACTTAGGGTAAAATTGGTCTTACATGGTGTACTTGGGTCCATCTAATAATAGTAGGTTAGATGACCAAAAAATGGTGTAACATTATTGGTGGGTTAGGATTGAAGAAAATGTAATGAAGTGTATGTGGTAATGGAAAATGGATAATGACTCTTGCTGGAAAAGAAAAAAAAATGAATTATGGCATGCGAACTCTCAAATATAGGAAATATGCTCCTTAATTCTGGAATGCCTGCTAAGATAGCTGAGTTTGACCAGCGTTGACTAGCCACCTATAGACGTTGAATTCAAGTGTGGATAGGTATTTCACCATTCTTGTATATTTAGGAACAAACCCCGGCTCTTTGAATTTTGCTAATCTGTCATGGAATATGTGAAACCATTAAGCTATTAGAGGAAGTTGCAAGAACTTGTAATTTTCTGGAAATTTCGTTTATGATGATGGACTGGTTCTTTAGATTTTCTCATGAAATTTGTCTTTGGAAGGCCAATTGCCATCACAATGTAATCTCCTTACTGATCACTTGATTAACTTGTAACCTACAAAAAAAACTTGGCAAAAAAACATAAGTGTGTTCAAGAAGAAATGACCATTTCCTTCATGATTCTTACGCAAAAAATTTGTACCAAATAAAACAAAGTTAAAAAAATCGAAGTGTTGAAATTAACTCGATTCATGATATTAGTATCAATCCATTCTTAAAGAAATAACCATGAAAAGTAAATTTACTCCCTGTTTATGTCAGATAACACATGTGCATGGCAAAGAGCTCGGCATTATAGATTTTTTGTGTCCTGCAAATTAGTATGTTATAAAGCATACAAAAATATGAAGTTGTCATTCAAATTACCATCCAACTGAATAAATTTCATTTGCGCTACGTGAATTCTGTGCAAAGTGTTTTTTTTTTTTTTTTTTGAAGTTGGAAGAACTTGTAATTTTCTGGAAATTTCGTTTATAATGATGGACTGGTTCTTTAGAGTTTCTCATGAAATTTGTCTTTGGAAGGCCAATTGTCGTCACAATGTAATCTCCTTACTGATCACTTGATTAACTTTTAACCTGCTAAAAAACTTGGCAGAAAAACATAAGCGTGTTCAAGAAGAAATGACCATTTCCTTCATGATTCTTACACAAAAATTTTGTACCAAATAAAACAGATTAAAAAAAATCAAAGTGTTGAAATTAACTCGATTCATGATATTAGTATCAATCCATTCTTAAAGAAATAACCATGAAAAATAAATTTACTCCCTGTTTATGTCAGATAACACATGTGCATGGAAAAGAGCTCGACATTATAGATTTGTTGTGTCCTGTAGATTAGTATGTTATAAAGCATACAAAAATATGAAGTTGCCACTCAAATTACCATCCAACTGAATAAATTTCATTTGCGCTACATGAATTCTATGCAAAGTGTTTTATTTATTTATTTATTTTGCACTTGTACCAACTCTTGCAGTCTTAACCATTAATTCCTGTAATTCTCATGATTCTCTCAATTTTCATACCACCAAATTTTTGTTTTATAAAAAAAAAATGCCAATATCCTTCACATAATTTATCATGCCAATATTCACCCTTTAAATCCTTCAAAACAATAACTGTCACAAAACACATAACATTATATATATATATATATATATATATATAACAATCATAACATAACAATAACAATCATAACCTAACATTATAAAACCATATATTAATATATTAATACAATCATATATTAATACAATTATAACATCATAACAAGCATTAACTATAATAACAAATTAGAACTAAAAATATATAACTAAATACAAAATTAAATACAAATTAAAACTAAAAATGCAAAACAAATGCAAAACAAAATGCAAAACATGTGAAATAGCGGGATTCAAGGCATATGGAGGGTTTTTGGTTGAGGCAGGATAGGAACGGCCGTGCTGCAAGAAGGACCGGCCCTGTCGACGACCAAATTGCAGTGAATAATGCATAGTCAATACGCCAATCAGATTTGCGAGTCACCAATAGGTTCACGGAGGCAGGGATTACATCTTGATTGCAGCAACTGAACACTTCATATTCGAGATCGCAATCTCTTCATTCCCGAGCTCGATCCAGTATTTCCGAGCTCATAACACGAAAGGCCCTTCTCCCTTCACTCGAGAAAGATTTTCTATGGAGTGAAAGCAGACAAGCGATCTGTGGCATACCTGCAATTTTCCACTTTGAGTTTGTCATTGGCATAGAAAAACCAAACTGTGTTATGTAGGATAGGGACAGAAAAACTGAACTTCCTTAAAAACCAAACTGCATTATGGAGAGAAATAACAATAACAAGTACTGTGTTATGCAAGAACTATGTTATGTAGGATAACCAAAGCTCAATGTTTGGTTTTAATTTACTGAAAATATAATCGAAACAATTCTCTTTCCATTTCCCATTCATCACTGATATGATCAAAGTTAACTTGTATTGTTGTAATGTTTGCAGGGGCACACCATTTCTGCAAGGCTGTGGGTGCAAAGGAAATAATATCAAATTGTCAAACAATGCATCGATTTACAAGGCAGTGGAAATTTTTAGTTTCACATGAAAAGCACACACAGATTTACGAGGATCAGTAACAGCTACAGTTGGAGCTGATGAAGTCATCCTCCACTCTTTGCTATCAAAATCTAGCATTACCACCGATCCAGCATTTAGAATGATTGTCACGCTGCCTTCTCCGTCGTACGCGGCCACAACCCCCACTGATGGAAATTGTAATTTGTGTTCAATCAAAATCTCCCACTGCCAAGTTAAGCGATTTACATGCCATAAGCCCACCGAAGCAGTGTGAGGCCCAACATTACCTTCGCGGCCAACCCTAAAACCCAAAAAATATGTTTTAATTCTGTAAAGGAAAATCAATATAGTATGAACTCTTAACACAAACAACGCAGTGGGATCTGATTCCTTCGTGAAGAATGTATAGTAAATTTTAGAACAGAGCTTTGTGATCCATTTATCTGTAGCAGAGCTATAGACGAAGATGTGTACCTACTCAGTCATTAGCTCTCCACACACCATCACTTTAAATGTCTTCTGATTTGGTTTTATGGGCTGACATTTAGTGATTTAGATGCAGATTTGGTTTTGGGTGAAAATTGCATGATGCCGCCTTCCTTTGGAGTGGATTTGATGCTTGATACGTTTGGAAAGTTTGAAGAAAGTGGAGATATAGGGTTGTTGTGTAGCTGCACCTAAAATCCTTGGTTTGATGGACAACATACTACTGGCAGTCAGGTAAGCTTCTCGAGTGACGAAGGAATGGATTGGTGAATAATAGGAATGCTTCCATTCTATGCACATTCTCTCAAGTCGAGTTGGAAAGTGGTCTTAATGTTACAAGTTTTGGAGGGTTATTAGGTAGTCCTTGTGTGTTCTAAGATTGCCCAACAAACCAATCGAAGGATTTTCTAATAAGAAAAGTGTGATTTGGGTGTTGGGAATTCTGACACTCCACTTGTTATTTTACATTCTGGGCCTATGGAATACTTATTCAATGCTAAATTCAGACACTGCAAGGTTGGTATTTAGGTAGGTACCGATATGCCATTTTGACAATGAAGTGAGAGATCCGGTGACAGCCACTGAGAACGAAGAACAGATTTCTACAAGAGAAGATTTTTTTTTTTAATTATTAGGACTCAAACGATCGATAGCAGATCTGCAATTAAATTTCTGGAAATATTTGTTTATTATTTTTTAAATAATTTAATAGATTTTTTGATCTTCCTGATCGCTCGAAGTGCAGGAAGAGAGCATACTAATTTCTTGAATTAATTTTATTTCTACAGGTTAGCGTGGATGGATAATAAACACAATCAAGATTTGCGACAAAACCTCGCATTGTCTATACTCTTTTCTGTAATGTCGCAGGGGCATTCTCGGAAGACAAAGATTTCTGATAATCAAGCTCCTACCTTTCCTGTGATACAGAAACAAGATATAGAAATGCAATGATGAAACAACTCTTACTATGCCACTGAATTTATTCATTTATTCATGATGATTTATTATTTTTTGTTTTTGAAAATAAGACTAAAAAATTCTAACGAGCTCGTTTTATTTTCCTAATTTATTCTATCTAACTTGCTTGAAATATTTTTTATTTCCTAGGTAAAAGAATGCTTCCAATGAATCCATCTACGGACTAATAATTTAAAATTGATCACATCAAGATTTAAAATTTTACCTTATAATTTGCAAGAACGTGAGTAACCTGTCTTATTTTTGGAGTTTGCGCAAGGTTATTTTGGAACCAATCTTCAAGATTATTCTTTTTCTCCAAAAAATACCTGTTTAACATATTCAAATTTCTCATCCGTAGATAAATTAGCAAGAAATGGGGGGTTTAAAAACTGAATTTGAAACTAACTAAGTATGAAAAGAAAAATCAAAAAGCTCAAATTAAACTCCTTCATGAAGATCCTGCTGTCACCAGGTTTCACAAGTTAGTCCATAAAAATAAATTGCAATAAAAATGACTTCCTAAGTCTATCTCTAAATCATCCTCCCCAGCAATGGCGCCAAAATGTTTGGTCTAAAACGCAGATGCAAATTAGAGTTTCATTTTACTATCAATCCGGGTAAGTAAACTTCGAGGATCATCCAATATATATGGACTTAGAGACAAACTAAACTAAGCTAGGTGAAGAAATGCCAAAGTTCCCTTACCGGAGGTCTTTCATTAGGATCTCCAACACCTATTTAGTCATTTAACAAAATGAAATATAAATACATTGTGACAAGTGTAAGAAATATTAAGGTTCCCTTACAGGAGACTGTTCATTAATATTTCTAATCATCTTAATCAACAAACTATTTAAACTAATGAAATTAAAGAAATTAAAGCTAATTCTGATTGATTGCATGAAATGTTAAAGCTCTCTTACAAGAGACTATTGATTTATATCTCAAGCATATAAATCAGAAACTTAAACTAATGAAATCAAACATTAAATAACAAATCAGATTCATTGAATGAAACATTATTACTTTCCTACGAAATTTCATTCGTTAATATTCCAAACATATGAACTTAATAATTTAATCTAATGAAATTCACAAACAAACATAAAATAAAAGCCTACTAAAATAAAAGTGTGCTTGCTAGGCAATGGGGATCGTTCCAAGGATTCACAAGCACACCAAAAGAAAAGTGAAATGTAGAGGATCAAAGAAGCTCCATCTTATTTATCATCAATTGCAAATTGCAATTGCAAACATTACATTGATTCTCCAATCTAACTCCTCACTACCAACCTATAAGATACTAAGATTACAAAATGAAGAATAAGATTAAGATTAAGATTACAAATCAAGATTAAGACTACTAATGAAGGAGATAACACTCCTATTTATACAAAAGCTATGATAACAAACTCATAAATGTAAATCCAATATTCCCTTCTTTGACCCACATATTTCTCAACCAATGGTGACACATAACCCTATCCTCCATGATCTCCTCCATGAGGTCCATGATCTCCTAAAATTCGAATTTGAACATAAAGCACCACATAAGGGTGCCTAGGAAGCTTCTTTTGTACCTACACATGTCAACAAACTCATTATAATTGTTAGGTATAAGTATAAGCATATTATTTTCTAAAGTTTAACCATAAATCCACTTAAAAATGTTAAGAATTAATAAACTTTTGAAAAGCATAGTTATAACCCAATGATGAGGTAAATGTAATGATGTGGAGGTGGAATGAAGGTGACATGAAGGTAATATGGAAGTAATGTGCAGGTATTGGTGAATAATGGAGTGAGAATAGGGACTATTTTGAGGCCCAACAGCCACCATGGATCTCCCACTTCTTTATGATGTGATCCATTTAGTTTTATCACCAAAGGCTAACTTGGAAACTTGGGAGGGGCAACTAAGGGGGAGATTGATGGGAGAACATTTGATTTAGTGGAGGATTTTACCGGATGAGGATGCCACAGGGGAAGGAGAGGAGATTTTTCAGCAGTCATCCTTGCAGTTTCTTGAGGACAAGAAAAATTTGGGAGGGGAGGACTGTAATATTCCTAATTAGCTTTCAGCTAGTTGGAATATTAATTTTTTATTTTGTCATTTTGATAGATGAATAAGAGGGTAAAGAGACCCATAAAACTCTTTAGTAGGAATAAAACCACTTCTAATGTGGATGTGGATCATCTTATCAGTTAAATAAAGCACTCTTAGGTGTGAATAGAGTTTAAAACATGTGGATGGGGTCAAGTTTTACCAAATCAACAACGTTGTTATGGAGGCAATGGAGAGTTGTTGGAGGACAACACAGTCATAGTGGTAGGGAGTCTCCCTGAGAGTAGCATCTTTAATGAGTGGGAACAAGGTTGAGGAGGCTCACAAAGAATATAAGGAAGGGGATAAAAACCATAGAAGGCATTCTGACTATTGATTATGTTCGGTATTTTATGACTTTCGTCACGCTTCAGCTGTTTAGTAGAGTCTACTATGTTGTTTATGACAAGGGTGTTTCCAAGCGGAAATCCCACCCTCATCCTTGGGGGACTTTGAGTGCCCACTCAGGAGAGGATCTCTTGAGCTTCATTCCACTATCCAAAATTAGTATAAGCTTCCCCCTTAATCAGCAGTGCAGTCTCCCTTAGGAATTGTGTTATTATGTAGGGCATTTTGAGTGGAGGGTCAAGTACCCAAGTTGGTGAGCCTATTTTCTAGCGAAGGGAGCAGCCCTTCATCCGCGAGACCTATTGGGAGGTTCCTTGATATTCATTTCCACCATCTAGCATCAGGCCAACCTTCAACCATATTCAAAAATGCAGTATCCTTTAGAAACTGCATTATTTTGTAGGGAAGTTGTAGTGGAGGGTTTAGTGCCCTTGTTTGTGAGTTGGTTTTCTAGTGAGGGGAGTAGCCCTTCATCCAGAGGATCTATTGGAGGAATTTTAGACATTTTTATATCAGATCAGCCACCTCCTATTATTCACCTATTTTCAGTATTTTTTTCAGCCCTAGGGATGCAACTTTCATTTTTTGTATCTCCAGAAACCCCTTCTGGGTTGTCTTGGAAAGGTGCTAGAAATCCTAGATCTCTGATCCCGGTATTTTCTAAGCATTATATCAACAGTTATTTGTGTTTTAAAATTTACCCTGTAGTTATTCTCCATAGTACTATGCACTCATATGTCCTCCGACATTTTATGTAGCAGTAACATTTCATATTTCATGTACTAGGTCATTAGAGACTTGTTTTGCCTAGCTTGAGTGCCTTTTTCCTTAAGACCATGTACTCATTTTCTGCTATCATATCTAATAAAATGGCTCTATGATCCGCTCCTATTGATGTATTTATATTTTACAGCATATTTCATTTTTATTTTCTATATTCATGTTTTTCCTAATTTGGAATATTACAGATTGTTGTCCCATTGTCGAACTAGCCTTTCACTAGTTCCTCCAATAGTTAGAACTAGTTCAACTTAAAAAAACCTTAAATAACTGACCTTGATTGCTAAAAATTATAAATCACACATGCTTAACTGAACTCCAAGCTCTCTAACTCAAATTTACTGAGCTAACCGAAGAGGCATGTCACAAAAGTTAACTTCATCCAAGTTTTCTAGTGATGTGGAAATTATTTTTTTCTCAATTTAACCAAGGCAAAATCAAATTGAGTCTTTCTTGATGCATTAAAGACTTGAAAGTTGCAACCCATGCTTAGAGAGTGCACCACCGAAGGATTTTTCTCTTTATGTGTATATATTGGAGAGAGAGCACTTCACTTTGAGACCTTTCTTGTGCATTAAATTACATTTCTTGTGTAATTAGTCCACTTCACCAATGTTGGCATCCCTTACCTACTCTCAATAGAGGGAACAAAATATATTTTCTACACTGTACTCTTTCTTCCATCTATATAATTTTCATGGATAGTTCTTAGTGCTTACTGATGCAATATAGGAAGACATAGAGTTTTTGACATAAACTCTAGAGAAGAAATGAAGATGAATGCTAGCACTAGGGATGATGTTGAGTCTTAGTAGTTCTCTTAGAAAATATTTTCCATATGGTAGGATGAAGGGTGTATTGAGGTATAAAACATTTGTTTTGTAGTGATATATATATATATATATATATATATATATATATATATAATTGAGCATATATTTAGGGACATGGCTATTAGAATAGGAAAATCTATGATGTAGGCATGTGTTGGATCTTGTTTGAACTTTGAAGGCCTAGTTTGAAAGAAAGGACCTGAAACTCTATAGGAAACTTCCCTTTCTAGACCTATGGGTAGTGTGGTTAGCAAACAACTTGGTGATTTTTCAAAACAAAATTCTTCTTACATTCTACACTACAACACAAGTCTGCTCACTATTCCAACTCTATCAAAACCTTATTAATCCTAAAATAATTGAACTAGTGGGATAGGTGATGATATACCTTTAGATGCAATGTGAACTAGTTTTGGAGAAATTAATGAATAAATTCAATTGAACTACTTATTTGTGATTACAACCTTTAAAATTGACATTGTAGTATGGAGAGAACAACATAAATAAATTTCAGGTTTAAAGCATAGGGATAAACAAAATCCTATGCATTATATCTATAACAAAGAGCATGAAATGAAAGAAAATAAGATATAGAGACTACAAAGTTTTTCATTATGGTTTCTTAGATAAAATTCACATGTATCTAAAATATTTGAAGAACATTGATAAATATGTTAATGAAAGAAACCGACAACTTCATTACACATGTATTAGAAGAAGAATAACACAAATGTACAGTTAATAAGAAACACCTCTTTGGCTAACTACTTTCAAACTTTGTCAAGTAAGATGAAATGACTTGCTGTTACAAAATCCTCTATTACAACATCTATTGTTACAAAAAAAATTGTTACAACACCCACTGTTACAACATGTGATTCTCAATTCATTGTACCATATGTTTGTTCTTCTCAATTTTTTTCTTGATCCCCCAAGTGTCAGTGTAGTGTTGGGTGGTAGAATCACCTCTTTGGCTTCCCAATTTCAAGCTTTGACAAGGAAGATGAAATGGATTTCTATCCCCTAAATTGTTACAACATATGGCATTACAACGTTTGTTGTAATGGTCACTATTTTGGTAGTTTCAATAGTAGCAGTTGTTATAACATCAAATTTTACAAGAATTTCAATAGTTTCAATAGTAATGGGTGTTATAGCATCATCTCCTACAAAATTTTCAACAGATTTAAAATTGACATGCTATTATAGAATATGTTGTTGAAACATATGTTGTTACAACATCCACTTCTACAACTATTATCACTGGAAAATAGGACAAGAAAATATGACATTATTAATGTCAGGCAGAAGGATTTACAGGGCTGAGGAACATTAGAGGATCTGAAAAATTTCAAAATACCTAAGATCAAGAGTTAAACATCAAATTGTGACCTAAGAACACAGGTGAAATGCACCTTTGCGTGTAGTTTCCTTCGATAGGCGCATTCGTCTGCGTGACTTTCCCTCAAAAATTTGTGCAGTACTGGGAGTGGCGGAAGTCACTTTCCAGAACCGATTGACACACTTCAGCAAATGATCCTACACTTGAGGTCAACCATGGAAAGATGCATAAGACACCTTGGGACATCAAGGGAGCACACAAAGGAATCAACCCTCTCTCTTGGGTCACCATCCACCAATGTACCAAGAGAGGGAAGGAGAATTTGAATTCACCTATAAAAGGCCACCAATAAATGAGAAAAATTAGAGCACATTGTTATGATGGCCAAATTTCTCAGAGGAAAGCCAACAATGTGCAATCCAGAGCAGAAATAGAGAGAGGATTCAGTTTTTGGCCACCCAACAACTTCAATCATTTGTATTAGAGATAGAGAGACCTTGCAACAAAAGCTAAAAGGGTAAACGCGTCCTTGCACTGGGTCTTAGAACTCCATAGTTCTAAGGGTCCTTTTGCAAGAGTGTAATGTAGTATCTTTCTTCCTAATAGCAATCAATAAGAGGGGACTTTGATTCCACCATTTGCATTATTGCTATGTTTCACTCTTTATGAGCTTATGTTTTTATGTTTAGTTTAGTTTTGTTTTCTCTTCATATATGCATACTATACTCCATGATTTAGTATGTTTTATATTTTATGGCATGTATTCACTAACTTTCTAACCATGTTTTTTTCTTGTGACCATAGCTTGGAGGCAATGACCACTACTCCTAAGCACCAGTGGATTGGTACACTTGTGCACCAAAACCACAACCACAAGATTGGTGACTCCACTAGCTTTACTTTTTAGTGAAGTGGTTGTGCTTGTTGCAGGGACCTTCTCTCTGCCCTGGAGTATTGCTGGGACAAATCCCCTTCTCTTCTTCTCTGCTCATTCACCCACAATAAAATTTTAAAGTTCAGAAGTTCCAGAAATTCCATTTATAGGAAAATTGTGCATTGTTTTCTCAGACAAACACGGTGAGTTGTGCGAGTTTAGCTCTGACCTGTGCACAGAGTCACGCGCCTGTGTGAGGCTTTTCTGCGTGGAAACTAGAGACCAAAATTATCTGCTATTTTCCTCAATTTCCCAATTTTAAAGTGGTTGGCAGCCCAGAGAAAAACTGCGAGCACAGTATGTGGTGTCCCATGACTATTCAGAACTTTCTTTTGGCTGTGTTTTAGTATTTCTAGTTGCTAGTTTTATATTTTAAAGTTTATCTTCACAAAAAACCACATTGTTTAAGTAGGGGGAATTTACTTGCAATCTGAAATAACTTATTTTTGTGAAAATAGACACCAAAAAACACATAGATAATTAGCTGGAGCAAGTGGCCCTAATCCACATATGTTTAGCTAGTTTTCATTTTTCCTAGCTAGATCATTAATTTTAGTTTAAATTTGTGTACTAGGAGTTGGGACCAAGAATTAATTATCTTAAGAGAAGAAAGTCATCTCTATTTCCCTTGCACCTTTTGGTGACCCTGGGCAAGCATATGAAACCTCTCTTCTGATAATTTTCCATCTCCATTTAGTTAATCACTTAGAATAATTAGGCAAAGTTATAAGTGGTCCACTACCCGAACATGATTTGCTTTTAGCAAGGAACAATCAAACATATATTAATAGGGGACATGTAACGGATCATCGCATATCCACATCTTAAAATTGTGTGATTGTTCACTTTTTTCTCACACATCTATGTTTTCTTCTGAATTCAAATTGAGGAATTCTTAGTTTCTCCTTAGTTTCTATTGAAACTTTATTTTCTTCTATTTCATATCATTTAAAATCTAAAAAGATCCAACTAGTGCAACTTAGGTTGCACTACGAAACTCCTTTAAATTTTGATGTAGATCTAGTTATTTGTTAGACTCCATAGCCAAATGAAATTATAAGAATTAAATAAGCCAAACAACCCAATCAATCACAAAAAAACAAACAATTGCAAAATAATAACTAGCCTAAAATTCACATAAAACATAGCTAAATTTTACAGAGAGTTCCCTCTTTGAAGCTGGTAGGGTTAGATCCCAGCTTCCAAAGAAGTTTTGATGTTGTCCTCTGTGTTTACTCTGACAATCTTAAAAAATACAAAATGATAACATAGTGGCGACCATACTGGGAACAATTTAAAATATTGTCACTTTCTCTGAATTTACTCTCCCTGGTTAAAAGAAGTGTATTTTAGGAATATTTCATAGATTGTTTAATTTTCACTTTTGTAAATAATTTTGTGTGTTAATATTAGTTTTCAACTCTGGCTCCCAAAAGAACTTATACCAGATCTCATCTCGATCCCAAACCTGCCACTATTGTAGACGACCTTGAGAAATTATTAAGAAGGACAAGTATAACTAAAATCCAATGAAGTATTATCCCTCCCCTTAGGGCATATTCTATTCCAAAAGACTTTGTCACTTTACAGGACATTGAATTTGACTTACCTTTTGAACATAGAATTTTTAGGTCTAAGTCAACAAATTGGGTGGACCAAACTGTGGTAGATCATTCTACCCTTAGACATCACTCATTTGAAGTAAAGTATGCTAAACCCCAACAAGCCCTTGATATTCAAATCCTTCAATAATTTGATAAATTACAGGATTTAGTTATCTATCCATGAGGCATACATCCATCAGTCTGTTGAACTTTTACCCTTAAATCCTTTTGTTGTTTCATCTACTTGAGCTCAATTTTTTCATCCAATATCATCCAGTCCAACTCCTTCTATAGTTTATACTACCACTCCTGTCGTTTCTCATCAAGCAACTCAAACCCCCTCTTCACCTCAATCTTCACCCCAACCCCCACCTTTCATCGGAACTCCACCTTTAATTCAGCCTCCACATTTAATCTAACTTCCACCTTTCATCCAACCTCCACCTTTAATTCAACCTCTACCTTTAATTCAAACTCCACCTTTAATCAATCCAAATATTATTTGTCCTTGTATACCCACAATGGCAGCAAAATATGCTCCACTTGTTCTTCAGGTCCCTTTGGAAAATATGCTACAGGACTATCAAACTAGGATACCCTAGTTTGATGGAACTGGACCCATAACTACTCAAAAACATGTAGACAGGATGACTGATAGTTTTTATATTCAATAAGTAGATGAAGGAAACATTAAAATGAGGTTATTTTCTCATATTATTACTGGAGAGGTTAGGAAATGATTCAAAGATTTCCCCCTGCTAGCATTAATGATCTCCCTTCATTTCACCAGTCATTCCTTAATATATGGGAAACTAAAAAGAACCATCTTCAAATCCTATCAGAATATGAAATCATTAAGAGGGCACCTGGGGAAACTGTACAAGATTATTGCACTAGATTCAATAGTGTTTATAATGCAATTCCTGCAAACATAAAACCCCCTCAAGGTTTAGCCTTAATAAAATTCCCCGATGGATTTTAGGCAGATATGTCTTATCAGCTAAGAGAGAGAAGCTCTACTACCTTAGAAGAAATGCAAAGAGATGCAGTGAGTGTAGAAGCCAACCTATTAGCTGAAAGTGCTAGGTTGAGAACAGAAATGAGAGTGACTATGAAAGAGGAACCATCAACATCTTATGTTGATTCTAAAATTAATTATTTAGTTATAATAGTAGAAATAATGATGGAAAGAATCAATCTAACAGATAGACTTCCTCTAAGAGAAAATAAACCTGGTCCTCAAAATCAAAACCAAAATGTTAGGAGAAATCCACCACATATTAAACAAAGGGAACACGGGGGACCACACTAGAAAATTAGACCTCCTTTCCAAGAAAATTATGTGGATGATGATGGTGAAATAGTGGAAGAGGTAGAAGACAATCAAATAAATTTGATGGGAATAAAGGATGATGAGACACTATTTCTTACTCAAGAGGAACATGAAATTTTTCAGCTTTCTCAAACAGAACTTGATTCTGAGGAATAAATTGACTATAAACATGGTTTTGAGAATTCCATAATTGAAGTCCACAAACAATACAACCTTAGGAGTAAGAAAAATTCAGATACCCTTAGCAAGAAAACTTCTCACATTCCTGCTGAAAAAGCCTATGATACGGTTGTTAAAAAAATCACAGATGCTCCTCCTAAGAAAAATGTTGAAACTTCAGGTAGAAAAATTGTAGAAGATCATGGTAAAAAGATAGTTGATGCTACTTCAAAAAAACCTCAGACAAATATTCTAATTGCTAGTAAAAAAAATAGCATATTCCAAAAGATATTACTCATAAATATGATTACCCAAACGTGAGTAAAGGTCAGGCATCCTTCAAAATTGAATATTATCTGGAAAAACTCAAAATACCAATCCCTTTAACAGAGATAATGAACAAGGATATATACAGATCTTAGGTAATGAAAGCTCTAAACATATGGGAAAACAAAGACACTGTCAATTTGAATGATGACCAACCTGAAATTTTATTTCTCCCAGAAGTAGATGGTAAACCTCAGGAAGGAGGTGTGCCTCCATTTTGTGTTCTTCTAAATTTTCATGACAAAATTCTGCATAATGACATGTTATATTCACGTGATTCACATAACTTAATTCCTAAGGTTGTCATGTAAAAAATAGGACTTGACATTACCAGAACATACAAGGATTTATATTCTTTTGACTCTATCAAAGTAAGATTATTAGGTCTTATCAAAGATCTTTATGTTATTTTGGCTCAAATTCCAACCTAGAGTTTGGTGATGGATATAGTGGTTTCTAATATACCCCCTAAGTATGACATGTTTTTGTCACGCTCATGGGGTGCTAAGTTGCAAGGAACCCTAAAAATGGATATGACCTATGCTACCATACCAGTTTCTAGTCAGCAAAGGAGATTGTATAGGGAAACCTTGATGAAATTCATGGTATGTAGCCAAGAAAATCCACACAACTATCCTTTTTACTATGTCCATTCATACCTAGACTCATTCATTCTTTACAATGATGGGGACATCAACACTAAGGTTGCTAACTCCGAAATTGATATATATGAAATTGATGAAAATCAAACAAAAACAGTGGATCGGGACACTCAGCTGGAACCTCTTTGGAACATGGACTTTGATGGAGTCTATAGCAAAGAGGGTTTTGGAGTAGGATTGTGGGTTTCAAACACAGAAAATAATCATGCTAAAGGCCATTCATACAAGCTCAAATTTCATTGTACTAATAATATAACTGAGTATGAAGCACTTATACTAGGGTTACAATTATTGAAAACACTGGGTGCTAAAATAATTTCCATTCATGGAGATTCTGATCTAATCATAAAAAAAGTAAAAGGAGAATACTTTGCAAAACACTCTAGATTAAGAGCATATAGAAATGTTGTACTGGATTTTATAGAGAGTTTTGTGGAATATGACCTTGCTGCAATACTTTGGAATCAAAATATCATTGCTAATAGTCTTGCCTTTTCTCCCAGTACCTATAAAATTCCCCATCCTAATTGACAATATACAGTGGAAGTGAAACATAGGCCAATTGTTCCAGACAATGTTAGATATTGGCAAGTTTTTGGCAATAATAAGCCAATCGAGAATTTTCTGCAATCTAAGGATGTGTTTGAAGAAGATATTATAGATGTAGAGTGTGACTTAGAAGATAAAATAGTTGTATATTATGATGTAGAGAAACAATTTGACAACGAAGATGTAAATAAACCTATAGATAAAGCTATAAATAAGGCATAATTACTTGAACTATATCGAGAAAAATAGGAATTTGAAGTAATTCAATTAAAGGATAATGTTCTGTCTATAGGTTTGGTTCCATTAGAAGAATTGTTTGACTAAAATGATGTAGCTAAGAAACCAAAGATTGATCCCACAAGGGCATATGTCGAAGAATGAAACATAAGTAGTGAAAAATAACCAAAAATAAAAAAAGATGTCTAAATAACTACCACCTACTGAAAAGCATAAATGCATTGCTCTGTTTAAAAAATTCACTAATGTGTTTTCCTAGATCTATAAAGACCTAAAATCCTATGATAATAGTATAATACAACATAAAATTCCAATTAAAAAGTATCAGAAACCATTTAAGCAAAAACTCCGAAGAATAAACCCTATATTGATGCCTTTAATTGAGAAAGAAATCAAGAAAATGTATGATGCTAATATTATTATAGTTCCTTTTAGGTACTCTAAATGGGTTTCCAATATAGTACCAACAAGGAAGAAAAAAGGTGAAATTAGATCGTGAATATATTTTAGAAACCTTAATAAAGTACCATTGAAATACAACTACTATTTACCTAAGATGGACCACATTTTACAAAAGGTAGTTGGATCTAGTAGGATTTCTTTGTTAGACGGTTTCTCAAGTTACAACCATGTTTTGGTTCACCCTGATGATCAGGACAAGACATCTTTTACTACTCCATGGGGTACTATCATGTATGTGAAGATGCTGCCTTTTGGGTTAAATAATGCTAGAGCCACATTTTATAGGGCAATGGATATTGCTTTTGTTGATGAAATTGGTAGATTTATTGTTATATATCTAGATGACATCACTTTTTATTCCAAAACTGATGAAGAACACTTATTACATTTGAGAAGAGTTTTTGAGAAATGTAGGAGGTTTGGAATTTATTTAATCCTAAGAAAACACTTTCAGCCTTGAAGAGGAAAAATTCTAGGTCATATCATTTCCAAAGAAGGTATTAGGATTGATCCCAGTATAATTGAAGCTATATTGAAAATTAGTCATCCTAGATACATTAAATAACTTCAATCATTCATTGTGAAAATAAACTTCCTAAGAAGATTCATTCCCAACCTTGCAGAACTCCTAAGAAACATAACAAACATGCTAAAAATAAATTCAAATATAAGATGGAACATTGAAGATACGCAGTCATTTGACCAAGTCAAACAAGATTTAAAAAAATCATCAGTCCCAATAAGTACATATTTTACAAAATATTTTGTAATCTTTTCGTTTTCATCTTTACACATTCTAGCAACAGTGCTTTTACAAAAAAAAAAATGAGGGATATAAGAAACCAATTTCATTCTTTGGTAAGGCCTTAAGATTTTCTGCATTGAAATATAACATAATGGAGAAACAAGCCTTTTCCCTCATTAAATAAATTAAATATTTCTGAGTGTATATTCTCCATTCTCATATAATTTCTTATGTACCAAATTTTGTGGCTAAGGATATTTTTACTCAAAATGGACCAGATGGTAAAAGAGGTAAATGGATTACTATTATTCTTGAATATTACATTGAAATCAAGCCCACAAAGCTCATCAAGGGACAGAGGCTAGCCAAGTTGATGGTTGAGTCTATCTTTCATGCATTGGCTATCAACTTTGTAGTTGCATTAGATGATCAAGAGGAGCAGGCGACTCCACAAATAGATGAGGTTTTTGTAACCTCACCCTGGTATGCAAACATAATTTTCGTATTATTCAATTTAAATGCTCCTCCTGGTTTAACTAAAACAAGGGCTAGATTTCTAAAGTTGAAAGAAGTTAAATTTTCTATTATAGATAGCATTTTTATTGGAAAGATGCTGGTGGGATTTTACTAAAATGTATGTTGGAGGATGATCCAGAAAGACATATGTAGGAATTTCATGAAGGTGACTTCGATGGAAATTTGTATTGGAAAATCACTGCTAACAAGATCCTTATAGATGGTTTTTACTGGCCTGCCCTTTTCGCTGATGTCCATAAGAAAGTTACCTCCTTCCATAAATGACAATTTTTTTAGGGAAAAAGAAAACTACTACCACTACCTTCAAAGCCTATATCTGTTGAAATCCCTTTCCAACAGTGTGGTTTGGATTTCATTGGATAAATCCATCCGCCATCCTCTACCCAACATAAATGGATCCTCACATCCACAGACTATTTCAGCAAATGGATTGAGACCACACCCTCCAGACTAGAAATTGATACTTTGATTATCAAATTCCTAGAAACCAATATATTGTCAAGATTTGGATGTCCAAATAAGCTTATCACAAATAATGCAGCAACCTTTAAGTAAAAGTAAATGGTATATTTCTATAGTAAATATCACATCATTCTTGGACATTCAACTACTTATTACCCTCAGGGTAATGGGTTAACTGAATATTCAAATAAAATTTTGGTCAACGTTATTAAAAAGCTACTAGAAGATAACAAAAAGTCATGGCACAACAAGCTGATAAATGGTCTTTTGGATGATAGGCTTACCACAAAGAAATCAGTTGGCATGTCATCGTAACAATTGGCTTATGGGATGGATGTTGTTTTTCCATCTTCTTTAGGAGTTCCAGTTATGAAGATAATTCAAGAGTTGCAGGTTCAACTAAATAATACTCAAAGAAGGATAAATCAAACCATTTAGCTCCAACAATCCACGGAAGAAGTCTATAACAAAAAATAAGTTATCCAGGAGAATTTCATAAAATATTTTGATAGAAAAACAAAAGTAGATGATTTCAATTTGGGTGACAGTGTTTTAAAGAGGGATTCCAGAAGAGAGGATAAAATCAAGCATCGAAAATTTGATAATTTGTGGAAAGGACCATATATCATCTATGAATTCAAAGTTCACAATTCATTTTTTGTCAAAGATTTGGATGGAACAAAAATCCCTGTTGGACCTATGAATGGAAGAATTTTGAAGCATTATTTATCACAATAATATAGGTGTTTCTTAGTTGAATTCATTGTAAATATCATTTTCTTTAATATTTTTATTAGGTGACCTATTGATAGAAGTTGAAGACCATAGAGAAGGCCCTAAGCTTCTGATTTATATGCTACCATAATTACTACAACAACAAAAAGAAATCAGATGCAAACATGTTGAAATAGAACATTCAAGGCTAGTGATCAAACGTTCTTGGCACCTCACATGGAGAGTGCCATCCCCAGCTGGAGCCACTGTCGGGTGCTATAATTTATAGGATCTCAAGGTGATTGGATATTTCAATTTGCAAATGATTTCCAAAAAAAATAAAATGAGAAGAGGGTATTTAAAAAATAGAAGAAAGGAAGGAGAAAAGAATAAGAGTGAAAAGAATAAAAATACGATGAGAACCCTGCAAAAGAAAAAACAAAAAAGAAATAATACTAAAAGTGTTGCAAATCTAAATTCCACTACTCAAATAGATAGTTTCGTTATGTTATATAACATGAAGGTTGTGTGCATCTTGCTCAAAATAACACAATCATTAGCCATTTGTTAACATACAATTTAATCATGGTTAAACAAGTTTAAATTTCTATTAGTTAGACTAGAGAATAAGATTACCAAACTGTTTAATCTTAGCTAATGATATTCATGTAGAAAATGATATTGATTCAATTGTTTAAGCTAAATCAATGGAGAAATAATGGATATGATATAATAGGCTTTAGTTTTTCATGAGATGTAAAATAAGGGTTGCAAGTCTAAATGCACCCTTAGGAAGGAATGAATAAAATGTTAATTTTAGCAATAGGTGAAAAATTGCAGTTTAAAGGATAAATGGGGTTAATTTGTATTCAAAAGGCTTATTGGTGAAAATTTAGACTAAAGTTTGAAACATTATGTAAAAAGGTGAAAAAGGTTAATTTTCAATACATTAACGTTTATCCAAAGTTCATTTCTAAAGTCAAAAGTCAGCTACACGACAAATCATTTGTCGCTTTTGATTAAAGTGCGCAAACCTCTCAATGCTTAGATCATCCAAAGCACCATATCAACCTCCCATAACCATTTCCCCACCCCCCCTCTCTATTTATCCTTTATCATCGGTTGGGGGGGCGGGGGTGTCCAAAAGGACAGTTCTCCCCCACCGGGTCCCATGCTACGTGGTGCCTTCACCGTGTTTCAAACCCCCCTGCCTCATACCACTTACCACCCTCGACCCCCTCTGAAAACCTCTCCCCCTCATCCGTTTATTGATGTCTCTACACGCGCTCCTTCCTCCACTCATTCCCTACCATGTGGCCCTATCTGTTACCCAATCAATCCCCTTCCCGGGAAATTACTGTTAATACATTTAATTCTCCCAGTTAATCATTTGAATCCAACGTGCCCACGCATGCCTACAACGGAAAACCTGTGAAATATTTTTAAACACTAAACCCATCCCCATTTCTCTATTCTATTGTGTAATTCTCTACAAACTCATTTTAATTTAAAGGTTTCCAATGTGCAATGAAATCCTTCCAAGCAATCAAACCTGTGATTGAGCACCAACGTGCCAATTCCTTCTCCTAACTACGATAAACCTATGAACACTCCCTGTAATTCTAATCCCCCCCCCCCCCCCCCCCCCGACTTTGTAAAATTATCCACTATTAAAGATGTCTCCCAAAGATAAAAACTAGGAAGACTCTTTCAACCCCTTGATTCATCCTCGAGTTGATTTATAACACATCCCCTTAGCTGATCAAGACTATAAAATCTTTGAAACACAGTGTGAGTTTGAACTCATTGAACTCTACTGCTGGATTGAAGACAAGTTTGTGGATAAAACACATGAAATTAGACTCTGGGAGTCCAATCTCCCCCACTATATTTTTCCCCAAGCATTCAATTCTCCTGAATTAACAAGAAGTTTCCATGATAGTCAAGGAAACACCATCATCCTTCTAGGCATGCAACAAATTTTCTGCATCTCCAATAGTATCATCAGTGTCCTAGCAGCATCAAGACATGTTCTAGACTACAAAGGTTGTTCAAGTAGATAAAGAAAAGATAATTTTTGATATATTTAGATAAATCAAACTTAAGAATTAGATTCCTAATAAAAACACTTACACTAAGTTTCGAAGAAAACTTCTAGCTCAGAGAGTAGACTTCTTTCAGATTTTGACTCAAAGAACAGGAGGATGCATATGACCTTACTAACAAGACAACTTTTGAGTTTGATACTAAAGATATACATCCCATTGACCAAATAGAGATGAAAAAACAAACTGGTGAAATGATATATTCCACTCTAACAAATACCACTATGGTTGTTTCTAAATTGTCGGTTTCACTTTCTAATATTCAGTCCAAGTTGAAGATGGAGAATAATTCTTCTCTTGCAAAGGATACCAGGTTCAAATCCTTGGAGGATTTATTGGTGAAGATGGGTTATGATCTAGAAAACATGAAAGTTGTAGAGTTGATCAAGAAAAAGAAGTCTGACATTGCAGCATTAAGAAAGCAATTAATGTAGCCAGCAACTGAAGATCCTCTCAAAAAATACATTGAAGAATCAGATAATTAGAAATGAGATATGATGAAGTTGATCATGGAATAAAATTCTCTGATCAGAAAAATGGAGACAGAGATGGAAAAAATGATTATGGAAAAGGAGCATAGTGAAACCGTGTCGATGGTTCCTCTAGATGATGTACCTCTCACAGAAATTCCCACCACAGTAGCTGAAACATCAACTACACCTTCCACACCATCTACAGAGGCCGTTAGCCAATTGAAAAAGGTCACTAAGAATTTTTCAATTCAGACTAAGTATATAAAGAAGTTACAGGGACAAGTTAAAGCACTACAAGATCAGAAGACCAAGAGTGAGTCTTCACATTTGGCTGAAGCTTAGAAATATCAGAGGCTGATAGAAAGTGTTAGGTCTCTGTAACAAGCAAGATTGGCAAAGTCCGATCACAGAGTTAACATCATTTCAACCAACTTTGGGATTCTAGGATCTAGCCCTCCTGAATCCGG